>JARQZK010000013.1:507500-637500 GCA_030704885.1 Cynegetis impunctata | reverse complement strand
AACAAGCACCCTAAGCTATTAATTTGTTTGGAAAAAATTTTTTTCACTTTCGAGTGTCTACCTTGAGACCTACAACTCCTATTTACAATATTCACAAAAACTCTTCTCAGCCAATTAATCAATTCATCTATTCATCATATTTTTTTTCTATCACAAAATAGGTACCTACCTACCTACTTAACGAATTTGTTACTTATTCGAGGAATTAATCAATTGAGGTGAGAGTTTTTTCTTGCCAAAAATAAAATAGGACCCTCCCAAAAATAGATTGAAATGAAATTCTTGTCATAAAAGTAAAACAAAATAAAAATAAAATAACAATCAAATAAAATAATAAAATATACATTTCGACCTAAAAAAAAAATTTAAATAAATTCTTTGGCATAGACATCTATTTTTTATAATTCCTGCATAGGTGCCAATGCCAAGGCAGAAGCCTTAAATAAAAAATAATGTTTACATATAATCAAACAAAAAAAAAATTCTTTTAAAATTTTTACAATGAACAACGAATTATTTGGTATAATACTAAGTAATAAAGTACCTAGTACCACAGACAAAACCTGTGAAAAATAAATTGTACAAAATATGTGTGGGACAGCAAATAAAAAGTTATATATTTTTGATTCTGCGATCTTTAACGTTAGCAAAATGATCTATAATATCCTCATAAAATTTTTTGTCTTTCGCCAAAAGTTTTACCAATTCCTTTTCAATAGACAACAAACTAATATTTTTCAAACGATCCTGGCTCATTGAATTTCGTAAATAAGTTTTGATTCTCTCAAGAGTGGAAAACGAGAGCTCTACGGAAGCCGATGTCACCGGGATAGAAACAATTAAACATAAGAGTTTATAAACTTGGGGTAAATCTTGATGCAAATCATTATCAAAAAGGTATTTAATAGTCATCACATGATTTTCATTTTGCCCCAAAATTTCATTGTCATCATAAACAACACACAGTTCACTCTTTAGGGCCACCTTATCAAAAAAAGTGTATTTTTGACATGAATTTTCCAAAAGGTTATCTGGAAAATTAGCCGAAAATCCGGTAAACAAATTTTTATTGAGTAAGTCGAAGAAATGCAGTTCTTTCAAATCAGAGAACCGTATTTCTATTTGACCCCTAATAGTATCCAAAATTTCTTTCGTTTTGGGCTGAATTGAATCCTATCATCAGTAGTTTGAAATACAGAAACTAGTTTTTTTAAATAAACTTCTGCACGAAATTCTGAATTTTTTTCCAAAAGAAACTTGAGCCGATTTCGTAGTAAATTACATCTGAAAACTTGTGCTGTAAGATTTGAAAAACTATTTCTGTTTGTTCAAAAATTAATTTGAAGATGTTTAAAAAATATATAAATTCCTTATCTTGTAAGTAAGATATTAATCCGCGTACTGTATTTAAAGTTACTTTATCGGTGAAAAATTCCTCACTTTCAACTAGGTATAGAATTAAATCCTCAAATCCTAAGCGGCCCCAAACAGAGACATTTTCACTAGTAAAAAGTAAACACTGCCAACAAAATAATTTATTTTTTACCTGTGATCCGGTTAGGCAAGGATGTCTCTCATAATTCTTTGTATTAAAACCGCGGTTTTGTTTTCTGTTACGCTGCACTAAATTCTTCAATTCAGGGGTAGGTCTCAATGTTTTTATCATAAATAAGTGCACTAAAGTTATGGGATAACAAATATTCCACTAAGTCACCATTGAAATTTTTGAAATTAACTTCAGTAATCAAACTCATTTCAAAACAATACGCGAGCTGTTTTCGGCGGCCATAGACACTACGAATTACGACCACACTACGATTCAATCAACGAATTTACTCGATGTCCCGCGAAATTCTATAGTTGTGATTGGTCGACATTGTATAAGACTGCACTTTATCGGAGTTGCCATTTACACATATGCAATATATATATCTATATATATATATATATATATATATATATATATATATATAAAATATATATATATATATATATATATATATAATATATATATATATATATATATATATATATATATATATATATATATATATATATATATTTATATATATATATATATACATAGTATATATAGATATATATATATATATATATATATATATATATATATATATATATATATATATATATATATATATATATATATATATATATATATATATATATATTATATATATATATATATAATATATATATATATATATATATATATATATATATATATATATATATATATATAAATATATTATAATTTATATATATATATAAATACTATGAAATTATCGGGAGGCGGTCTGTAGGGAAAATAAAACTCTTACGTTCTCGTTAACTCAATATTTCGTCACTCAATTTTGTGACTTCATCAGGAGTACACTGAAATGAAATAAAATTACATAATATCAAACATATACAAGGAACACATTAAAAAACCTACAGTTGTAGAGCCGGGACATCACAAGATATGTGTGGATCACACAGTGGGTAACGCACGACTGAGTGATAATATTGTATCGGGTCACTCTAGTATCAGTAGTATCTATACATTATTAGTTAAATTTTATTTTTGGATGGAGTTATTTTACATGCTTCTTATAATCCCACAATATATGTTACTGAGTTGGCCGGTATCCGATTTGTAATTAATACATTTTTTGTTTTTTATAATATGACACATTTCTAGGAAAAGTCTTGTTTTGTAAATATTATGTTGATCAATAATTTTTACGTTGTCAAAATCGAAGATATGTCCAGTGTTAGTCTGATGTTCGACAACAGCGCACGAATTTTTTCATAGTATTTAATTCATCGTACGGTCGACAACACCACAAACTCCTAATTATATATATATATATATATATATATATACATATATATATATATATATATTTATATATATATATACATATATATATATATATATATATATATATATATATATATATCTATATATATATATATATATATATATGTATATATATATATATATATATATACATATATATATATATATATATATATATATATATATAAAACTTCAATTTCAAAACGAATTCACATTTTAGTGGTCCTCAACCTTTTTTTCGTCGCGTGCCCCTTGAAAATATATGTTCACTAATTTTACCCCCTACGATAGAATCCTTAAAAGTCCCACTAGCATAAAATATGAATTAAAAAAGGTATTATTTGTTGTGACGATAAAATGCACATAAAAAATTGTAAAATCTCTTCTCAGTTTCTTGAAGTCTGGTTCAAACGATGATACTTCAAACGATGAACTACTTACAATCTTAAGTTCCATCCAGTTTGTTTAATTACTTGTTTTTTATGAACGCGTACGAGGAAAACGAACTTTCTACCAAGACTTTCTATGGAAATGGAAAAAAAAATCGATTTCAAGGTCAGAAAGACTTTGGTATTTAGTGGTAATATCTAATTAAAACTTGGTGAGAGCCTTACTTTCAAAATCGGATTTCAAGGTACTGTCAGTAGAAAGGTTAATGAGTGTTTTTTTTCTGAAATACCCAATTCTCGCTCATTGAGTAATGCTTTTTTGGTCGGTACAGAGATTGCTGAATTGAAAGAGATATTTTATTTATAGAGTTCCGCCATTGCTCTCTATCTTTCCGCGAACCCCCTGGCAACATTTGGCGAACCCCAGGAGTTCGAGTACCACAGGTTGAGAACCACTGCTATAGATGATATTAATAAGAGTTCAAAGGCCGAGAAATAACTTACCTTATATGAGGATACATTTCCTTAAAATTTAATTGAGCTTCAAAATACAACACTGAGAAGGAATTGTATAATTGTATAAATAAAATGAAGGAAATTTGTATTCGAATATCGATCAACCTAATATTCACGTCTGTAGAATATTTCCAGGATTCTATTCTTCTTTTCAAGAATATATAATTGATATTTGTTTTTACTGTCGGTCATCCAAAAGAAAAAAATTAAAACGAATTGTACTATGTATTTGCCAACAGAAAAAACTATGTATAAATTTATGAAAATAAAATAAAATGATGCGTGATTGTGTTTCAAAAATGTCCTTCGAAGAGCACATGTTCATGTTCATCTTTAATTAAAGGTACCAAAGCTCCAGACTCTTCAACATCGTAACAACCAACCAGACTCCAATTTTCGGTTTCAGATGCCTGACAAATATCTTCATGTTTGAAAATTTTGAAAGGTATCAGCGGTAACACGTCGGTGTTTCCTGAAGAATGCATCTGTGGTATTGTTGAAATCAGCGAAGTCGATAGAGCGCTTGAGGCAGAATTATTTTCTGATGTTTCCATTGCAACTGATGTTTCTTTTGAAGCATCATCGCAAATTTCACTGAAAATTGAAAAAAATTAGTGTTTCAAAAACCTTTTTCCATGTAGCGTTTGCTCAGTGAAAGAGACTTCTTTGTGATCGAATATTTATGTTGATATTTTCAAATGACAACTAACAATACGATGTAATAACATATGTATCCAAAAAGAACATTATCCTAGTATATCTATCGCCAACAAATATTTTTAAAAAAAACGGAAACCATTTCGTGGGTCAGAGCCAGTCAGAGGTACTTATTCACTGTTAGATAAGCGTTAATGATGACATATAAAAAAAGAAATAAATACTTATTTGTGGAAAATAATGTTTCGCAAAACCTCAACCAGAGCACTAGAAAATAATTGTTATCGAATTTTAAAATTTAATATTTTGAGTATTCCGTTAAAAGATTCCAACTGTAGTTCATATTTCACTGTGAATTTTGATTTCATATCATATGAAAACTTCAAAAATGAACTTCCTATCTTGTTGACCCAAATTCTGATATAATATTATAATTATTAATAATTCAAATCAAACACTTGGCTCACTGTTTCACACTATTTATTTACAATATTAGTGTTGTAAAGATTGTGCATTTTTACAGGTGCATTTCTATTTTGAAAAATACCTTTTGCCAAATATTTTTATTCATAGATGAAAGTAGAAAAAAATTTGTACAATATTCTTGATGTAAATTCATATTACTTCAATCGATGTTTTATCGGGCTGACGCCTCGTTTGACATTTTTAACATCTCGTGTTTACAACAAGAATATTGTACAAAATTTTATCTACTTTCATCTATGAATGAAAAATTTTGGTAAAAGATATTTTTAAAAATAAAAATACATCTGCAGTTTACTAATCAAGTTTGTATGTTACCTTTCGCATGGTTACTGTTTCGCATGGTTACTGTCGAAACTTCGTCAAACAGATCCAAAAATATAAAAAGCGCTTTTCAAAATCAGCGATTTTGATGGAAGTTTGCCCTCTGATATAGAAGCATATATATTAATTGATAATTAATTTTATAGTTGAAAATAATAAATAAATGATTCTTCTAAAAAGTGTGGTTCTATTTAACAGCAAAATGTTAATAAAACCGTTTTTTTTTCATTACAGCACTTGTGCTGTAAAGGCATCTATTACAGCACTATTTTTGTAAAAGGTGCTCTGACAAAACGATTTATAGAACTGTAAAATTCATATTACTAAATGAAAGTGCATAAATATATTTATATTAAAATGTTTTGACATTTATATTTATTTGATGTTTTAATATAATTATATTTGTAAAACAGTGAACCAAGTGTTTGATTTGAATTATTAATATTTAATTATGTTTCACCAAGAGCTAAGCGAGAATTCAGTCTCATTCATCAAATATTATAATTATCATCAATAAGAAATTTTTTTAAATATTGTAACGAAAAAATTTTTCGATTATCCAAAACAAGATGATTTTTATGAGTGGAAAAATATAACTCTCTTAATCTTACCTAGCTTCAACAGAATTATTAGCATTTCCTAAAGAAAAAAAGCCATCATTATCAGCTTCGTATACTCCAGTAGAATTTTCAATTTTGTCTATTTTGTCCATTTCTTCAGAATGCACGGTCAGTAGATGTGCTTTGAACTCCTTGAAGAAATTGGTCTGGTAATGTTTCTCAGCACAAAACTTGCATTGATATAACGATTTACCAGGATGTTTGTTAGTGGAGAGAATATGTTTTCTCAGATTTTCCTGCAAATGAATTTTTACTCAATTAAAAATCCGAGTATTTTGCTTATAATTAAGGGTATTTAAAATTTGAGATGAGTCATGAGAACCTACCAAACTGTTGCATTTGTAGATGCAATGTGGACAACTGTAAGGTTTGCAACCTGTATGAAGCCTTGAGTGCCTTTTTAGATGATGGGAACTCCTAGAAGTGAATGGGCAACTTGGACATTTGAACTTCTTAACCGGTTCGTGGATAGTCGCATGTCTAAAATCAAGCAAGTAATACGAATTACTGTCTGCTACATTTTTAGTTTATGAAAATGAAATACGTATATATGTATATATGTGAATTTTCTCTTATATGCGACAATTTTACGTTATTGTTTGAATCATGTAAGTTGCCGAATCCGTTTGTTTGTTTTTTCTGGTAGCTTAAGCTTTTCATTTTCTCATAGTGTATAGGTACCTGATAATTCTGTTGTAAACAGCGACATATAATTTGGGATTTTCGAGACAGAAGAAATTTTCATTTGTTCATATATATATATATATATATATATATATATATAAATATAGATATTTAAAATCTTGATTTTTACCTGCTTATCGTATTTATTCCAAGATATATCAATTTTTGGTATAACAGGTTTATTTCAAAGCATTACATACCAAAATTAACAATTACCAGGATGTTTCAATGGAGTTTCCATCTTCATCAGCTAAAATTGGGATAAAATACAAGTCAGATGCTCAAATATAAAACATATACAATATACAAAATAAAATAAATTGTATCTCACCAGAATGTTCGTCGGTAGTTGTCACATCATTGACTTAACCAATTTTTCTATCAATTTCCTGGACATGACAATAATTCGTAATAAAAACAAATTAAACACGAAATGGTACACTAAGACCAGAGCTACCAATCGGTTAATTGACTTCCACTCAGCACATCACATCTCACATAAAAAGGTCATTGTTAACAACGTAATATACAGAGCTGTCCAATTAACATCTCTCAGATTCCGATCTGAGAGATGTTAATTGGACAGCTCGAAAAAGCGAAATCACTTCTTATACGCAACAACTACCCTCCCCATATAATAGACAAAGATATCAAAATCCAAGTACATAAAACTTACAACAAGAAACCAAGATCTAACACACCAGAGTCTATAGATAAAAGAATATACGTACCTATTCCATACGTCACATACCTAACCCCGAAAATAACTAACATTTTAAAACCGTTCAGTATACAGATAGCGCATCAACCTCTGAATCAGATAAAACAACTCAACACCAACTCAAAGAGCAAAATTCCAACAGAAAAGAAATCCCACGTAGTATACATCGTTCCCTGCAAAGATTTCAATAAAGTGTATATCGGACAAACCTCACAACGTCTACAACAGGCTTTCCCAACCTTCATTTCGCCAAGCCTCCCCGAGCTAAAAATAATATTGTCATCCCCCCCTTAGGTAAGTTTCAACAAAAATAAGGAACGCCCATTTTATTTATTAATTAAATTATTTATTTTTAGGTATTTTAAATAGGTTGAATACAGATACAATATATTAATTGAGGATAATGAACGAAAGAATACATTAGAATCATTAAGTACTTTTACAAAAATCTAAATAACCGACATTTTGTGTTTTTTATCTTTCTCTCGCAAAAAACAAATCGGGTTTTCATGAATCTTTGGTGAAAATGTTCGTTTTTATGTCACAATTGCACTGTAATTGGCACATTGGATTTGTTGCAGAATCGTGATAAACCTGCTTTAAACCTACAAAGCCCACATCCTCCCACTTCCCGACCTCAAAACACCCGTAATTTATTTTTCCTGTTATTTTTATTATATTTTCTTCTTTTTTAGATGGGGTTCATCCTGTAACTTTTTTTAAAAATTATCTGAACTGGCCTACCATGCATGATTACTTGCTACAATGATTTTTTTTTATCTTTCACTTTCTTTTATATTTTAAATTATATTTTTATATTTAGATGATTTTTAAACAACTTTTAATTTATAGTAATTTTAAAACAAATAAATAAAATCTTTTAAAGTACTAGCTAATGAGATACTTGAGCTTGCATGCTCTGTACCACTTGGTCGATTATGAGTTCAGTTGTTGCTAAAGCTATGGTTAAATCGCTATCGACGGCAAGGCGATTTCGCTGCTTAGTTTTTATTAAAACTAGAGCTGAAAAACCTGCCTCGCATAAATAAGTGGACGAAAATGGAATAAGCAAGAGAAGCAACTTTCGGATTAACAACGAATCGTTTGATCCAAAATTTTTCTAATGTCAAGAGATGAAAGTCATCTTTCATGGTCGAATCAGCCTTCATTTCTAGAAATTCTTCTTGAACTTCTTCAGGTAGTTGTAAGACATCGACAACAAATGGGTTTCTGGTCATGTGCCATATTGGTGACTCGGAATTGATATCTCGATAGTATCGATTAAATTCATTTTCCAATGCCTCCAAATGAGTTTCTATTTCAGATTTCAAATTTTTACTCAGTTTTTGATTATGAATTACTTCGGATAGCCGTGAAAAAGGAAATATATTTTCATCAGATATCTTCTTTTTCCAAAGTTGAAGTTTTGATATGAAACCTTGAATATAATCAAAGTTACTAATCAAAGTGCCATTTCTACCCTTACTTACGACGCCCCCCCTAATATTTCTCTACGCCTCCCTAGGGGGGCGTGCCCCCCTGGTTGGGAAGTCCTGGTCTACAAGATAGACTGAAAGCCCACAGATATGCCAAAACAGCAAACAGTGCACTGAACAAACACAAACGATCAGAAAGACATGATTTCGATTACGATGAAACACACATACTAACGATAGAAAAAAACTTAAAATCACGCGAAATCCTAGAAATGATTTTCATACAAAAGAACCAAAACAACACAGTAAACAACAAAATAGATATAAAGGGCCTAAGTGCGATATATGCCCCATTATTGTAATACATAAGCTGTATAATAGGCATGAACGATTACAAATCGGTAGAGATTCAATAGTCAAGTAGTCAATAGGTCAATGAGGTGACAACTACCGACGAACATTCTGGTGAGATACAATTTATTTTATTTTTGTGTACGCGTGTATATGTTTTATATTTAAGCATCTGACTTGTATTTTATCCCAATTTTAGCTGATGAAGATGGAAACTCCATTGAAACGTCCTGATAATTTTTAATTTTGATATTAAATGCTTTGAAATAAACCTGTTATACCTAATTGATATCTCTTGGAATATATATATATATATATATATATATATATATATATATATATATATATATATATATATATATATATATATATATATATATATATATATATATATATATATATATATATATATATATATATATATATATATATATATATATATATATATATATATATATATATATATATATATATATATATATATATATATATATATATATATATATATGTATATAGTTATGTAGTCAAAGTACAGCTTATCCATTTTAATGACGTCAATAGTAACCTTGTGCTGATTCATCGCTGCTTGCCTATATAAGCCCTCACTAACATAAAACCGTAAGATTAATTAAGTAACTTTCGTCTTGTAAACTTCACATTGAATAAATTGTTTTTTTTAAAAAGTAATTCTTAGTGTTGAAAACCAAAATTGGTTTTGGAAGATAAATCTTCCGAATCTTGTAAGAAGATTAATCAATGCGTTAACTTAAAAAGTAAGAAGAAAAGTTTAAGTGAATTTTAATTATTGAGCACAATCCGAACTACAACACAAGCTCAGTTTAATCTCATAGTGATTGCGAATTTGGTAGTACCAGTCCCGAGTTCTACTGACCAGACAAGAATTCAAACAGGGTGCAAAGCAAGGGTAGCGCCGACGACTCCACCTTGGAAGAAACAATCAATGTAAGTTGCAAGTGTTAATTATCTTCCTGTTTTTCCTACGGTTTCCAGACCCAAAACCTAGACTCCCTATAGCTTACCGTTATAGCAGGTCATTTTATATTAAGACAAGGGTTAAAAATATAATAAATATTTTCCCAACGAAATTTTTCATAAAATTGAAAATTTTTCAATATTGATTCCCTGATGGAATCAATCCAAAATTTGAATTTAGATTCTCAACGACGAACTAAATCAAATAAAATAATTAATATGGCAGAGAACCATAATTTAATGTTAGCTCGTGAATTTGGAGCATTGTTACCGAAATTTTCCGGTATACAAGCCGAGTTAAACTCATTTTTAAGTGCTTGCGAAGAATATATCGCACAATTCTCAGCGACGGAAGCAATCGTAAAGACGTATTGCGTTGCAGTTATTAAAAGTAAATTAATAGATAAAGCGAACGCGGAATATCGTTCCTCTAACGTACCAAATACATGGCACGCATTTAGACATTTTTTATTACAGAAATTTGGTGATCATGCGAATTTAGATGTATTAAAGAATAAATTACAATTCTTACGCAGAAAACCAAATCAAGCTATTTTAGATTTCATTGAAGAAATCAAAACTCATAAAATTAGAATTAATTACAGAATAGATGCGGAACCTACATTAGATGCTGCATTAAAATTGTTACACAAACAATTGGTCTCGGACTTAGCCAAAAATGTTTTAATTAGTAATGTTGCAATAGAATTGCAAACCTCCTTACTGACGACACCGAATATCACATTCGACTTAGCTATTACAATGGTCGAAAATTACATTTCCCAAAAATCCCAGTTAGATTTAATGCGAACTTGGAAGCATACGAGTGATAGCCAACAAAAGGTATTTCCTTCTCGACCAATTAATGTACAACCTAAAATAATTACGCAAAGACAATTTCCCACTAACAGACGAGTTTTCGGAAATAATAGGTCAGAAATATCAAAAACAAATGTGTTTAAACCTAATAGTAATTATATACCAAAATATAGACCATCCCCTATGTCTACGACAACGGCTAACCCGATTGCACAACAAAGGCAAGTGCAAAATAATAATCAAATACCCAACAGAGCGCCATATAATAGAAATGCGCAAGGATATAATCATTTCCAAAATACAAGACAAATAACTCCTAATTATATATCGGAAGAAATTACTAATTTCGATATAGAGAATATCGATGAAAATCAATTCGAAGAAAATACTGATTTCAATCACGAAGATAATTCAGGTGTTATTGAAGAAATTGAGGAAGTAGATCAGGAAAATTTTCAGATAACTGCCTCAGAAATTCCATCGACTTAAATTCACTGAATAATAAACTTAGAAAAAATCATTTACCATATATTGAAATTGAATACCCAAAGTGTAAATTATTATTAGACAGTGGATGTACAGTATGTTTGATCGATCCCAAAATAGCATATAATATTATACCTCATTTGATTTATTCTGAAGATACAGATTTAATTACACCACATGGACATGATGTGAGCCACGAAAAAGTTTCGTTCCCTCTGGATTCTTTTGGATTAAATAAAGAGTACCCCTTTGTACTGTATAAATTTCATGCACAATACGAAGGAATAGTTGGTTTTGAATTTCTACAACAAAATAATTTTAAAATTGACTTACAAAATAATTAATTAATTGGAGAAAAATGTAGAATTCCTATTCATTTCCAAAAAGTAATTCCAAGAAGACATTCTTATCCGGTAGATTTGAAACACTTACCAACAAAAATACAAAATCAACTAATTAAAATTTTCAATAATACAGAAAATGCTTTTCAATTACCAGGACAACCACTTAATTTTACATCAAAAATTAAACATAATATTAGAACGAAAGATGAAATTCCCATTCATGCCAAAATTTATAGATATCCCGAGAAACATCGCGAAGAAATCCAAAATCAAATAAAGGATTTATTAGATAAAAATATTATTCGACCTAGCATTTCTCCCTGGTCATTTCCAGTAGTCATGGTCAAGAAAAAACAAGACCAATCTGGTAAAGAAAAATGGCGTATGGCCATTGATTACAGACAATTAAATGAAAAAACTATCGATGATAAATACCCGATCCCCCAGATAGATGCCATTTTAGATAAGCTAAAAGGAGCTAAATACTTTTCAGCTTTGGACTTAGCATCAGGTTTTCACCAAATTCAGTTAGATGAACAAAGTATAGAAAAATCTGCTTTTACTGTTGACAATGGGCACTATGAGTTCCTCAGGATGCCATTTGGGTTAAAATGCGCCCCAAATACGTTTCAACGCTTAATGAATAACATTTTGCAAAATTTTATAGGAAAAAATTGTTATGTCTATATGGACGATATAATAATATTCTCAAAATCTATAGAATCCCATTTAGCGGATATACATAATATTTTAGAGACACTACAAAAAGAGAATCTGAAAATACAGCTAGATAAATCTAGTTTTTTTCAAATCAGAAATAGAATTTCTAGGACATGTTATTACTCCAGAAGGTGTCAAACCTAACCCGAAAAAGATCGAAATAATCGAAAAATTCCCATTACCACAAACTTACAAGGAAATAAAATCTTATTTAGGAATGTTAAGTTATTATCGTAAGTTCATTCCAAATTTTGCTAAAGTCACAAAACCTATGACAAAATATCTTAAGAAAGATGCCAAAATAGATACCACGGATTTAGAGTATAAAGAAGCAATTTTAACTTCGAAAAATTTATTGATAAATCACCCAATATTAATTTATCCTGATTTCTCCAAAACCTTCAATTTAACTACGGATGCGTCAAATTACGCTATTGGAGCAATTTTATCACAAGGTACTGTGCCTAGCTCAGATTTACCTATAGCTTACGCAAGTAAAACATTAACAGATCCCGAAACAAAATATTCAACAATTGAGAAAGAATTACTAGCCATAGTATGGGCAACAAAACATTTCCGACCATATTTATATGGTACAAAATTCATTATTTTTACGGACCATAAACCTTTGGTTTGGTTGAATTCATTGAAAGAGCCTAATTCCCGACTCATGCGATGGAAATTAAAACTCGAAGAATTTAATTACGAGATCAAATTCAAACCTGGCACGAGAAATAACGCAGATTATTTGTCCCGTTTAAAAATAGATAGAGATAAAGCCTCATCTTCGAAGGACAGCAATAAACAAAAGGAAGCACTTAAGATAAGCGCATTGAATGAGTCAAGCGAAATTAATATGTTAGATGATGAAATAGATTCTTTGTTTCCGAATATAGATATGGACGAGATAGATATGGATATCACTGCTGAAGAATTAGACGAAATCATCAAAGACCTTGAGAACGATCACGAAACAATACATAGTAGTTTCGAAAATCCGATTGTAGAATTGCCATACACGGAGCGACCTTTAAATCATTATAGAAATCAAATAATATTTGTAAAAACCTCAAATGTGTATGTCGTACAAAAATCGAAATTATTCAAGAATCGGAATAGACTTATGGTCTCAATAAATGAGGAAAATGATTTTACAAAATTTATTAAAGAATATTTAATACACGGAAAATCATATTGTTTATTTTTTAAGCATGACGAACTAAAAATTCCGTTCATACGAATTCTACAAAATAATTTCAAGGCTAAATCATTCGAATTAAAAATCTCAAATGTTTTTCTAGAAGATATAGAACAAGAAAGCGATCAACTAGAAAAAATAGAACTTTATCACATATCAAAATCTGGACATCGCGGAATTAGAATATAAATACTCAATCTTTGAAAAGAAAATTTTATTGGCCTCAATTGGACACAGCTGTTCAAAAATATATAAATGCCTGCGAAATATGTCAGAAAAATAAATACGAACGCACACCTACTAAATTGATATTCAAGAACACACCAGTGGGCTCAAAACCCTTTTCTCATTTGTACGTAGATACTTTCAAAGTTGATAATACTACTTGTTTAACAATTATTGATTCATTTTCAAAATTTACACAATGTTACCCTTTGCTGCATAAAACAGCTAACGAAGTAATGGATAAATTAATTCTTTTCATGAGTAATAATGGAGTACCTGAACGTATTACCTGCGACAACGGTACCGAATTCAAAAATAAAACAATACAGGATTTTTGTGATACTCACAAAATAATATTACATTATATAACTAACTTAAATCCCAACTCAAATTCTCCAGTCGAGAGATTTCATTCTACGTTAATCGAACAGTTGAGATGTCTCTCTACAGAAAAAATCCCATTAACGTCACGAATCAATAGAGCTATTATGACGTATAATAATTCTATACATTCAAATTTAGAATATACTCCAATGCAAATTATTAAAGGCGATCTAAATTATTCTATCCCTTTAGAAAAAACAACGCAAGAAATAGTATCAGACTATGTACAGACATATCGTGAAAACATGGAAGAAATATTTAAAGTAGTAAATAATGCCAAAGACAAAAACGAATCAAATATTGAGAAGTTAAATAAGAACAGACAGGATCAAAAAGATTTACAGGAAAATGAAGATGCTTATTTAAAACAACCATTTCAATCTAAATTGAAAGAACCTTATAAGAAAATACCTATAAATATCATTAGTGATATTATAATCAAAAATCCTCAAAATAAGCATGTTTATCATAAAAATAGAATAAAACAAAGAAAACACTAATTAGTTTTCATAATTTTCAGATGACCCCTGTATCCTTCATCCTTTTATTTATATTGGTTATAGTTCATACATTCTCTGTTCAAGAGATTTCGCATAATTTAATACCTATACATTTAGGCAAAATTTATGTAGCCGATCATGCTAAATATTTACTGTTTCATTATGATATATCGGGAATACCCGAATTAATTAGAATCCAAAAAGAAATAATTAAAGAAAGCATAAACACGACGTATACTGTTCCTGTGTACCAATATCTGGTTATGGCTAATACTTCGGTCAATAGAAATGAGCAAACTTTTAATAATATAATCACACAGAAAATACGTTCGCGAAAAGGACTATTGAATATTGGAGGATCCACTTTTAAATTTTTATTTGGTACTTTAGACGCGGACGATGAATTAATATATCAAAAATATTTTGAAGCAATTAAAAAGAATGAGAACATTTTGAAAGCTAATCAGCAGAAAATACTGCGAATAGTATCCGATACTCAAACGAAATATGTGAATAATATTAATTTTTTTAATTAAGAAAACTGAACAGTTAAAGGTAGCTAACGATTTAAGTTTGAAACTTAATCTAATAATTCTCCATTCACACGAGATAGCAATAATATTATCAGAAATTGAAAATGCCATCAGTTTTGCACGTTTGCACCTCTTACATGAAAATATTCTACCTCTGTCGAAATTTAATGAAGTAATAAAGAAAGAAAAAATGTTACCATTCTCTCATTTAACAGACTATTATGCTGTATGCGTAACAAAAGTTTTTATTAAGGGTTTCAATATTTTATTTAGCATAACCATACCAATTTTTAAGAATGATAAATATGACCTGTTTAGATTGTATAACATACCTTTCCGAAATACCAGAATTCCTAACCTTAATTCCTATGGGTTAACACGCAACGAAGAGATTGTATGGAATACCGAGGTCATTCAACAAGTCGAAGACTTCTACATCTGTAAACAAGAATACCTGAAGAAACCCCCTGAATGTGTCCGAATGGTTCTAAAAACCCTGCAAGAACATTGTAATCGCAGTTCGGTTGAGCCTCAAGAAGATTTATTCGAAATGGAAAATGGAAATATCATTTCCATTAACAATGAAATGATACAAGAAGAATGCGAAAGTGGTTCATTCTCTCATAAAATCCCTAAATTATCTCAGATTACGTCAGAATGTATAATTACTGATGGATTCAAGAGAATACACCCCCGAGAAGTTTTCAACACCTATGCTCAGGTCTATCTTGCGCCACTGGAAGCGAATAGGACCTATACAACAAATTGGAAGAATATCCAAGAAGAAGACATCCCCAAACTGGACGACCTATACCAATGGGCTCCACATCCTACAACTATAAGTTTCATAACAATTGTATTTGTAATCTTTATTATTATTGTAGTGATTATAATTTTTTATAGAATTTTCTTGAAGATTCGTCACCTTAAAATTAAGGATAACGAACTTTCTTTAAATGGGGAGGAGTTATGTAGTCAAAGTACAGCTTATCCATTTTAATGACGTCAATAGTAACCTTGTGCTGATTCATCGCTGCTTGCCTATATAAGCCCTCACTAACATAGAACCGTAAGATTAATTAAGTAACTTTCGTCTTGTAAACTTCACATTGAATAAATTGTTTTTTTTAAAAAGTAATTCTTAGTGTTGAAAACCAAAATTATATATATACTCTTTACACTTTGCTGACATAACAATTGAACATATCCAAAGAAGTTCTTGAAGCTCTTGAGTGTGGATATGCATATATGCGTGTTCACAAATATAATCTTATATATCAAGCTGAAAAAAAATTTGAATGAACAAAACCGATTCTATAACAGTAACAACAGAAAATAAACTTGTAGAACCTTTTCTTTTCTTTTTTTTCTTTTCCGAAAGAAAAGAAAAAAACCAAATCAATGAACCACAATCAAGTATAATTCATCAAAAAGCGTGTGAATATATATATATATATATATATATATATATACATATGTATATATATCTGTTTGTCACTAGGTATTTGAAGAATAACAAAAAAATTAATGATTTTCACGATTTACATAGAATTTATATTTTTACTATAAAAATATAGAAATAAGGAATTGTATTGCTTTAGTGATAAGTCCATCATCAGCTTTGTACTAAAATCAAAGAATCTGGAAACTATTAGTTCTCCCTACTTTTATACATAAATAATTTGGAGTGAAACTGATTCTATTCGGAGTGGGTTAACAGAATAGAAAGTCAGTCAAAAATCAATGGATTATTGGAAGGAGAATCGCAACGATGCAAGAAATGTATCACCTCGCATTCATACATCATAGATATTAGGTTAGGCGTTTTACTATTTTAGGCTGCATTCATTGGTTCTAGCAAATAAAACCTCAAGTGTTGCTTTCATCTTACGTGACGAACTTTACCGAAGTGTAATACCAACATTAAAAACAAAAACTCATTAGCTAGCTATGCTTTTATTCTCTGGTTCAGGATTGACCTCCAGATCAAATACACAAGCCGAAAAGCATCGAAAGAGACAATTAACTTCGAAATCCGGACTATCGTACCTCCTTCCATCAGAGAGTTACGACCGAGTTAAAACGCTTTAATTTCTTGAACTTTACCGAACTCCTTCAACAGTCCCGACTATAAAGTACGGTCCGAATGACAGGCAACGACCGCGTATCGATTTCGGAATAGATATCAGCGTTAATTACATGGACTGCTTCGCCAAATGTCAATTAATGGAAGCATTGGAAGCATATAAGCGAGCTGGTGTGCCGACTGTATCAACCGACCAAGTGTTTGGTATATTTATATGAACCAGAAGGTCGTATCTTTGAGTCTTTAAGATCGAACATGCGCGCACAGGAATCTCCGAATAACGCTAGTATGGTACTGGTTGTTTTATTGTGGAAAGATAGGCACTGAATCCACATATCACAAGAAAAACTGTAAACAAAGGTACTCCAGCTTTTTTGAAATCTTTGTTTTGATAATATTGATGGAGATATCATTCTTGTTATTTGAAAAAATTTTATCAAACTGCATTCTAAAGTTATACCCGACTTTTTTAGAAGTTCAATTCAATCATTTCGTGCTTCTATATATAGAATAATTCATATGCAACTTCAATTCAAAATATTGCTGTGGACGCCGGTGGGAGATAAATATCTTAATCAATGAAGTAACCATAAACCTTGATAATTTTTTCAATTCGAAATGTCACTTTAATCAGATATCGGGAAAAAAAATGATTTAACTGCCTTTCATTTTCTCAATAACTTTCCCATTAACTTTTTAAATTCATTAGAAAATTTTTTCGAGGGATATCTCGCATTGCCTTTGGGTCGAATGCGTTTCGTTACAGAAATTCCTGCGATTTTCAAACTTTACCAAGAAATGAAACATACTGTGATGCGTTTTGAAAATACAAAAAACTTCAAAATTAAACAAAAAGGCGTGAGCAGCAGAGCTCCATCATTAAGGTCGTATATTTTTCATGCGAAATACATTGAGTTATATTTTTAAAAATCACGCATAAATTGCTAACCGAATTAAAAAAAAAATTATTTTATAAAAAAAAGATTGCGAAGTGCATCGTGGTTGAAGAAAGAAGTTGTTATCAACGAAGGAACGTACCTCACTGTCAACATAATTCACGTACTTAATTTCAACCCTCTATTCTGAAAAAAAAATTCGCAAAGTGCATCGTGAACTGATGGCAGATCGAGATGCAATTCGAACGGAATAATCACCACAAAATACAGTGCAGCTGAGAAACAGAGTTGAAACAGAAAAAGAATTTCAAGTCAACATAAACTCAATGCACGTACCAAATTTCAACCATCTAACTCAGTGGTTTTTAACCTTTTCATAATGATGAGGGACCACTTATCAAAGTTTCTGTCTTCTGAGGACCATCAACTTTTTGAAGGTAATATTACCTTCAAAAAGTCGATAAACATATATGTCTAGTGTGATTCTAAATAAATAAACGGTTGTTCTATTTGTTAATAAATGAAACACTGATAATATTCAATTTCAATTTTTTCAAAGTACATTTTATATTACACAGGTGAACGTATTATTTCAATGAGATTTTGTAACTATAGTCTTAACTAACTTTATAGTCTTAACTAATTTTTGTATCCTTGGTTCAGTGCTTCTTAACCCTCTCGGTCACAAATTAAAACTATTGGAGCGAAAAATCTGAAATTTACTGTGATGCAACTTATGATTTTTTGAAAATTTTTGATGTTAAATTCAGATTTTCAAAATGCTCCGTTTGGGCACTATGACATTTCCCCAATTAAGGACATCATGAGCTGATGGGAACTATGACATGTCCCCAATTGAGGACATCATGAGCTGATGGAAGACAAAAAATTTTCAGAAATATGTCAGAGGGTAAAATATTAATATGTTTTATTAAAATAACATTACTGGGTATGGTATTTCATGAATGGTCCATTTTCGAAGTACTAAAATGTATAAAATTTAACTTTTGCAGAAATAAAATAAAAGTACTGTTATATTTACCTAGATGTTGCGTTTACCGCTAGCTCACGATGTCCTCAAATTAGGACACCACACTTTCAAAAATCGCTGATTACAATATGCACAAAAATCACCAAACACAATTACTTTGGAACAAGTCTACACTTATTGTGAACGTGAACAAACAGTTTTCAAACACGTGGCCTAACGAATATAAAAAAAAAAATAAACAGTAGAGCGCTAAACTGCTGTCACAGCTACCCTACGGAAACCTATATTTCAAATGAATGAATTTTTTTCCCATCAGCTTGTAGATGGCAGCAGTATGTCCACAACTGAGAACAATGTGACAGAGAAGTAAGAGCAAGCGGCACTTCATAGGAAAAAATCCAAAGTAGGTTGTCCTCAATTGAGGACAAGGTGAGCGAGAGGGTTAAAGCCAAACGCATGTCGGCACAGGCATCCAGCTGATTTCGGTGCTTGATTTTTATTATCAAAAGCGCTGAGAATCCATGCTCTCACAAGTATGTCGATGAAAACAGAGTTAAATAACAAAGTGCAATATCTTGAATGTTTGGAAATGAAATTGCTTTTTTGCTCCAAAAATCTTCAAAATTTAGTACAGTAATTCTTCTTTAAATGATTTATTGTCATGCAGAAATAGAACAAATAAAAGTAATTGACAGCATTGTGGAACGTCGGCGGATTCATCATATTGCAGAGCAAAATAATGACTATATTTTATGCATGGCTCCGCGGACCACTTCGGGTGCCTCCAGGGACCACCAGTGGTCCGCGGACCACCGGTTGAGAACCACTGATCTAACTCAATCTGCAGAAGTTTGGGAGTTCGGAAATTTTGCAAAAACCAAGAGAAAAGTAAATTGGCGTTAATCAGACATGAAAGATTTCTTGAAAATCGTGTTCTAGGAGGTCTAAAACGGATGAAAAAAATATGCCCGCACCTGACTGCTTTCCTTCGATACACTGCAATAGTATGTATTTTATGGGATAAAATATGACTGAAAATATTGAAATAAGTATTCTTATGTGAAATCAGTTCGACGAAACTATATGCCTTCATCTAGGTATGCTAATTGCAATATGATTTAAAAAAGACCTCACCTTGCCAGTTGCTGTTTCGTTTTGCCCTTGTAATCACACAATTTGCACTTGAAATTCCTGTCGTCAAAATGAGTTTGGTAATGGATTTTCAATTCGCCAAAACTACGCCCAGCAAAGAAGCATCCACTCTCGATACATTTGTAAAGTTTCCCAGTATGAATTTTCATGTGCTGCTGCAGAATAAACCTAAGAAAGAGAGTATCAAAGTAAAAAAACAGTGTATTATAGCTATGATCTCGAATGAATGAGTAATAATCAAAAAAAGCCATATTTATAAGTCAATTATGTCATTACATTATTACAAACAGAAAAATTTGATCTCTATTCATTTAACTATGAACCTACAACTATCATCTATTTTTGAATATATTTCTTCGTGTGTATTGTCTTTTGAAATCTTGTACTGGACGTAACATTGAAACCAGAAGAAACAATTACTTGCTATAGATTTAGAATATGCGGAATTATTACATGCAGGTAACAAAGGAAAGAGACTGGACCTTTTCTCAGCACTGGAAATATCAAAAGGATGGAAATACTCCATCCATTCTTAATGAGCAGTTGATCTTTGACATGTCACCACTGTTACAGTCAGCGATAAGTAACAGACCCTGAGATTTCAGGATGCCATAGAATATAAGTAAAGATTTTAGGAATGTTAGGATGAGATATATATATATATATATATATATATATATATATATATATATATATATATATATATGAATATATATATATATATATATATATATATATATATATATATATATATATATATATATATATATATGAATATATATATATATACATATATATATATATATATGTATATATATATATATATATATATATATATGTATATATATATGTATATATATATATATATATGTATATATATATATTAATATATATATATAAATATATATATATATATATATATATATATATATATATATATATATATATATATATATATATATATATATACATATATATATATATATGTATATATATGTATATATATATATGTGTATATATATATATATATATATATATATATACATATATATATATATATATATATGTATATATACATACATATATGTATATATATATATATATATATATATATATATATATATATATATATATACAGGGTGGACCACCAGGAACTGCATCGATCGATATCTCAGAAACTGGATGTAGGAAAAATTTAAAATTTTATATCAATATTTGCGTTGTTAATAACTGGTTTATTTCTGTACATTTTCCCTTTGCGGGTCCAAAGTTCTTCAAGTTTTCTATAATTCGTCATATAGTATTTGGTGATTGCTTCTGTTCTTGAAATAACTGTATCACATTGTCCATAAATAATGTTTAAATAAGCTTCGTCTGTATAATTTAACCCCGGTGCCATTACGATGATTTGAAATGTTAAATACGATCGTGGCTATCTTCTATGTAATTGGTTGAATGTAAAGTTGCCATATAAAAATATAAAAACGGCAATATTTCGAAAACTAAAAATTTCAAATAGATAACCTTTCACAAAATTACCCTAATAATATTGTTTCACCAAGAAGTGAAAAAATCAAGGAATAAATAGAAAGATACAAACTTCGCAAAACAATCGTTTTCTAGATTCAAGATTAAAATGCAGCATATTCACACATAACTTGTACTTGTTTTCACTAAGAGGAATTTCACTCTTCTTACACATTCAGGCGGCAGAAAAATTCGAATTAATTTTTGATTAAAATCTTCAGATAAAGTAAATAAAAAATATTCATATGCTATGAGTGGGTATTTCGATGAATCGAACTTTCCAAGGATTTCATTAGGATGTTCTCTGTCGTATTTTCCCCGAAAATAATAGACTGTAATCTAGCAGCTCCTAGGAGCCACATGGGGCAGACTAGTGATATTTCTGTTCTTTCGACAACAAAGAACTTCTCGCTCAAGCTGGCAGTTGAGGAAAAGAGTAGATTACTCAAACAAAAGCACTTAGTTCACATCAACTCAATCCAAGTACAAACATTGAGCCCATTAATTCAATTTGGCGTAGATATTGAGGTGAGCAAAATCTCAAGAACGACGAAAAACTTGAAATCTCTAAATTAAAACGGCGGTGGTTGAGGTGAAGAACTGGGAACTCCGAAGTATACTTCCCTAACATCAACTCAATCCACGTCCCAAGTTTTTACTTTCTAACTCATTCTGGAGAAGCTATGAACGCGAGCAAAACTCCAAAAACTGAATGAAAAAATGAGAAATTTCTAAAGAAAAATGGTGGTGGTTAGAGAATCATGTTTATTTAATCAAAAAGTATCCTTCCTAACACCAATTCAATGATCTTACACATTCGGGTCGGGGGTGTGAAATTCTTAAAGAAACCAGTTTTTTCAGTTCCTTACACCCTTCAAAATTTCCCTGGAAAGCTGAATTTTCGATATGTTGTTCATAAATAATATCCACAATGTGTGTTCATGCCTTTGCCTTCCCTAAAGTTTGAAGCCAAAATTTTGACTAAATTTACTCAAGAGCAACCCCATATACCAATTTTAAGCTTATTGAGCTGGAGAAGTCAAAATGTACGGAAAAAAATTATTCATATATATATATATATATATATATATATATATATATATATATATATATATATTATATATATATATATATATATGTATATGTATATGTATAGATATATATAGGTATATATATATATATATATAGATATATATATATATATATATAAATATATGTATATATATATATATATATATATTTATAAATATGAATATATATATATATATATATATATATATATATATATATATATATATATATATATATATATGTATATGTATATGTATAGATATATATATATATATATATGTATATATATATATATATATATATATATATATATTATATATATATATATATATATATATATATATATATATATATATATATATATATATATGAAGATAGTTTTTTCTTAGTATCCCATAATGTATTTCCCACATGTGTACTTTATAAACTTTGCATTAGATATTTTAGTTTTAGTTTAAACTTCGCACCTGAAGAAGCTGTAGTGTCAGAGAAACGCGTTGTGCAACTGTTGTTGTTTTATTATATGTGAAAATCGTCAAACTCAGAGTTTCATTTCTCAAACAATTGATTTTAATAGAGTAGCGGCCTCATCAATTCAAATATATATATATATATATATATATATATATATATATATATATATATATATATATATATATATATATATATATATAATCTCTTGATAATTATAAGCAATAACAGGCTTGTTGAATCTCAAAAAATTCGATTTCATTAAAAAGTTGACGTCAACTTTTTAATAAAATCGAGTTTTTTAAGATTCAACAAGCCTGTTATTGCTAATAATTATCACGAGATTAGAAATAGTTCACAGGCAACAACAATTCGAATAAATAATTATATATATATATATATATATATATATATATATATATATATATATATATATATATATATATATATATATATATATATATATATATATATATATATAGATATGCGGTGTTTTAATATCGATGTTAGAGATCAAAAACATGGATATCGAAGTTAACCTTCCGCTGTTCAATTAAATCAAAATAAATGCTTTGAACATGAGTTTTTTAGTTCCAGAAAATATCAATATTTCCAGCAAAATATTGATTTTATTTGATGAAGCTGCGTCGAAAAGTTTCTGCCTTGGTCGATATGTAGCAACAGCGCTTCTTGTCTTAGCCGTACTCTTATTTTAAATTGTAACATCGCGATTTTTTCAATTTGTTACAAATTTTTGTTACAAGATGTTACGAAGTTATATTGCATTTAAAATTTTGTTTATGGTTTATGTTCTTTTTTAAATAACGTTCATAATAAACAAAGCTTTATAGTACGGTATAAATTTTTTCGGCGATGGAGATTATCAATTTTTCTAATAAATACCAAAGTGTCGTGAAAATATAGGTTGCAAGACATCGATGTTAACATTGAAATGTTGGTATTTATTGAAAAAATAAATATTTTCGGTTAAGAAAAAATACAAATAGAAATATTAGGCTTTATTATTATGAAGCTAAGTTAAAAAATATCAAATTGCTTAGTACAAATTGTGATGAATGCAATGTAACTTCATCAAATAACATCGACTGATTTTGGTGAAAATATTGATAATTTATTTATTGACCCAAAAAATTCAAGTTTGAAGCCTTTATTTCAATTAAATTGTACATTGAAATGTTATGATCGATGGTGATATCGCTGTCGGTGACCTCTGACATCGAACATCGTCTTTTCAAAAACATCGATGAATATCATCCCAGCACTAACATAAAAGATATATCAAAACCCCAACCCAATCAATTTCTATGCACAATATCTGCATAATAATATGTACAAATATTTGTCGTATGGAGCGCTTACCAAAATGAATTTGATATCATTGAACGAAAAAAATGAGACATTAGAATCTTGCATTCTCATCCGTGGTGTGTGTTATGGTATGTGAGAAAAAACCAGTTTCGTAAACACAGCTCAATAGATTTACCTAAACTTGACGGCTTATTATAAATTATAATAAGGTTCCTACAAATTTCAAATCAACAACAATATTTTTTTTGATAATCTTTACATACATATCACGTTTAATATTCACTCATTTAAAACTAATTGATGAACAAGATTCTCCTATTAGTAAATTTATAACGAAAGTTATGATATACGCAACCAGCAAAGAAAAAGCTCAAATAATAGTCCCCATATATATTTTCACTCACACGGTAATAAATTGGGCCACTGGATTCTTCTGAAGAGACACTCGCATTTACAAAACCCACCGTTTAATGTCAACGGGGAATATATATTTACCGAGGGAATTCAAGAGATGTCACACATAGAATTGAGAATTAATAAACCCAATTAGCGAATGCTGCAGTGACATCTCAGTAATGGCCCATCAACTTTTTATTTATGCCATAGGTGACGGACCGCTGGGCCTCTGAAAGATTACAGAAAGAAATTTCAAGCGAAATTACCAACTTAGTATTGTTTTATGAAATGTTTTTGTCTTACAATATTGAGATTGATAGCTGAGTAATATATTTGATGAATTTAAGTTTAAGAGGTATATACAGGTTGTCCCACCAGGAACTGCATCGATGGATATATGGAAATCTAAACATAGGAAATATCTGAAAATTTGGCTGTGTACTAATGTCGATGGGGGACATCCCGTTAAAATATTTTCTGAGTGATGGCACTTCCGGTTATACCGGAAGTAGGTATCAGCTTGCTTATTTTAAATGGGACACCCTGTATATTATTACATTTTTGGATTCTTCACAACATTCTAAATAGATTTTATATATAATGTCCTATAACTATCTTCAACTGTTTCGGAAATATTTGAATTTATTTGTCAAAAATTACGTATGCAGATCGAGTAATAATCATATTTTTCTTAAAAAAAACGGTATAACTGCCCTTTGTTATATTCTTTGTTCTGGTGTCGAGGATAGACATTTCACTTTCGCCGACGACACTGTAATGTTCTACTAGGGAGATAATGAAGAATAACTTTTTAAAAAGATGAACAAAGACATGAAAATTTATACAGATTGGTTATTGAATAACAAGATGAAGATTAACTCTGAAAAAACTGAGGTCTTGGTTTTGAACCAAAAGAACGGTGTTGTTAGGGAGTTGGAGTTGTCAGTGGCTGAGCAAGGTGTTGAGAGAGTTGACGAAATTAAATAATTGGGTTTAATGATATGTAGATAACTCTTTTATCAGAAAACCCCATTGTGAGCACATTCAGTCCAAAATAACACCTGAGAAAATAGGCACAACATAATATAATGAATTTTTCTTGACGCATATACGATACGTACTTCTGGTATGGGGAACTTGTGGCAACACAACATTTAATGAAATTCGGACACTACAAAATAAATTACATACTAGAAAATACATTAGAATACTATTTATAACAAGCGTACAAACTCTCAAGAACTATACTCTAGTTTGAGGATTGTGGACCTAGGCAAACCGTTGGAGTTGGAACAATGTAAATCGATGTATAAAATTGCGTAGAATGTAGAATTAAATTGCAAAAGTCTAACATATACAGCACCTACACAATCATGACACAAGACCATTAAGTTATATTTTCTTTCAAAATGTAAGTACATAAACAGGTTTGAATAATCCCATATCTCAAGTGGCCCAGGTATACAATCGGTTGCCTAATTCGATAAAGTTTTCGAAATCTCTGCCTTGTTTCACGAAACATGTGAAGAAATTTTGAACTTGGTATGAAATGATGTTGATGTTATTTTGATTTTGATATTTAGGTTCACTATTAAATTATTGTAAATAGTTTTATTTGCACACTTATTTGGGTTATTTCTTGGAGAACAATTCTTAAAGCATTGGTTGAAGGATTTCTTTTTAATTTTGTGCTGAATAGAGGTTACATAAAATAAATACTTCAAAAAAAAAATGTAGTACAGCTTCACTTTGATATAATAGTTGAATTTGATGCATTATGTGAATTATATCGGTCCGAGATGGGGGTGTTAGCAATTCATGAAATTTGATTGCGATTTTCAATAAAGAACAAGAGATTTTAAATTCTTTTCACTTGATTTACACTCTCAATTAACATTATCTAATTTCAAGATCGTAAATAGAAGAGAAATCTCGGATTATGCTAAATGCATACGTCCCGATAAAAAGGTTTGTTACAGTAGTAATGTTTTTGAAGATTGCAGCGGAAGCCTTGATTACACTTATCTACTTAGTATTCTCGCTATATCCACGAGATTTATTAGGGGTATATATAAGTACACTTTAAAATATGTTAATTAACGGCAGATATTTATATTTTTAAATAGGTGATTTTCACGCCAGATTTGAACATTTAACTCCAAGTAGAACAAATAGATGCAAAAATTAAGTATAAAACAACAGAAGCATGTACAAAACCAATTAAAAACGCCAAGGTTATGTTGGCAATAACAACTAATTTGAATTAATTTCGAATTAGCTATAATTATTAATTTTAGAAAAATGGAGGTGGACAAACACTGCAAATATGATATGTTAATTGTAACATTCTTACAGTAGAAAATACCACTATTAACTCTTGATTACCTATATTGATAAAATCACATTTAATATGATAATAAATCACAAAAATGGTATCACAAGATTAGGGCACATTTTTATGATTTTCGCACTAATCTCTTAGTTTGAATCCTGAAATTGTCTAATAAACGTAATTAGTTTTGATTTTGACAGTTCTGGTAAACCCGATTTTCTAAGATTACTTAAAAATAGCATTTAGTTTTTCTACTAAACTTAATAATGTCTTCAACTACGATTTTAACTTCATCGTCTAAACCAGGACTTCCCAACCAGGGGGGCACGCCCCCCTAGGGAGGCGTAGAGAAATGTTAGGGGGGGCGTCGTAAGTACGTAATATGTAAGATTACATTTCCAAAAAAATAGTCATTGCAGTTTTTAATATTTAGTTTAAAATAAATATTGACTTTTCTGTGTACAATATATTTTTTACCGTATTATATTAACATAAGTAATCGATAGAAACTGTTTAAAAAAATGCATATTCCCTATTGTTCCTAATTGCCATTCAATCGCTGCTGTACAAGTTTTCATATCAAAACTTTGGAAAAAGAAGATATCTGATGAAAATGTATTTCCTTTTTCACGGCTGTCCGAGGTAATTCATAATCAAACACTGAGTAAAAATTTGAAATCTGAAATAGAAACTCATTTGGAAGTATTGGAAAATGAATTTAATCGATACTAGCGAGATATCAATTCCGAGTCACCAATATGGCACATGACCAGAAACCCATTTGTTGTCGATGTCTTACAACTACCTGAAGAAGTTCAAGAAGAATTTCTAGAAATGAAGGCTGATTCGACCATGAAAGATGACTTTCATCTCTTGACATTAGAAAAATTTTGGATCAAACGATTCGTTGTTAATCCGAAAGTTGCTTCTCTTGCTTTAAGAATACTTATTCCATTTTCGTCCACTTATTTATGCGAGGCAGGTTTTTCAGCTCTAGTTTTAATAAAAACTAAGCCGCCGACAGCGATATAACCATAGCTTTAGCAACGACTGAACCCAGAATCGACCAACTGGCACAGAGCAGGCAAGCTCAAGTATCTCATTAGCTAGTACTTCAGAAAATTTTATTTATTTGTTTTAAAATTACTTTAAATTGAAAGTTGTTTAAAAATCATCTAATTATAAAAATATAATTTAAAATATGAAAGAAAGTGAAAGATAAAAAAAAACCTATTCTAGCAAGTAATGATGCATGGTAGGCCAGTATAGATAATTAAAAAAAAAAGTTACAGGATGAAACCCATCTAAAAAAGAAGAAAATATAATAAAAATAGCAGGAAAAATAAATTACGGGTGATTTGAAGTCGGGAAGTGGGAGGATGTGGGCTTTGTAGGTTTAAAACGGGTTTATCACGATTCTGCAAAAAATCCAATGTGCCAATTACAGTGCAATTGTGACATAAAAACGAACATTTTCACCAAGATTCACGAAAACCCGATTTGTTTTTTGTGAGAGAAAAACAAAAAACCCAAAATGTCGGTTATTTAGATTTTTGTAAAAGTACTTAATGATTCAAATGTATTCTTTCGTTAATTATCCTTAATTAATATATTGTATCTGTATTTAACCTATTTAAAACACCTAAAAATAAATAATTTAATTAATAAATAAAATGTGCGTTCCATATTTTTGTTGAAACTTACCTAAGGGGGGCATGACAATATTATTTTTAGCTCGGGGAGGCTTGGCGAAATGAAGGTTGGGAAAGCCTGGTCTAAACCAAGGTTATTTGTTATATTATGATGGTGCAAATATTCACTGTCTGTTGAATAAAGTTATGTCATATCAATAGTCGAATAGAAAAGTAAGAATATTCGAGTAGAGCACTCTTCTTTACTATAATTTCCATGTTTGCATCTAAATTCGGTTTTGTCTCCCTCCAATGTTTTCTTAGTGAAGCATTTGCTCCAAATACCTTCTTTTTAGATATAATCATCAACCTCTTCAGTATTTTGAAATTCTGAAATTTTGAACCATTTTTGGTTTTTATTATAATTTATAATAAATTAATTGTATATTATTATTAGCATCTTCTTCCAACTAGTAAATTTGTGAGAATTCTTCTACAAAACTGTCCATAATAAATCTGCTAGGTATATCATATCAATTCATCAATTTTAATTTATAACCAAAAAAAACCTTTTTAATTTCACATTTAATTTGACGGGTAAATTGCAAATCTAAACATTCTCACCAACTTATTATAATATTAAGATGATGTTGTTCATTTTAACAATAATTTTACGTTATATAGCTGTAAATTAAATTTTAATGCTGTTAAATAATAATCATTTTTGCATTTTTTCATACATAGATATACAATATATGTAATATTTTTCTTTACATATTATATAAGATCTGTTTATTATCTGGCGTTAAAATACACTTTTTGACGTGATTTTCACCTTTTTCGGCGTACATTTGAATCGCACCCGATTTATTTTTTAAAATTATCATAGATGTAAGTAGGAACATACTAAATTATTCAAGTCAAATCATTTGATAAACATTTCCACTTAAAACCTATGATATCGTCGACCCAATATGAAAATCGCAAAGTCCAAATTTTCTAAATATTAGAGTATTTACGTCTTCTGGTATTTGATGATGAAAGCTATGTAACGTAGATTTTACTTGTATGAAACATTATCAGTCGTGCGTGAAATAAATGAAAATTGCATAATTCCATTAAATATTCCATATAATGCCAAAATTTAAAAAGAAACCATAATGATGAATGAAAAATACGACATCGAAAATACCATCTAATTATTGGCAAAATCACTATTTATCATGAACGCGTTAATAGTTATTTACAATTTTAGGGTTGACAAGAATATTGTACAAAATTTTATCTACTTTCATCGATGAATAAAAATATTTGGCGAAAAGCATTTTTTAAAAAAAATGCACCTGTAAAAATGCACCTGCTTATGCCCCAGAAACCATCTACACTATGGACTCACTACTCAATGTTGAGAACTATGATTTCAGTAGGTAAAAAAATCAAGATATAAGCAGATTTTCTCAACTAATCGCATATTTTAAAAGAAATTCAGAGGGTTACAAAGCCAAAAAGTCCAAAGTTTTTACAAAGGAAAACGTATGTAAGTTTCTTAGTACTGCAGATTATGAAACATATTTACTTATGAAGGTTGTTATGATAATCGGCATTCTTGGGGTTTGTCGTGGCGAAGAACTAACTAAGCTAATGTTGGATCATATTGAATACAATGATTTGTATATAAAAATTGTGATTTCATGCTCGAAAACCAAAACTATCCAAGAATTTGTTTTAACAGAAAGAAATGTGACAAGTGTCAACTGTTTAAGTATTTTCCGAAAATATGCTAAACTTCGCCCTCTCAATGCAACTCACAGGCGGTTTTTTGTATTCTACGGAAAAGGAAAATGTACCTCCCAACCTGTCGGAATTGTAAATAACTATTAACGCGTTCATGATAAATAGTGATTTCGCCAATAATTAGATGGTATTTTCGATGTCGTATTTTTCATTCATCATTATGGTTTTTTTTTAAATTTAGTTTTGGAAGTATACCAAAAAAAAATGCAATAAAACTTGGATTGAAGAATCCCGAAAGATACACTGGACATTGTTTTAGGAGGTCCTCAGCCTCCATTCTAGTTGATGGTTGTGCAGATATGCAGATGTTGAAGTGTCATGGGGGCTGGAAATCCTCTTCTACGGCAGAAGGCTATATACGTTGAGAATAGAAAATAAGAAACAAATACCAAAAAAGATCATGGGGTCAGAAACGGATTTAATGATTGGAAATTCGAACGAGAAGGGCTCCATCACATCCACTTCCGGTATACAAATTTCTAACTGTAAAAAGTGTATTTAATGTTTAAAATAAATATTAGCTGTTATAATTTAATAATAATTAATTTTAACAATTGATAATTAATTTTGTAATTGTTAATAATAAATAAATCATTCTTCTAAAAAGTGTAGTTTTAATTAACAGCAAAATGTTAATAAAACCGGTTTTTTTTCTCCATTACAGCCCTAGTGCTGTGAAGGCATCTATTACAGCATTAGTTCTGTGATAGATGCCCTTACAAAACGATTTATAGAACTGTAAAATTTATATTACTAAATGAAAGTATATAAAATCGTTTTTTTCCGCAAGAGTCAAGAAATTACGACTTTTTTAATAAGTTCTCAATGTTGAAGTTTGATTTCACAGACGTCCTTTTGTTTTCACTTTTTTGTCCGGCCGTGAGCGTACAAAAAAAGTGTACTTTTTTGTACGGCAATTTCAAGAACGTCAGGCGGCGTACAGTTGGGTTCCGAATCCGACATAATGTAATTTGTTTAGAAAAATCTTATATATTTTAATATAACTAGTTATGTCTTAATACTCGGGTACTTACCAGAAACGCACAGTCCTATAATGCGTAGATAAGTGACTTTTAATGTTTCTGACAATTATTTTGTTGAATTGTCAAATTTGTGTTGCCTTGACACCTACAAAACCAGTGAGCAAAGTAATCTAGTTTTACGTTTTTTACATCTAATCTTTTTTTTAAATATTATCTTAGTCCTATCGTTTAAACACCGTTTGCGGAAAAAATCGCATGTTTTATTCGGAGAAAAGCACTTTTTGTGGCTCGTCAAAAATTTAGTCTCGCCACAAAAAGTATTACTTTTACTACTAATAAAACAATATATTATTGCATCTCCTATAAAATGTCATATATTGGACTTTTGCCATTTTCATATTAGTCCGACGGTATAGTACATATCAACAATTTTGAGTGAAACAACTTTCTGTAGAGCGAGATTTGCAGAATAATTCCATTACGTTATTTTCAAGAGACAAAGAATACAACCGGTGATCATCGAATCCTATAATCCTGAGCCACGACTGGTGACCACGTTATCTGTGGTAATTTCCTTTCGGATTCTCGTTATTTACTGCTGATGGGCGGGCTCTTCAAAAATCTGGACATTGGGCGGCATCTCTGCCGCATATAAATATGTCAAAAAGATATTGTACCCGGGTTATTTATGTACGAATCAAATGGTCACTTCTTTCTCATCAATCTGAGATACTGTGAACGGGTTCTCACTCGGACTATTTTTCCCCTCCAGGTGGATAATCTGGTAGGGCCGCGAAAGAAGATTTTATGTAAGTGTTAATGATGTGCATGAATCATTTGTGATAAAATAATTTATTAATTCAAGTGATTGATTGGGCCGATAATTGATGAAAATTCATTATAATATTGCAAATAAAACTTCACAGTTTTCGATTTTCACTATATTTTGTTAACATGACAATTGTTTCGCCAAACACAGTGGCTTTTTCAGATGTATAATACATACTAATTTTCACAACAAGAATATTGAAAGATGAAGGAAGGGATATACCAGAAGAATGGTGAAAAACCTAAATGTAATCTCTTAGCAGGTAGATAGTACAAACTGTAATGTAATGGAAAAAACACAACAGGTACAAATATTTAATAATACAATTAGAAAATATTTAATAACGGTGAATTATTCTTATCTAATTGATCATTTAACAAATTATTGGATTGTTTCATACTATTGATTTCCAGAGCTTCTAAAAAATTGAGTTTATAGCCTTTCTTTTCCATTTTTAATATTTCAAATTCATTATAGTATATTATGATATTAGGAGAATAAGTGATACTTTATGCGCTGAGCATGGAAAGTTTGTCTGACGAACGTAGTGAGTCAGAGAATCCATGCGAAGCACATAAAGTATCTTATTCTCCGAATATCATATTCTATTTTTTCTTCAAACGTGCATAATTTCATTCGAAATAAAACAATAAAAGGAAACGAATTTTTTAATAAAGATAACAAGATTGAATCTTTAACTTATTTCACTGTATATTGCCTTTTTCGTATCGTTGTCATGGATACGTACTTGTTTGACATCCATTAAAACAAATATTTCAAATTCGGTGAAGAGAATGAGTTTAGAAATGTGTAATGATCCTCCCGAGGTGGTAGAGGCAGCTAGAATAGCTATACAAAACTTGCTGCCGACGAAATCTGCTGCAGTATATGAAGCTGCGTTTGTTAAGTTCAACAAATGGTGCATGGAAAAAAAATAGTGCAATTAGGCAATCCAACGAACTGTCAAACGAAATTCAATATGGCCGTTGGGGTCAAACAAATGGTTGTTTACATTAGCTATTGATATTTAGTTGATGGAAATTTACTTTGTTCTGTGACTTTCTGGACGCTTGGAGTTTATTTTGTGTATTTAAAAGACTTTTTAGTGTATTCTGATTATTGAAATGCCAGCGATTTGCATTGTAGTTGGCTGTGGAAGTCGTGGCAACAGGGATGAAGTGAAGTTTTATTCAGTTCCTGCCGCTCGAAATAATCCGTTTTTGACTCATAAAAACGAGTTATCAAAGAAACGCAGGGCTTTATGGATTGCTGCAATTAAAAGAGATGATCTCACAGACAGGATTCTTAAAAACCAAAAGTTTTGCAGCAAGCATTTTATAACAGGTATTTTTTTTGTATCTAGGTATACTACTTTATGTTGTGTCCTCTATACATTATGTTTGTTTTATTACAATAATTAATACTTCCTATTGTTTTAGGAAAACCTGCTGCTTTAGAAGAACAGGATCACCCTGATTGCGTTCCTTCTCAGAATATGGGGCATAATTCGCAGTTTGTTATGAAACGTCAAAGAGATGTTGATAGAAAAGAGAGAGCTGATGAAAAATCTAAATTAAAGGTGAATGAGATGAGTGGTACATTATTATAATATCATATTTCAATTTATATTGAAGATTTCAAGTATGTTTATGACCATACAAGTACCAAGTTTAATGAGAATTGAATACATTCCTTTGGAGATGTGATAGGATAGGAGGTAAGGAGTAAATTGATGCAAACTTGCATTATGCAAATATCAATAGTTCATGAGATTTTTAATTTATTAATATAGAGCTTAATGTCATAAAAGTTAATATTCCATTCCAATTTACTCTATCCTACATTTCGTAAACTTGATTACTGTTCCAAAAGCATGGTCTTATGATTAGAATGAAAAATTAAAAAACAAAACTTGACTTGCATAGTGCAACTTCGGAATAATTTACTCTTTACCTCTCATCCTAACACACATTCAAAAAAATGTATTGTACCTTTTACCAAAAAATCTGTTACAGTTTACTGGGGTAAAAAAATTACAAGGTATCAGCAAACACAATCAGCACTTGTTTAATTCTAAAAAACATTTGCTTAAGTTTAGGTTTTTAAAATTTAAAAATTGTCGAATAATATTTTAAAAAAAGTTTTATAAGTTTTCTTATTATTTCAGGAACAAGTAGAAATAGATGCGAGTGTTCAGGAGGCTATTGACAATAATCAACAGGAAAACACTGGCACCTCAACACAAACTCAACACTCGGATGATAAAAAAAATGTTTTGAATTAATGTATCTAAAAAATATATATAACTTAAAAGAAATCAGTGAATTTTTTATATATATATATATTGGCTTAGTTGTTCTATAGGACACCACTGGATAATTCAAACAAATTTTTATAACATCAGGACTCTAGTCATTACAATCAAACGATAACATTAATAAAAGGTTTTTAAATATTTTATTTTTAACTTTCTTTGAATTATCTGAAAAAGTATGGGTCTTTGGAAATTCAAGGAATCTACCTTGAATTTTTTACAATATATATTTTATTCCCTGTATGGTGTATGAAATAATACAAAAAAATATTTAAACAATAATCTATTTGTAAACATATTAAAATATTACAAATCCTTGCATTTGTTGCAATACCAAACATTTGTCGGAGGATCTAGTAAACCTACACATTCAAAATGGAACCATTCAATTTCGCAGTTGTCCATATCGCACTTTATCATAGGTCTTCCATCATCTACACTTTTGCAGGTACACCAATGCATAATGTTTGCTGTACCTTCATTTCTAGTAAAGTATCTGCCCAGCAATTCGGGCAGAATAACTTCTGAATGAAATTTTAATAGAACTGGAAGTTTTTCTTTCCACAATTCAAAATCAGGCAAAATTCTTTGTTTAAAAAATATGTCAGGTGACCATATAACAAAATCACAATATGGCAATGTTGAAACAAACATTTGAATTTGGTAATAATATGTATGGTCTTTAAAACAAATTCAGCATTTTCTTTTTCAAGACAACTTTTTAATTTTAAATATTCCTCTAAATTTTTTATATTATTAGTGTATAATAAATATGGACACTTCACTTCAAGACAACCTCCTGTACAACACTCACAAAACACTAATCTGTCAGGTGATGCAGCCAACTGTTGGTACTCCTTCATTTACGATAAAACTGTCATGATTTTCGATCTCCATTTGTGTGTGGTATTCTTCTACTGCGATATGTTCATGAGTTATACCCCACAAAGTGGCCTTCGTGCTAAATAACATTTTGTGGGGTAACAAAGCGATTTAATTAATGTAAGTGAAGGCTTTTGTTTGCTTGTGTTACATATGGCCTTAAATTTAGATGCCGTTATCCGTCCAGCTTTTGTGGACATTGATGGCATTACATCGTGAAAGAATATCTGTGCATGACACTTCTCCTTTTTTCCTATTTGAAAATTCAGCCATGAATAAAATTGCACCAACATGACTACAAACTTCTGCATTACCGGCCATGCATGTACAATGTGCAGTTAACACAGATCCATCTTTTTGCAATTATTGACCAAACATCCAATAATTTTTGATTCGCTTTTTGAGAATGCTTCACCTAAAAATAAATATAAAATTTAAGAAAATGAAAACTATAGCTGTTTTAGTATTTCGGACATAAATGTGTTTCTAAAAAACATTGATTTGAAATGTTTAAAATAAAAACTTGCCTTTCCAACAAATATGCAAACATCGTTTACTATTTTGGTTCCTGCCTTCAAGACAAAGCCAGCCTCAAAATATTTGTAAGACTGCAAACTTTTATATGCCTTCATTTGCTGCTTTGAATAAAAACTATGTGTTAAAAGTTAAATATGCTACAATATCCAAATATGTAACAGATGGAAGCAGATCAATAGAATAGTCCAAATCCTGATTATTCAATGCAAAAGGATCCACATTGTTGATCAATTCCAATTTTAAACGGTACCTAAAAATAACAAAAAACGAAATGTAAACAAACATAAATATAATGTATTTATATACCTTACCTTTCAGCAACAGCTGGATTTTCTCTTGATATTACTTTAATGTATTCACTCTCCATCTCAAAATTGAATAATAACTTTAAAAAGGCAAATAAGACAATATAAAATTTACGTATGAAAGCAACATTAGCCAAAACTCAAATGATTTCCTTATGAAGGACACTGCAATGTTTGACCCACACGCAGGGTGACCAGATAGAATTTATGGAATGGAGGACATTTCTTTTGAAAAAGGAGGACATTGGTAAAAAAAGGAGGACAAATATAAAAATCATCAGATTTTATTAATAAACATATAACAAACTTAATAAATTGAACAAAATAAAGATATCTTACACTCCTGAGTTACGAGGAGGAAAAAAGGAACTTTGAAGGTAACTTTCTGATAAAGAATCGTAACCAATAAAATCAGTCAAAAAAGTTATAAAATAACAGGTTAATTCTCTGTTCTCTATCTATAATTATAAAATAAAATAAAACTGATCTTCATTAATACTTCTGACTAGATGATATTTTTTTCAGTAAATCTGGTTTAGATTGTAAATAATTGTGAAACTCGGTGCAGGCCATATGTTTAAAATTATATTTCACCATTAATAGCCCTCTTACAGCGTCAATACTCAGTTGGTTTCGCTCATCACTCCACTGTACATTAATGGGGGAAAACACTCTTTCCACACTAGAGTTAGAGCTGGGCAGCGCAAAGAAAAACTCACAAATTTTTAATAATTCCGAAAAGCATTCCATGCTCTTGCATTTCGTGAAGAATTCCACCCATTTGATATGTAGCAGCTGGTCGAAAAATGCATCCCCACTCTTACTTCGTGCAGCTATAAACTGTTTCAAGCATTGAAATTGGTATCTTCTATATGAATTCCCCTTTCTTGAAGGTAACTTATACTTGGAAGTATATTTTCGAATGGTAGGCTAGCTGATTCGGTTTTGAGATTCATCCACTCAAAACATTCGAACTCGTCCAACTGGGTGGTTCATTTTCTCAAATAATCAAGGCAGGAAGAGTAAAGTGCCAATACCTCGTTTTCAAATTCATCACACTTTTCAAGCATCTTGCTATCTCTGATTTTGTTCAGGATGCCTTTTACTTTAAATGGAATAAACTTCTCACTGTGCCTGTTATGCAATGATTGTTCTATGGACTTAATGTAAGATCTGACTTCTATAACAGAAGCCATCTCTTTTTGAGCTCCCTCAATTTTTAGTTGAAAGACGGAGATCAGGGAATGCAAAAACCAGAGATAAGCCTCAGATAAGTCGTCACTAAAAAAATTTATTAATATTTTAGGTGCTTTTTCTTGGGATAGGAAATAAGCCTTCAATGCAGGATAAAGTTTTAATATTCTTTCAATACAAGGGAAAAGACTTAGCCACCTTGTTTTGCAATGTTTTAATAATTGTTGATGGTGAATCTCTACAGAGTCACAAAAATCTTTTAATTCCTCGGTGCGAACAGTGTATATCGCAAAATAATTATGTATTTTCATAACAATGGAATCGATGTCATGTCTAAGTAAGTCGCATCCATGATGAATGGTGTTGTGTAAAATATGAGCTGGGCAACCAACTCCAACAAGCATGTCATTTTCGAGACCTGACTTTAAGTAAGTAAACACATTTTCGCCTAATTTCCGGCTTAATCCACCAAAGTTAGCATTGGTGTTGTCTCCACTAAAGGCGCAACACATTTAGATTGTAAATTGTATTCTTTTAACGTCTCAAGTATATAACTACTTATTGTTTTAGCAGTTTCATTTGGAGTAGTTGTGAGATCAAGTACCTTGGTTTTTATTCCTGTCTTCCAGTCAAAATATTGAATTAAAATTGGAAATAGTTTTTGATTCCCATGATTACTGCCATCTACGGACACACCGAAGCAAGAAATTCGACTCATAGCTTCGATTACAATTTCTATGGCATGCGGAGAGAGAATATTGTTTATTATTGCCTCGGTTTTAGTGCGGGCGCAGGCGTACTTTTTGGCACATTCGGAATCAGAAAATAAAGTTTTGAACAATACAGAAGTGCAATCATTTGATCTGTATGATAGGTGGTGGGTAACTGTATGGAACGCTACAGTTCCCTCAGCTGCACTCACCTGCTCATCCAGTTTACTAAACTTGGGACGAAAAAATGAACTCACCTTAGAGCACCCAGCCGAATTTTGGATGTTTTTCCTATGTTTTTCGCTATTAATATGACGATCTAAATCACCACTACCTTTATTTGACACTGAAATATAATTGTCACAAACTTGGCATTTAGCTTCATAGTCATTTCTTCCAGCGGAAAAATTAGGATATTTCGCCTTTAACATGTCACCAAATTTACATTTTCGTTTCACCGACATTTCGTTTAATAAATAAAACTCGATTAGGACTTTAATTAACGTTTCGTGTTGACTTTGAATAAACCGAGCACGCTAGAATGATAGGGAAGGTAACAACTAACTACAACTGAACACTAACAAATAGGTTATCTGTCATGATCACATGATGTTAAGATACAAAGGGGGACCGGAGTACTGCCTACTGGATATATTTCAGAACTCCAACACAACAGCGCTACCCTCCTCCTAGGTAAAGTAAACAATGCTGCTTTTATTTGTGTCTAATTCTTATTGAACATGACTTCAAAGAGAAGCCTATTGAAATTTTATTACTTAAATGCAAATTTTGATAAATGCCGGACATTTTATAGATTTTCCAAATGCCGGGAGGACAGGAGGACAAAGCCTAAAAAGGAGGACATGTCCTCCAAAAGCCGGACGTCTGGTCACCCTGCCCACACGGCCATATTGGATCACGTGTTTTGGATTCCCTAATACTCTGAGAACGTTTTGTTGGCATATTTTACCGAAATGGCACTGAAAATGAAGAGTTCTAGTTTGTGGGCTCATTATTCAATGATAAGGTCTGTGTTGAATTTGAAGCATAATGTGAACATTGAAAAATACAACAATTTGCGTGCATTTTAAAAAAAGCAAGGAGAAGGTTATAAGCCAAAGAAATCGAGAGTCTTGTCAAGGGAACAGTTCAGCAAATTTTTGTCTGAAGCCCCAGATGAAAAGTATTTGGCGATGGAGGTAATAAAATTACATTTTGTTTGTTTCACATTGTGCTAACCAACACTTAATTTTTTAGGTAGTTTTGATATTTGGAATATCTGGGGCATGTCGTTGCGATGAACTAGTGAATATGACAGTTGATGATCTTGAAGATATGGGTTCTTTGCTGCTAATAAACATTCCCAACACTAAAACTAATAAGAGTAGAACCTTCAACGTCCTGGGTGATGAATATCTGAGCAAATATAGAAAGTACGTTAATTTGCGCCCTGCCGATTTTAGGGAACGACATTATTTTTTGAAATATCAAAATGGGAAATGTTATAAAGCTGTTATGGGTATCCATAACATTGGTAGTGTAGCAAAAGACGTGGCATTGTATCTGAAGATTCCAAATTGGAAAGAATATACAGGGCATTGCTTAAGAAGAACTTCCGCAACAATGCTTGTTGATAGTGGGGTGGATATCACTACGCTGAAAAGGCATGGGGGTTGGAAATCTGATGCAGTTGCCGAAGGGTACATCGAAGACTCTGTGCAAAGTAAAACCAAAATTGCTAAGAGAATCCTTCAACCTAGCTCCGCGGAAAATCTCGAACAATCTTCATTTAATGAACCCGATACAAGTAATGGATTTGTAAATGCCGTTCACTCTGGAAAAGTTGTTATGAATAGTACTGATATTGCAAGAAGTGGAGGATTCTTAAATGATGCAAATCTTCATAATTGTACTTTTACTATAAATATTACGAATAAATAATAAATACCATTGTGAATAAATTCATAGTACTATAATGTGTTTATACGCTTAGGAGTATAAGTACTTATAGTAGTATAAATCACACTTAATGTCATTGAGGAACGTCACAAAAGTTATCACTTATATGAAGTTTGAAGAAAAAAAATATTATTATGTTCCAGGAGATGTGATGCATAAGTAGAATCTACTTTTTCCTTGTTGTAACTTATTTTGTGTACTGATATTCGAACTCCAAAGTACGTAATAGATAATGGTAAAAACTAAAAATTTCAACCTTTTCATCGAAACTAAATTTAAAAATAGCCTTCAAAACTCAGAATAACATTGGAAAACATATTAAGAATTCAAAAGATAAAACTACATCACAAAATAAGTCAGTGATCTATAAGCTAACTTGTGGTTTATGTCCTAAAGTATATGTTGGCCAAACTGACAGGAACTTTGAAGTTCGAATATCAGAACATAAAATAAGTTACGACAAGAAAGAAGTAGATTCCACTTATGCATCATATCTCCTGGAACATAATCATATTTTTAATACTGAATTTGAAATATTACATATAGAAAAGAAAGGCTATAAACTCAATATATGAAACAATCCAATAATTTGTTAAATGACCAATTAGATAGGAATAATTCACCGTTGTTAAATCTTTTCTAAATGTAATATTGAATATTTGTACCTGTTGTGTTTTTCCCAAGTCATTAACAGTTTGTACTGTCTACCTGCTAAGCGATTACGTTAAGGTTTTTCCCCGTTCTTAATGTATATTCTCTCCCTTCATCTTTCAATATTCTTGTTGTAAAAGTTAGTATGTAGTATACATCTGATGAAGCTACTGTGTTTGGCGAAAAAATTATCATATTGATAAAATATAGTGAAAATAGAAAACTTTTAAGTTTAATTTACAATATATATTAATTTTATTGAAATGTAATTAATAGTTTCTAATTCAGAAGTCTACAAAGAAGTTTTTTCTTATAGAACAGATTAATATTCTTCATGTCGTGTATTTTAATTTTTGTACTGCATACTTCAGACTTGTGTACCCGTAATAGGACTTGTGGAGTACTCACTCACTGCAGTAATATGTTTATAGTTAATCTTGGACTCAATTCAGGTTTTCTATAAAACAGTCCTCATTGACAATGTATTTTGCTAGTTCACAATAATAAAGAATAAACTAACAATGAATTTACTTTGGTAACTATCAATTTCAGAAAAATTGAAATGTCATAAAACGGACAGAAATGTTTCATTAATTTTTATTTGGCTAAGACCATCTTCCTTTACTTCTCACGTGCTGTTCAGTTAAATGACAGACGTAAGGTCTGCTAATATTATATGGCAAGGGAAATCACCTCGTAATTTAGACTATGTTCAATAGAATACATTATAAAAAATGAATGTTGTGGATTTGACTGGTTCATAGATTAACAGTTAATTTGACAATTAAAAGGTTTGAACCTTTTCATTGTCATGAACTGAGGAAGAATATAAATTGATATCCGAAATATAGATATGATAAAAAAATTGGTTGTGTATCTACACTAGTTGGCCCCTTTTTTATTTGTTGAGAACTTATATATTTGTCAATATATATATATATATATATATATATATATATATATATATATATATATATATATATATATATATACAGGCCGTTTTTTTATCTATCTCGGAAACGGAGAGACCCACAAGGTCGGTTAAATTGGATAAAAGTTTTCAATTTTGAGGAGCAATAATAAGCCTTTTGCAGATCTTAGAAAGTCAGAAAAATTTCAATAATGTCATACTCTATATAATCTGATATGAACCAAATTTCGATGCGACGTTTCGTTCATTAGGTTCCATCATCAGCTTTATTTTGTCAAATATGGGCCTCTAGATTTTTTCATCAATTTGAGTAGCCACTGTTGTAATAAATTCAGCTATTTATTACAATACATGTATTTCTCGACGTTCTTCTCCGAAAAAACATCATCAATATTTGGTCAAACAATTTCCGTTAGTGTAGTCTGAAAAAGGTAGAAACCAGAATTTTAGAACTCAAAGATACTCCATACATCTTTTGAAATTTTTAACGTTCCTATGCATTCCAGGGTTTTTGTATGAATATGAAAGAACTGTTCAAAAGTCAACTTTTATGGAGCATAAATGTTTGTTTATGATGGCTTCTAGCAAATAGAAATCTGTAGTACTGAAATAGATTTATTGTTTCGAAGTGAGTCATGAATTAACAGAATAACAAAATGTGAATTCTATTTAAAAGTACATAAATAATTATTTGATTCCTGTGAATTTTTTAAGTGAAAATCATGAATTTTTCAAATGACGAGAAAGTCGATTTGATTTTCGTATACGCGAAATGTTTGAGAAATGCTACTAGATCTCCAGCTATGTATAGGGAATTATACCCCGAGAAGTATCAGCCATCCGAAAGATATTTTCAATGCATTGAGAGGACTTTACGAAATCATGGTTCATTAGAAAAACCCTCGAGTAAGAGCTGTACAGTAAATAAAAGAGGTGACGGTACTGAAATTGACGCTTTTTTATTGCAATTAATAGCTGAATTTGTTACAACAGTGGTTACTAACATTGATGAAAAAATCTGGAGGCCCATATTCAAAAAAATGAAGCTGATGATAGAACTTAATGAACGAAACGTCGCATTGAAATTTCGTCCATATCAGATTATAACGAGTATGAAACATTATTGAAACTTTTCTGACTTTTTCTTATATCATTCGGAATGGAGGCGGTAGAGCCAAAAAACGAAATTCGACTATTTTAGTTTTTGGCGAATATCTCAAATACAAACATTGATATACAAGATCTGCAAAAGGCTTATTATTGCTCCCCACAATTGGAAACTTTCATCTAATTTAACCGACCTTGTAGGTCTCTCCGTTTCCGAGATAGCAATAGTGGGATCAGCTAAAAAAAACGCCCTGTATATATATATATATATATATATATTCCCAGAATTAAAATTTGAATAGATTATTGCGTATAATATTTGTAAATTTCCGTCATTTGGCTCGCCCAAACGTTAACGAGAAAGGTTCATAGCTCGCCCAGCAATTATCTATGCGAGTGCGTGACACTAATGTACGAAATTTGCAATATTCGTGCCAAACACAAAAAGCAGAAACAATTCAGGAAAACGCCCTTCCTTACTATTCATTAATCGCGTATAGAAAAGCGGTTAGATTTATGATCATTTCTGTTAGATTAAATGGTTACCTTTTGCTTGCATTTCAGACCGATTTTCGATATTGATGTATTGTGTAGAATGTAGATGTGATGACGTGGTGTGTCAAATAACGTAGAGTAGAGGCACCTGGTATAGCAATTTTATGAATGACGCAAGTGTTTTATTGGAATTGCGAACAGTACCTAGGTTCTTTAGCATCAACATCAGTTTTTTCACTTTCGACAAAATATTATATTTATAATTTAGCAGTGTTTTGAAACTATATATTTTCGAACTTCTCTATAAAGAAAAGAAAATACTTTTGAAAAAGTTTTTTCTTTCGCCGATTCCAGTTTTAGTCATTTGCGGATTACGAAGTATTCGATTTCATCTTTTGTCACGTTTTTTGGCTTTTTATGGTAGGAAAAAAATCACTTCAAGTTATAACCCCAAAAATAGACAAATATCGCAATTTTGAAAAATGCTGAAGAGTCAATTGTCTTTTTTCTCGCTAATATGGTTTATAAAACTAGTATTATTAAAATCATCAAAAAAGGTGGGTGCTTACTTTGGATACCTGTATCTAGTATTACAATTGAAATACCAACATATGTAAAGTTCGGATGAATGTTCAGAATATTATATAGTATAGTACAAGTTCTTTCCATTTGCATTCACTTGGTAGGTACGTGTAATGATTGAAAAATATCAATATTTATACGTTGTCACAATATACAGAGGAAATATTCATAGAAAATATTCACTTATTTGATAATTTGATCGCCTCAATGTCACCAAGATACAAGCAACTAGGTTTGCATCATGAACTTCACTTATATCCATAATTAATTAATAATTATTGGAAAATCAAATTATCAAGCCTACCGATAAACTTTATCTTTGGGAATCAGCGATAGTTTAATTTAACCTGGCATGAATATGTCCTCATCATTGGCATGTTGGCTGCACAGAAGCATAGTTAGAATTTTCATGCCAAAAATCTGTTGACTCCAAAGCTGCTTTATAAGCATCATGTCAGGAGGTTAGTAGATGACCCATCCATCATTAACCTCTTACCTCTTCGTTTTCGCGAACACTGGATTAAGGTTGAGTTTTAAAGGACTTTCTGCACAGTTATTTCAGTTCTAATTTCTATCCCCGTTTTAGTCGAATCATCAGTTAATCATATAAGTTAAAAGCAAAAACTGATAAGAAAACAGAAACGGAGAGGGAGAACTGACGAGATGACTACACCCAATTATTTGAATGAATGAATGTTTATTTCCATGTCTTACACTAAAATCTGCATGACAGTTATATCAAATCATGTCAAAATTAGAACTGACAACTGAACGGATCGTGTGAAAATCTCAATCTCAAGGGACCTATACAATTTAACGCCGGTTCCGAATGGCCAATGGGCTTGAAACTAAGTCATTACCCAACAGTTTATCATATTTAGAACCTCTAAATTTCATGGGACCCCAACACCCTAGAGCAAGGTGGGACTCGAACCCACAATCCTCGGTTTACAATCGATACACATTACCGCTGAACAGAAACGGTTGAAATGACAGTTCGACTGAAACGGAGACAGAAATTACCGTCTAAAAACCCTATTTCTAAAGCGTTAAAAAAATTCATTATTCGTCACCAAAAATCCCATGCGGGAGTTTGATATCCGTCACGAGTGAGGAAACATCCCACAGCCTTAGCTTTCGTCACTAGAGATGGATATTACCTGCTTCGTCCATGTGGCTGTTGTCACTTCATCGCGTCATTGGTGTATATAGTCAGTTTGTGTTGTTCTTATTTCCCTGTATCTGAATAATGATTTCTGATTCGGAAATTTTCTGGAGGAATTTGGATTGTCCCAATACTCCTCCAGAAATAGTAAATCAAACTGAGAAAACCTGTGCTAACTTAATGCCAGTGAAATCGCAAAAAAGATATGAAGAAATTTACACAAAATTCATGAAATTGAAGACTGATAATCATGCAAATTAATTTTCGGAAACGGTACCTATTGCTTGCATATTTTGAAAACTATTAGAAAGTTTGAAGGCATCTACTTTATGGTCTATGTATGGCAACTGATCTAATTCAAAAATAACCGGGTGCAATTCACACTTAAGAGGCTTAAATAGTGGTTAAGGTTCACGATGGGCCAGGAAAGATTAGTTGGTGTAACTCTATTAAATAAACACAAATATATTGAAATAAATATTGATTATATAATATGTTTACAGGTTACGCTAACAGCTGTTTATTTTTACCCCGAGGCGAAGCTAAAGGGGTTATAGTCTCACGACAAAAAATTGGTGACTGGCCCGATTTTAAAAATTCCAACGGATATCGATAAAACACATAAAATTTCATTAGGGAATTTGAATTACCACTTTTTCCCAGCAAAGAATAAAAAAATATAGCGTTTTTATCCCGAGGTGAAGCTAAATTCCCACTACAAAAAGTTGGGATCTGGTCCGATTTTAAAAATTCCAACGGATATCGATAAAATACATATGATTTCATCAGAGAAGTTTTGTTCCCAATTTTTTCCCAACGAGGAATAAAAAATTATAGCGTATTTTAGATAGGCATTACGACATGCGCATGCGCCAAGGTCTATATGTATATGTACGAAGTCCTACAAAACATCTCTCTCTGTGTGCTCTGGTGGCTCTGTGTGCCACGGTAACCAAGCGACGTTGATAGCTTGTGATTCTGCGTCTGTGTCTGCTTCCCATCCATAGAGATATCTTATCAATTTGATTCATAATTTGCAGCAAAATGAGCCGGGATAGGATATTCAATTTCGACAGTCAAACAATGAATTTTTTTGCTAAATTTTCACGGATTTTATTCGTAATATCGACTTATTAATACATTTATTGCAATTTTCCTTCATTTCATTCCTAAAATCGACTTTCATTGTTATTTAATTTATATAATAGGTACATTAAAAAAATATTGACGACATGCACATGCGCCGAGGGGTTTTATCATTCCTAGTGCTACGCAGTAGGGTGTCCTTCATTTTTAGATATAGAATAACTATTATGTTTGTGGCATTACTATATGTATATTATCTAGTCTACTAGTTAAATTGGCTGATAAACGGAATATTTTTTAATTAACTTTTACCTATAATATTTTATAGAAAAGAGTATATTGTTTTATAAGGAGTAAAAGTGATGCATTTTGTGGCGAGACTAAAATTGTCGGCCTCACTGCGTTATTTTAGTCGAGCCACAAAAAGTGCTTTTCTCCGAATAAAACATGCGATTTTTTCCGCAAACGGTGTTCAAACGATAGAATCAAGATGATATTTTTAAAAAGGATTAGATGTAAAAAAACGAAAAACTAGATTGCTTTGCTCACTGGTTCTGTAGGTGTCAAGGCAACACAAATTTGACAATTCAACAAAATAATTGTCAGAAACATTTAAAGTCACTTATCTACGCATTATTATAGGACTGTGCGTTTTTTGTAAGTACCCGAGTATTAAGAAATGACTTGTATTAAAATATATAAAATTTGTCTTACAGATTACATTATGTCGGATTCGGAACCCAACTGTACGCCGCCCGACGTTCTTGATATTGACGTCAGAGTACAAAAAATAGTATATTATTCAACGAGCGGTAATGTAGGTCATAACTCACGCAGTTTGCAGCACGAGCTGCAAGCGAGTGCTGTAATTCATCAAGTGAGTTATGACCATTACCGCAAGTTGAATACTATACTTTATCTACGACTATAACAATAAATACTAAGATACAAATTCACAATAATTAGGTACTATTAACTTAATTTGAAAACGTCAGAATTATTCAAGTGACATTAGCAGATGAGTGACAGTTGATCTTATTTGGGATCTTAGTAGACTATATAGTGAGTTTTAGCAGTGAGTTATTATTACTCACGCTGTTTGGTAATATATACTATTAATTGCTAGAACGAAGTTGAATAATAATATATTATTCAATAGGAGTAGATAAATGTACTTTTTTGTACGCTCACGGCCGGACAAAAAAGTAAAAACAAAAGGACGTCTGTGAAATCAAACTTCAACATTGAGAACTGAGGTCGAAAAAGTCGTCATTTTTTGACGTTTGCTGAAAAACGGTTTGTTTTATGTTTTTGTATATAAAAGTTGTAGATAAAATTTGTTATTTTTTTAAATTAGATTATAATCTGTGAAATGTTTTGGTTGTGATGCTTCTTATAATATGAATTAGATCAGAAGTAAATGATTCTTGCGTTTATTTTTTAAAGTTCACCAGGTAGTTGACTTAGTTTGGGTTAGTAAGTAACTAACGTAAACGAAAGAAAAAAATCATTTGTTGGCAAAATAAAAGGTACCAAAATAATACCGCAAAAAATTCGCCTGCGTTATTTTATTTACCCACCAGAAATTGTCCCCCAGGCGATTTTCTCTCTCTCTGCGGCGCAGTACCCCGACCCCTTCCCCTAAGACACAAACCTATCTACGCCTCTGCATGTTACCATCTTTCCAGAAACGAAAAACTGATGGTTTCAAAAGTGAAAGTCTAAAACGTTTTCTATATTCTAATAAATATGTTCTGAGCGAAGTTACCAGATTCAATGTAGTAGACGTATTCGTAGAAAAAAATAGTCTTTTTTAAGCTCGAGAATATTTTTCTTTCTCTTAAAAACACCTTACTTTTGTCACTCGTTGAACAATATACTATTTCAGATATTCTTACCGAAGATATTCTTACTAGGAGCTCACTTAACTCATCATACAAGGTATGCAGATATATAATATACACTAATTTTCTGTAACTGCCAGAATATCGATCTATCAGAAGGTGTGTTTGAGTTGAACTAGAAACCAAAGGAACGTTCTACACTCAGAAGTGGTCTTGGTTTGACTTGTAGCGGTTAAAATCCCTCATAAACTGCCACTTGTACTAAACGTTCCGAGGCGCTTGAAAATTGTATCAGCATCCGCTTTTCCCAAGAATTATAAAGTTATACTATCGCTGGATTTTCCACGTTTTTCCAAGGTGAAATCTATGTTCTAAAAATTGAAGTTGACGCTACTCTTCTGATACTTTATTTCAATTAGAAAATCAATTCATTAAGAGTAATTAAATAAAAAAGTAATTTTCAATGTTGGTTTTTGTTTTGGCATCCTCTTCAAAATCAAAGTTAGCCACGTATGGTCAGGGATGAACGCAAAGGAAGGAGGGGTGCGCCATTAGCTCACGGACCGTCCATGCATCACCGTGTGACGCCGCAAAAAGGAGACTTCAAATTTACAGCCGCCAGAGGCTTAAAAGTATGCAATAAATCGCTCTTGGCTTAAAAATCCACCCGCTGCAATGGAGAGATTGGCATGACTCGATATGAACTCACAGAAAATGCCGGTAACGTTCCTGTTCTCCAACTTTATACCGATTAACAATGTTGCCGATTCTGTTCGAAATTCATTTGGAGAATTTAACATGAATAAAATGCAACATCGATTTTTTTTTGTATCTTTACTAATAATTATAAAATATATAGCATGGATAACAGAAATTATTTATTGGCGCTTCGGTTCTGACAAAAAATTCAGCTTTGAAAATAAGTTCAGTTTTTTCAATATTTCTTGACTATAGGACTTTTTTTTTGATGAATTAAATACACATTATTATATAGGTATTTTTTCACATAACCATTGATAACCACTTCTCATTAATTCATAGGTGTTCATAAAAATATATCTCATTTTTATATGAGTTATTATTATTTAACATTCGCCTCTGAGTTTTTTCTTCAGAAAATCACAGATTTTTTCATTTTGGAATTAAAATATAAAGCTAAAATTTTCTTTCAGATGCTCTTCATCTACAAACTAGAATATTTGAATGTATTACCCCTCCATTTCAATTAATAATTTTTCTAAATGTTTATAATTACATGAACTCATCAGTGTACTTTAATGATTACTTAACTGGTTTTTCTTGTAAGTTTTTCACTATCCGGATTCTTTCTGAATATTCTAACGATAAGCAAATCGATGTAAAGGCGTGCGACAAGTTTGTTCAACTTTAGTTTATGGAAGTTCTGAAATTTCATTGGAGTAAGTGACAGAATCATGACTTAAGATCTCCTAATCATAATAGCAGAATGGAATAATAAATAAACTTGAAATTAATTAGAATAATTACAATTACAATAACTAGACTATTGATAAAATTACTAACCACCTGCCAAAATCTAAATTTGATTGGATTAAGCATAATTTATTCATTTGATTCCACTAGACTTATTTCACAATTTCGTTCATCAGAATATTTTCAAGAATAAATTGTTTTATCAGAAAATTTCAATTGAGATTCCTCTACCACACGTAGTAGTCTTTGTTTTAATTAATTGAAACACCCACAAATTATTGAAAAATTTTCGTTAGCCGCGGATAATTATTGTTAATTCCTAGATAATTAATTTTAGAAATTATTTAAAAACTAGCAGTATATATAGATTTCCTATATAAATATTAAATATTCATTACAAATGAAATCATAATAATGAATCCTACTTTTATCACTAGAGGCATATTGTGGCATATATATATATATATATATATATATATATATATATATATATATATATAATATATATATATATATATAATATATATATATATATATATATATATATATATATATATATATATATATATATATATATATATATATATATATATATTTATATATATATATATATATTTATATATATATATAACTTAATATAAAATTATCAATCACACAATTAATAATTTTTAATTTGTTATATAATGTCTGGTATGTATGCATATATTTATATATAGAAATTATATTTTATGTCAACCTAAAATAATGAAGAAAGTTGTCAACATTCCATAGGCAGTCCACAGTACAAGCTGAGCTTTGGTAACTCACTATGAATCAAATAATAATCTATAAATATATATATATATATATATATATATATATATATATATATATATATATATATATATATATATATATATATATAGGTATAATAAAAATTAAATGTTGTTCGTTGGTAACCGCATCACTTGTAGATTTTTTATTTTGCAATGTGCATAATATTTTGAACTAGAATGTTCAAGGAAATAAATATTAGAAGTATTTGAAAAATTTTCAAATTCCAAGAAAAAACTGGGATGTAAATCAATTTAATGAATAAAATAACATTTATTTCTACTTTTGTATTGTTTCGCTATGAGTCCAAAAAATATAGTAAAGTATTTCTATTTTGATTGGAATTTATGAGTGCATAAACGTCATTGTAATATGTCCCATTGGCGTACTTCTGAATATACTCCACTTCAAATTCAATAGGCGTCAATCGTTGATAAATACATTTTTTCTTATTTCTAACAGCTTTTCATAATTCACTGAACGATCACAAAAAATTATTTCAGTCTCTGCTTCATTCATAGCGAGATATCAGGATTAAAATTCAAAAACTAATCAGCTGAAAATGAATTGTTTGTCAAAACAAGTGATTCATTTTCACGGATAACATGAAACATGAGAGTAAACTTCATCGGGGGCGTCAGAGTGAAAAGTAAAAACTGAGAAAATTCTACAGTCTATTTATCAAACAAATCACTTCTGGCTTTGAAAACTGCTGAAAAGTCTCAAGTAAATCGTATCACTAATGGCTATATGATATGACTGAGGCTGAAAGTTGTTGCTCGTAAATCTGTCCCGGAAAGCTACGCGTTGGTCGAATTGCAACGCCCGGAGCCCCATCTGCCACTAAATAACTTAAGTACACATTAGAAGTGTGCCTCCCTCTATATATCAAAAGGCGAGTCCGGTATGTAAGTTAAACACAGCTCCGGAATTATGAGATAATACTTTAGGCAAATGTCTTTTCGCCAGGAAAACGGTGTTTCTGTCCACAACGGAGCATCTTGGAATGCCCCCATTTATGTTGAACACATTTATAATTGCACACATTTAAACAATATCTTAGTTGGAGGTAAATTATTACTTTACCTCTATTGAAAAAAGATATTAATAATGAAAGTAAAGAAATATATATATATATATATATATATATATATATATATATATCTATTATATATATATATATATATATATATATATATATATATATATATATATATATATATATATATATATATATATATATATATATATATTAGTTGAATGCTTCTAAAATGAATGTAAAACGTATTAACGTAAGATGAGCCACAGTCAGCGACGTCCTGGAAAGAATTTGCTCTGAAGAGTTGTCAAAAACATTCAATAATTTGTCATAATTCAGAAATCCATAATTACCGTTAACTACAATGGTTTTAATATTTTCAGAGTAATGAATCTTTGAAAAATTAGAAGATTCAATGAGAAGGTGAAAATATAAGAAATGAATGACAAAATTGAGATACTAAAACAAAATATGAAGATATTTTCATGAATTTTTTCACAGTTTTTATCAGTACCTTCAAAATTTTAAAGGGATTTTTACGTCACTAATTATCAAATACATTATTCAGTTTCAGAAAAAATGTAGGTCGTATTTTGAGAAATTTTCTTGAAGCCTGTCTCTTATATGTATACATATAGGTATATCTATATATTACTATATATATATATATATATATATAAATATCTATATATATTTATATATATATATATATATATATATATATATATATATATACACACATATAAGAGACAGGCTTCAAGAAAATAAATAAATTCAATCTTGCTCCTCAGCTTCTTTATGAGAGATATTTCAAAAAAAGGAAATCATATTCAGAAAATTATTTTCTTTTCATTGACAGTATAAAACTATTACCGTTGAAATATTCGAAATTCTGTGTTATAATTAAATATTAAATATCACGTTAAGTAAGAACTGTTAATTGTGAAAAATTTTCTTGAAGCCTGTCTCTTATATGTATACATATAGGTATATATATATAATATATATATATATATATATATATATATATATATATATATATATATATATATATATATACACATATAAGAGACAGGCTTCAAGAAAATTTTTCACAATTAACAGTTCTCACTTAACGTGATATTCAATATTTAATTATAACACAGAATTTCGAATATTTCAACTGTCATAGTTTATACTGTCAATGAAAAGAAAATAATTTTCTGAATATGATTTCCTTTTTTTGAAATATCTCTCATAAAGAAGCTGAGGAGCAAGATTGAATTTATTTATTCTTTATCGTTTTCTCGTATCTATGGCAATCACGTTCTGACTAACGGTTACTTTCGTAAAAAGCGTACCTGAAAGAAATTTATTACAAATTAAACTCAATCTAAAACTTACTTTATCGTCATTATACTTTTTCTCATTACGAATACATCTTCGCCGTTTCAGAAATGCAAATGAATTATGAAATCAGAGAAACCGCAGATGTGAAAATTGTTGAATTTCATTTATTTCATGAATTTGTTATATATTACGTTTCACAAGTAAACTTTTAATACAAATCTGAATTAAATACTATTATGGTTAAAAAACAATACCTCAAAATTATTGTTTTGAGCGACTACGATCTAGGCAGGAAAATATTAATACCGCATTAATATTTTTAGCAGGTTTTCACTTTGAAAACCTGCTTATTAAATTGGGTGCGATTAGCAAAGTTGAACCTAGGACCAAGATAGTTTTTCGTTTCATGTCATATATATATATATATATATATATATATATATAAATATATATATATATATATATATATATATATATATATATATATATATATATATATATATATATATATATATATATATATATATATCAGTGGCGGCTCGTGGGGTTTTGTTTTGAGGAGGCTACAAGAGGTGTTAAAAATAAACCATAGGCGCAAATTTTTAGGATTTCAAGGTCAATATAATTTAAAGAAAATCAAAGTAAAACAAGCACCCTAAGCTATTAATTTGTTTTCACTTTCGAGTGTCTACCTTGAGACCTACAACTCCTATTTACAATATTCACAAAAATTCTTCTCAGCCAATTAATCAATTCATCTATTCATCAAATTTTTTCTTTCACATAATAGGTACCTACCTACCTACTTAACGAATTTTTCAACAGCTGGTGAGAGCAAATAAAAAGTTATCATATATTTTTGAAGATTAGCGGGATTCTGCGATCTTTAACGCTAGCAATATGATCTATAATATCCTCATAAAATTTTTTGTCTTTCGCCAAAAGTTTTTCCAATTCCTTTTCAATAGACAACAAACTAATATTTTTCAAACGATCCTGGCTCATTGAATCTCGTAAATAAGTTTTAATTCTCTTAAGAGTGGAAAACGAGCGCTCTACGGAAGCTGATATCACCGGGATAGAAACAATTAGACATAAGAGTTTATGAACTTGGGGTAATTCTTGATTCAAATCATTATCAAAAAGATATTTAATAGTCCTCACATGATTTTCATTTTGCCCCAAAATTTCATTGTCATTATAAACAACACACAGTTCACTTTTTTATGGCCACCTTATCAAAAAAAGTGTATTTTTGACATAAATTTTCCAAAAGGTTATCTGGAAAATTAGCCGAAAATCCGGTAAACAAATTTTTATTGAGTAAGTCGAAGAAATGCAGTTCTTTCAAATCAGAGAACCTTATTTCTATTTGACCCCTAATAGTATCCAAAATTTCATAAAATATTTGCTTATAGTGAAGCTCCATATCTGCGTAACTGAATTTCTTTCGTTTTGGGCTAAATTGAGTCGTATCATCAGTAGTTTGAAATACAGAAAATAGTTTTTTAAAATAAACTTCTGCACGAAATTCTGAAATTTTTTCCAAAAGAAACTTGAGCCGATTTCGTGAGTAAATTACATCTGAAAACTTGTGCTGTAAGATTTGAAAAACTATTTCTGTTTGTTCAAAAATTAATTTAAAGATGATTAAAAAATATATAAATTCCTTATCTTGTAAGTAAGATATTAATCCGCGTGCTGTATTTAAAGTTACTTTATCGGTGAAAAATTCCTCACTTTCAACTAGGTATAGAATTAAATCCTCAAATCCTAAGCGGCCCCAAACAGAGACATTTTCACTAGTAAAAAGTAAACACTGCCAACAAAATAATTTATTTTTTACCTGTGATCCGGTTAGGCAAGGATGTCTCTCATAATGTATTAAAACCGCGGTTTTGTTTTCTGTTACGCTGCACCAAATTGTTTAATTCAGGGGTAGGTTTTTTTTGTTTTTATCAAAACTTTATCCTCATAACTTAGGGCACTAAAGTTATGGGATAACAAATATTCCACTAAGTCACCATTGAAATTTTGGAAATTAATTTCAGTAATCAAACTCATTTTAAAACAATACGCGTAACGCGAGCTGATTCCGGCGTCCATTATTCAGACAGTACGAATTACGTTCATACTACGATTCAATCAACGACTTTGCTCGATGTGAGGGAGATTCTATAGTTGTGATTGGTCGACATTTTATAAGACTGGACTTTATCGGTGTTGCCATGTACATGTGTTTTGGTTTTCTATTTCAATGAAGTATTCATTCGGAGTATTTGTTTTTGAGTGGTGTGAGTTTGCTTTTCTGTGGCAGGCATAATGAACGTTGAGAATATACCTTTCTCCACGATCATCACAGAATTCGCCAATTTTGATATCAAATTTGATTACAGAATGTTGGAATTCTCTCTCTTGAGATTGAAGAAATATTCTGCAACACCTCTGCCCCCATGCAATTTAAATGTATTTGCTTTCTCTCCCTTGTGATAGAATAATATTCTCACACTGGTTAGCAATAATAACATTAGCCTTGACGCAGGTGATTGACATCGTAGTGGCAAATTTGAGTAAGTGTCAAAATTATTGCTGTCACGTTTTCATTCGAAAATATACTAAGTAGCATGAATTTATTCAGTGATATATTTGAAATTTTTGATCGTGGACAAAGTATAGTCTGCTACTCGGTTAGAATGAAAATTCGTGATGCTCGTGGTTCCTCACACTCGCCTTCGGCTCGCGCTCGGAACTTTTCCACTCGCATCGAATTTTCATTCTAACCTTGTTACAGAATATACTATTCTAAGCTTTCCGCAGCGTTGCCACAAATCTTGAAATGAATGAAATGCAGTAAATGGAAATACCTTCTATCTTAATTAATAAATTATATTATATAATGTAGGTTGAAAGGAAGGTAGGTGCATAAAATAATATGATTTTGATTAATATGAATATGCTGAATGCTGACTATTCAATATAATATATATATATATATATTAATAAATATATATATATATATATATATATATATATATATATATATATATATATATATATATATATATATTTTTGATTCACAGTATATTTTTGTGGAGTCTTTGTCTCCTTACCCTCCTTTTTCTACCCCCCCCATTTATATATATATATATATATATATATATATATATATATATATATATATATATATATATATATATATATATATATATATATAAGTTCGTATGTAGGTATGTGTTTATGTATTTTAGCGTTGTTTACACGATAACGGGCGCAATTCTAAAGCAATAGGGTTGAAAGTTTGTAAATAGGTGGTTTCATATGATATCTTGGATGGGATTATTTTTGATTCAAATTGGTGAGGGGTTGACCCCCCTGGGTAGGAAATAAATCTTGACAGAAGGCGCAATTTGGTAGCAATAGGGTTGAATATTTGTATCTAGGTAGTTTTGTATGATATCCTGAATGGGATTAGTTTTGTTTCGAATTGGTTAGGGAGTTGACCCCCCGGGGAAAGAAATAAATCTTGTTTACATGATAAAGGGCGTAATTTTGGAGTAATAGGATTGAAAGTTTGTGAGTAGGTAAATTCGTATGATATATTGAATGGGATAGGTTTTAATGCGAATTGATTGGGGGTGAGGGGGCTGGGGGGTTGACCCCCCAGGGAAATAAGTCTTGTTCACACGATAGAAGGAGCAATTTTGGTACCATAGGGTTGAAACTTTGTAGGTAGGTAGTTTCGCACGATATCTTGGATGGTATTTATTTCCATATTAATTGGTTGGAGAGTTGACCCCCCGCAGGAGGAAATAAATCTTGTTTACATGATAAAGGGAACAATTTTATAGAAATAGAGTTGAATGTTTGTAAGTACGTAGTTTCGTATGATACCTTGGATGTGATTGGTTTTGGTACAAATTGGTTGGGGGGTTGATTCCCCGGGGAGGAAATAAATATTGTTTATACATTAGAGGGCGCATTTTGTTTTTGAATTTGGAAAAAGAATCATAATTTAATGAATATATTTTTTAAACGGGATACGTTATTAAAACCTGTTCTCTTAATGCAGCTCGCTGCGATAGAGTTTTTTTTTCTTGTACTTAATAGTGAACTGCAATTTTTTACGTCACAAAGTGAAAACGTCGGTTGTGAAACAACGATGCTATAATTGAAAAGTTCGTATTTTAAAAAAAATTGATATTCTTGATTAAGAAAAATAGAAATAGAAATGTATTTATATTAGGCTTTATTTATTATGAAGCTACGTTGGAAAAATATCTAGATGCTCAATAAAAATTGTATTGAATGTAGTTAACTTTCTTACATTCTGTAACAAAACAACTTGCTGCTGAAAATATTGATATTTTATTTCTTGAACTAGAAAATTTAAGTTCAAAGCCTTTGTTTCGATTAAATTGAACATCGAAAGCTCAACATCGATGTCGATATTTGTGACCCCTAACATCGATGTTCAATGTTTTAACATCGGTATGACAGGTCACAAACATCGATACACGGCAACTATTTCGATAACAACTTCCTGTTGCTCAAATTTTCATTAAAAATAATGTATATAGTGCCTCTTAATATCCTCGAATTTTGAACTTTATTCTGTGTGCGGTTTTTTCAAAACCTTTTCTAGGATTTTTACTCTCTCTCATTTTCAAATTCAATAACGTTTTTCAGTTTAAATGGTCCTATTTTTCATACTTATGTGTCCTCGGCTATTGGCGAACGTAGATAAGCGATACGCCCCCTACCGGTGTCGAATATTACTAACGTATGGGCCATAGATTGCTTTGTTTACATCTGTTTACGTGTATTTTATGTGAGAAGTTCTTGAGTTTTAATTGTGTTTAATTTTGTTTGGGATCGTTTACAAACGTTCAGAAGAGATGAATCACTATTGTTGTGTATCCTATTGTTCATCTTGGGCAATAAAAAACCCGAATATAGCTTACATACCTTTCCGAAAGCTGGACAATTCAAAGTTGTATTCCAAACAAAGTTGGGTAACTCAGGGAAACAAGGAAATGATTGACAGAAGAAAGGTGTGGATTCATAACTTGAAGATTGAAAACAAAGTGTCTGAACATAAGAGAGTTGTTCTTTGCAATTTACTGAGAATAATTATTTTCCATGCAGTAAATTTGTGGATTTTTCCATATAGAATTATACCAACTGATGATGTGCAATTTTCAGCTAACCGAAAACGTAGGGTTTTTGAAGTCCAATGCTATTCCAACGAAAAATCTTTTTATCCATTTTTATCGGAATCTGAACCTGGGTCATCATCCAGAGATTCTAGATAATTATATTTTCGTTCATGTAACAACCAGATATACTAAGTATTAAAATAATTATAATTAATAATGTTTATTTGCACAACCAAAATAACAGTTTATCATAACATCAAGAATATGAAATGAAACTTGACTCTAGGTAAAAACTGAAATATTCAATTATTTAACCAAGAAAACACAGATTCTATAAAAAAAACCAGACTCTCAGATGTCCACCGTACTTTTAGGAAAGCTGTTATACGTCAGGAAAATTTAAAAAATATAATAACTCATTAGGTTCAAACCATTCATCAGAGTATTCATGTTAATTCTTCTTTTATTTCATGCTGTTTATTTCAGTTTTGCTTGTAAGTACTTATAGACTTCAAGCCCAGTCAAATTTTCAGGGGGTGATTTTATACACCACCAGTCATATATATTCTTGAAGTACTTTTCGAGAAACAAACTTTAGGCACTATGCCGTCAATTTTCCGCGGTACAGGTGAGTGCACAGGTGAGTTGAAATGTCGTAAAAAAGGGGGTACTTTTTGATTACATTATACATGACGGCACTATTCTTGTTGAAGAGACAATGAAAAAAGAATACTTGTGAAAAGAAGGGCTTGTGGTCTATTAATTTTGTCCATTATACTCAAAACCTCTTCAGTTGGCAATGAAAGAAGACATGTCAAAGATGTATTCTTGAATCATTTGAAAGTTTTTTTACTTTTTAAATGATTAGGTGTGCAATCATACAGCCTTTTCATGATGTATAGTTCCTCTAACCAATTAATTTATTCGTCCTCTCCTTTATTTTGTTATTGATTTTCATGTTCAATGATAAAAATGTAAATTTCAACTTGATGTAGGTAGGTTATCTACTGTTGAACAGAGATAATACAATGAACCACTGGAAAATACGAAGTCCAAAAAAACACAAATTACGAAGCTAAACGTTCGAAAACTCAAAATGAAATGAACGTTAATACCATTACCAAACAATGTAAACAAACCGTTAATGGCCCATAGAGTAGAACCGATATTAGCCGTTCTGGCGCTACGATCTTAATTTCAGACACCAATTGCAGAATTAATCAATTTTTGTTCTATGATGGTACAGTTAACTTAGTCACAATATAACTCTATGCACAATCATTTTTTCAAACTCCGATCATAGATAGTATCAAACAACATTCATCGAAACTTTTTTTGGTTGTGAACATAAGTAATTTGGCCGTTTTACTTTTACATATATTTCCAGCACATATCTTTCTGATACACACTTCTGTCACATTCACGAAATTACTCCTACAGAATCTCACACCGAGAGCGATTTTACACATCAGAAGTCGAATCTACTTCATCGACTATATTGCATTGTACCTGTATGAATCTTAATGAAATCCTGCAGAATATAATTCATAAATATTTCTGGATCGTGATATAGTTCAGACTAGGAAATTGAGGCGTACGGTAAGAGTGAAAACAACCTGTCGATACCTAACGACCTCTTACCTCATGAGTAATTTCTCAAGTTGCGATGATATTCTGTAAGCGTGGTAGGCAAGGCAGCGCAGGTGTCCGAGTGAGCATCGAAGGGGCTAAGAGCACAGAAAGAGCGCGTAACATGAATGGCCACAGAAGACATACATCCCTGTCATTAAAGGCAGTTATTAACGCGGCTGTATTGATAAGTTTGTGAAGTTTTTTCCCGTCCCTATAAATTACATTTATTTCTTTAGTTTGACATTCAGTTAATCATTCTGTTTATGCGAGTGACTCCGAGTGCTCCGCTCCGGGATTCTGTAAATCATCTGTGATGCGATCTCAGCCGGAACTTGCCTCATAATTAATCGAGAGACTTTAATTGAGATTTTTCTCCGATCGTTCCATCGATAAAGTTATTTATTGGTGTTCTTCAATGGTTCGCTCTTTGTATTTGCAATCATATCAAGTCGTGTCTGGGATTTAAAGAAATGGGCGTATTCCTTTCGTACCTATCTTTATTACTGACATATTTCTCATTTGAACACCTTTTGTCGATCTGTTTCACTTCTGCTATTGAAATGTCTCTTTTACTTCAGATACAAATTATTTATTCAAATATAATGTACTTGTTGAGAATAAAAAATCTATTCAAGGTCCTCTTATCTTAGTATAGAATTTCATTCAAGTTGAAACTAAATTTAAAAATTCAACACTGAATATACATTTCAATTTTGATAATTTTTTATCACAATTTCCTCCTTGGTCAGCTCGTATCCAAATAAAGTAAGGCATAGTCGGATTTACGATGTTGAGTAACGTTTTTTCATAATACTTAATGAAATCTCACCGCGTATGTGATATTTTATTGACATTGGTAGATAAAAAAGAATTCTCATGTATATAATGAAATCACTATCATGTTAAATCTTTCAAGTAGGTGCCTACTCAAAGCAAAAGATTTCTTATAGTTACCTACATTCATCAAACTGAAAGTTGAAAATTAACAGATACAGTGTTAATTTTCAAATCTATGGTCAATATATGCATTTTTTATGGTATCTAAAGTCAACCGCGAGGTGCGGCAGTTGTTTTTAATTCGTTTCGGATCTCCTGGACGTTTTGGATCTCCTGGACCACGATTTTAGAAATTGTTTAGAAGTGAAATATATACATATTTTTTCCCAGTATGAATTGGCATCTCCAGCGGCTCCCCTCCGACTCTGATTTGGTATCTGAGGTTGATTCTGATGCAAAACGAAACTGTCAAAATTTAGGCATATAAACAACATATTTGATATTTAGCTCTATAGGGTATTGTGGAGTATGCATGGAGCTAAAAAACCCGTTTCTCTGAAAATTTTTGTACCTCCAATCACTGACCAAATTGAGTAGGAGGGTTGAAAATGTGTACCTACTTGGATTGAGTTAGTGTTATGGAAGTGCCGTTTTATGGTAAAAAATTTTCCTGAAGCGCCGCTTGTTTCATATGAAGATCTTAATTGTTCTAGGTGTTCGAGGATTTGCACACTTACACAGCTGCTCCAGATTTAACTAGAAAGTTAAAATTTCGTACGTAGATTGAGTTGATGCAAGGGAAGTGCCGTCTGGTAGTTTATTTTCCTGAAACGCTGCCATTTTAGGCATTTCTCATTTGTTTAAGTGGATTGAGTCGATATTAGAGAAGTGAGCAATAGGAGATTCAATTGCTTTGTTTCAATGCCGCAATTTTTATGTTGAAGTTTTGAGCGTTTTTGAGTATTTGAGAGTGAAATTTGGTACGTAGTTGATATTAGTGAAGTGCATAATTTGATATTCAATTGATTTATTTTGGTGTCAAATGTTTTCTCTCACCATCAAAATATTTCTGTAGAAATATCAATATAATTTTGCAGGTATTTTGTGTACCTCTTCAGACTTTACAAATTCACTTAGGGGGTTAAGAATTTGTACGGAAAAAAAATATAAATGAGGGAAAAATATGTCCTTGGCGATGGAACTCTGCTGACCAAAAGTTGTTTTTTAATCTTTACTGGTATAGAAAGATTTGTTTATTCCACGTTAGAGTGAAATGTTCACATCTATGTAACTTACTATTACTGCGAAAAGAAGTTATCCGAATGTAACTTGGAAAAAATATTATCTTTTAAAAACGTACTTTCAAGTATCTCGTTAATGTGAATGGTATCTAACGAATGAAGTAAATTAACCTAGAACTGATCTCTACTGCTTGCTTCTTTCTTGACTGAACAGAAAAAAATACAAGGATGCAGAAAACGCTAGATATCGTTCGTACTTTCAGCAAGTATTCGATATAAATAGAATGAAGTAACCTACGGACGAAAAAGACCGAATTACCAACTTTACGTAAGAAAACTAATATCAGTCGCAATAACTTTATTCTCGGTTGATTTGAAAGGGGCAATGAAGACTCCCGTCTCTCTATTTTGCATGATCGTGCCATTTTCTGTGTCATATCAGTCAGATATATGATAATTGCGTTCGCAACAAACGACTAAAGTTTCTGTGTATCGTTATACGTCCAAGGGAAGCCATTAGTACAAATGTCATTCGTCTGAGAAGACTTACACATAACCGTCAAACTTCCAAATCACCCTACTTCCGGCAGGATATCGATTTGGAGCTAGGAAACGGATGTAAGACATTTTGGTGGAAAATTCATTAATTCTCAGATAGTTTTGATATTTTTTTACTTAGATTTCCAAAAACTTTCAGTAGATGAACATTACATCAAAGGTATGTTTCAAAAATCAAAAATTTCTTGTATTATTTCTTATCTGTGAGACTTATATTCGACATTTTCGAACATAGTGGTGAGGGGGGCTAGTTTTCTGAGGGACAAATTGTCACATATGTGTATATATATATATATATATATATATATATATATATATATATATATATATATATGTATGTATTAAAATTTTTATTCTTAAGCCAGAAATATGTATGTGATCATTTCATCATAATTTTCTTGAGAATGTGGTTTAGTTAAACTTGAGATTTATTTGTGTTTGTTTTTTCATTTATTCCAACGTTTCGGCCTCAAAAGGCTTTTGTCAAGGACTTCATGACACTGACACTAATTTCATATATTTTACAGCACAGACTTCGAAAAAATTTACATTAACAATTCAATTGTTAACAAAGAAATTAAATTTTGACAATTAATTCTAGGGTGCATCCGAAACATAGGCTCTGTTAAAAAAGGGCAATGCCTTTTTATGAGAAATTCTATCGAATACTTTTAAAAGCAATATTAGATGTGTTCTTAAAATTAAAATTGAATAATATTATGCTCGTTTGCCCGTGAGTGCGAACGAGCAAATAACGAGAAAACGATTGTTTTCGAAAATATATTGAATGAAATATGCGTTCTCAATTTTTTTGGCATTATGATCAAGGTTTTTCATAAAGTCTACAATTTATCTACAAAAATTAACAATTCAGTGTGTTCTTTAAAAAATTTAAGCTTTTAATTATTTCTAAATGAAATGCATGACATCTCAATTTGTGAAGCTATTTTTTCAATAATATCACATTCATATTTTTGTTTTTAATTTGTGAAACTAATATTGAGGCAAAATGTAAGCTTTACCTTCACCAAAATTATTTGATAAAATTTTTCTCATTTCCGCTTTATTTTTGCTTTGAATGAAAAATCTCAGTAAGATAATTAATGAACCATCATTTTCTTTCGTCAAGATGAAGTACTGCTATCAATTCAGACTAACTAGACAAACAGTTTTTAATTAAAAAAAAATTATCATCCTACATCTTCATTATTCGATTTAAAAATTTCAGGCCATTAAGAGAACATTAGCAAAAATTAGGGAAGTTACCGAGACTTCCAGTTGAAATATAAAAAACAACCTAATGGCAATTCTCGGAATCCACTTTCAAGATGACATAATTTAAGTCAACTTGAACATTATGTTTACGTTGTTTCTGTTAACAGGACCATCCAAAGAGGAGTCTGTTTCTTACCAACCCTTTCTGTCCGAATGGAGGGGGTTGAATAGCAGCTAGTATCGCAATAAACATTCGCCACCCTTACGTATATTTCACGTACACCACAATTCTCCAATTACTGAACGTTTAGCGCGAAATATGAGGCATAAATTTGTGGCACAAATGCTCACTGTCCGATTTATGGACCATCCTGTCACTAATTTAACTTACTGGCTTTGTGTCAGCCTCAGTCATGTGTCTTAGGTTGTCCAATTTACCCCATTGTATTCAATCATCAATTTTTCAAATTTTAGCGTTGAAAGCATCGGAAGTGTTGTAGTTATATTACTGCTTCCTTCTGTTATGTGTCCCCAGGATTGAAAAGAATACGCCTGATTAGCAGAGCGCCATCACTAAGGTCGTATTTTTTGCGCGAAGTGCATCGCGTCAAAATGCGATTCAAACAGAATAAATTATAGTTTCAAAAACCAGACTTTAATAGCAAAAATAGAAAATAAAATAAGAATTAAAAAATAATTTGTTTTTTTGAAAAAAAGAGTGCATCGCTTACTGAAGAACCACACTCCAATAGAAAACCGCGAAGTGCATCGCGTACTGATAGCGAAGGAGGTCGATGTGCAATTCGAATGAAATTCTCCGCGAAATGCAGCGTAGTTGAGGAGAAGAGTCGAAAACCACAATGAATCGTATTTCAACATGAACTCAATCTAAGTAACCAAAAATCCCTCAAACTCAATCTGCAGAAGCTGTGGAGAAATATCTACGTAAAAATGTTGGTGGTTGGAAAAATTAACCAAAATTCGGATACAAGATTTCAATTCATCAGAAAATTTTCAGTTTTCTAGAGTTTCTTGAACGGATAAAAAACTACTACCTCACATGCCTGTTGACTTTCGATACACTTCAATAGTCTATTATTTTCCGTAAAATAAGACTAAAAATATAAGAGTTTTGTCGAAAAGGGCAAATGAATTTTTTAAAATTCATATATACCTTCATAATATACATAATAGTGTGTAGTGTGTATTCAGTACACCGTTATAGATTTACACCAATCACTACAAAAGATTGTTGTATCTAATACATCACAGTCAACAGGTAAATATTCTACTATAAATTGTAAACTAAAGACATTCGACATTTTTGATAGGAAACGCCAGTTTCTAGAGAAGCTATAGAACTAGCCTACATGCTACGAGGTCAATTTTTTTGAGAAAATGAATGCAGAAAACCGCACATTGATATCTTGACTTGTTCAAGAGATACAGTGTTTTTCATTTTTGTGCATTTCTGACCTAAACTTGTTTATTTATGAATATTTCTTTTTTCTGTGAAATCATTCGTGAGACTCTTTTTTGAGAGGAATCCAATGGTGTTCCTAGTTTTTTTTATTGAAAAATATGGTTTTGAAGCTATGACCCATCCTGTATATTTCCACATATTCGTGTTTGAAATAAAATTATCTTTTTAGAAGGCTTTTTACACGATCATTTCAGTTCTCATTTCAATCTCCGTTTCATTTGAACAATCAGATCATTCTGTGTGTGAAAGAAAAAAAATTGAAGCAGGGAGGGCACTGAGAACTTGCTTTTTACAAACAGGATGAACTGGCAATTTGACTGAAACGGAGACGAAATTACGAACAAAAACAATCGTGTAAAAAGCCTATTTTATTAAGATATTTCAATAGGTGAAACGAAATTTGAAAAGGCACACTCAAACAGTTTGAGTTATATTAGTATATTTGTTCGTTATTAAGATATTCTAAACATAATGTGCAAGTAGCTTTTTTAAATGTTATGAAAAACTCGTTTTTGAACTACATCCACCTGCTTCTTCCTTGTTTTCCAACATTTGTTTCTTCTAAAATGGAATCATTATAGTATTTAAAAAATGATTGTTTTAGGAAACGAAAAGTTCTGAAATGTATTATTCTTTTGACAGAAAGTTCACACGAAAACTCTTTTTGTTTGATCTTTTATTTCATTTTAAAACCAATCTCTACGCATATACCAGATGGCCCAGAATTATATACATTAAATTCCAGAGTGAACAAAAATGTACATTAAGAATTACTCTTATTTTTGGACGAACTATTACCTCTAAAAATTAATGTATTTAATTCTGGACGAACATATATATATATATATATATATATATATATATATATATATATATATATATATATATATATATATATATGCGATTGCAATTTTCATCATCGGGCAGATTGAGTTAAGAGCTCTTAGCTCAATATTTTTCTAAGTATTTTTGTGATAATAAAAGTTGTTTTGTAAGACAAATTATTGTGACATTTCTGTGATTCAAGAATTCATTATATGTTATCTGGTTGTCAATCTAGCGACCTTTTGAATCTTCAAATCGACATGAACACACTTTATCGATATTTACCCAAATATACATGTATTTTCTGTATTTATTCCAATTTAAAGGATCGAATTAATTTTCTGATCATTCAAGGTGATCATAATATAGTAAAAAATTCATCAATCGAATATTCAGTTATAATATCACAAGAGCATCGAAAATAATGGATTATACCTCCTAGTCACGAGAATTTTGCGAAACATGTTTTAGGAAAATACTACGAGGTCAGTATAACGATTATATTCGTTTACCTCCTAGTCACGAGAATTTTGCGAAACATGTTTTAGGAAAATACTACGAGGTCAGTATAACGATTATATTCGTTTACCTCCTAGTCACGAGAATTTTGCGAAACATGTTTTAGGAAAATACTACGAGGTCAGTATAACGATTATTTTCGTTTGCTCGAGTTGGTTTTCGTTACGATTATACAACGAATATACAACACCGCCAGACTATAATCATAGGATTGTATTGAAAAATTGAACGAAACTTCACCAAACTTTTTTTTTTGCTCAAGGGACCTACAGTTTAACGCCGGTTCCGAACGGCCAATGGGCTTGTAAACTATGTACATTACCCAACAACTTCAATTATATAAATAGAACCACTAAATTCCAGACATATACAACACCCAAGAGCAAGGTGGGACTCGAACCCACAATCCTCGGTTTACAAACGGCATAGGCGGTACACCTGACCGCTGGTCTACCGAGGCCCCTTCACCAAACTTGATTATTAATTGTTTTTGACAAACGTCAAAAAATCATGGCTTATTTATACATGACTTATATAATCAGTAATAATACTATAAGTACTTCAAAATAATAAGGTTATACATCGATAACTTGTTGCATAATTACAAGGATTGTCAGTTTGACAGTTTAAATAATCCGACCGCGAAGCGGAAGGATTATTCTGTCAAAACGACACGATTTGTAATTATGCAGGAAGTTTGATATATATATATATATTAAGTAAAAATCTCCGAATCGACTCATTTTTGAACAGTTATTGATAAACGTCAAAATTTGACGGTCCTGTTAGTTTTCGATTGGTAGAGCTACTCTATGTATAATCAGGTATCATCGAAATTATACAAGGTAACTTAACTAAATTGATCGTTCTGATTGATTCAAATACATACAAAAAAAATAATCAATTATATATTTATGCAATTAGTTGTTGCTTGAAACCAAGAAACATTCTGAATGTAATTTTTCTAACGGGAAAAACTTGTCTTTCGTTACAATCGGATCGGACAATAATCAGATTAATACCTGAAATGTATTTAGATAAAATAAATATACTGTTTTATGATTATTTATCCAATAATAATTTAATATAAGTCACCTAAATATTTTTAAATGAAGAAATAAAATGTTGTTATTTACAATATTTTGAATCCGTATTGAAACAGCGCGTGACGTCATCTGTGTGCAACCACCATTGACTGCACGGGTATTAACTACTTAGTTCGCCCAGTTATTTCCATAATTTTGTTGAAATTCTAAAAGTTGCTGAAAGATTACCGATAAATTAGGATACAGTAATCGATTTAAAAACTATCACGTGGTGTTTCTCCAGTTTTTCATAATGGAAACAGGATTCACGAAAGCCGACAATCGAAATCTTCCCAGAGTGGATATGTTTACGATTTTCAATTTCTTTGCAAGTAATTCAGACTTTTGTGACGCTGAATTCCGAAATGTGAAAACTTCTGTGTAAGTATTAAAACTATACTACCATAATATATTATTTACCACCTTGGTACTTGAAAAAATACTATGGAAAAACAAACCAAATATAACCTTAAAAGTATAAACTTCAAAGAATATTACATCTTTTTTGGCACGTCTGAGGAAAAATGTAGTTTACTTTCACTTTTTTTCAGATCAGCAAGACAATCTTACGGCGACGATGCTATAGGATATGTACAACTTCGGCGTGATTCCGAGTTATGTACCATTAAATGCAAGGTTTGTCCAGAACATAAAGTTCATTCAAAATCGTATGCAGTGACTATGATAGTAGATGAAAAAGCAGGTAAAGTCGTAAGCGTCCAGTATCATGATTGTGCTGCATCTACAGGCGGTTGCAAACATTCAGTAGCTTTCCAGATGTGGATACACAGAGGAAGCGAAGAACCATCATGTACAGAAATTCAGTGTTACTGGAAGAAATCAAAACTGGTTCAAGTTGGTACCAATATTAAATAAATGACTACCAAAGATCTGTCCACTGTTAAAATACAACAAGCTACGCGGACTGCATCGCAAAGTGATTTTCTGTCACAATTTCTCCAAGAAGCATCAAACCGAGGTGTAACTAACTGTGGGTTATTCAACTACAATAATAATAGAACAAACGAGATTGAGAAGTTTTCACTACATTATTTAATTTTAGAAAATTGTGATGAAAGTGACTGTGGTTCATTTTTGAACAAAATATCCAAGTATTTTTCAGAAGAAAATATTAAAATTATTGAAGGGAATACTCGGGCACCACATAAAAGCAGGGTGTTACTTTCCTGGCTGGTACACCTGATGGTATTTGTGACAGTGAGATTTGCATTGAAATAAAATGCCCCTCTAGTGAAAAAACTTATAAACATTATATTAAATGGAAAAGTTACGCAAAAATACATGGCTCAATTGCAAGTCAAATGTATGTAAAAAATTTGAAAATAACTTATTTTTGTGTTGCGGACTATAATTTTGAAGACACAAATAATGTGGAAGTACTGTTAGTTAGATATGATGAAAATTTGATTACTGATTACTTTTCCAGTGTGTACAAATTTTGGGAGAAAAATATATATCCAATATTATAGAACAGCACGAAATAAAATACATTATGGCTTCATATACTTATTTGTTTTATTTATTTATCTTGATTAATTGAATGCATTACAATAGTTACATAGAAAATATTATAATAATAATAATGTAGACTTTATTTTAAAAATCCTAATATACAATAAATATAGTTATAAATATATAAATGATTACTGAGATTGAATTCTCGCACATCACTTGGTGAAACATCATAAAGAATAAAGTATAAACTTTAAAATAAAAACACTTGGCTTATGTTTCACAATATAAAAAATCTTTAGATACTGTACTTAGCAGTAATAAAAAGTCGACATGTTTCGAGCTATGAACTCATTATCAAGACTGTCAGTCTTGATAATGAGTTCATAGCTCGAAACATGTCGACTTTTTATTACTGCTAAGTACAGTATCTAAAGATTTTTTATATTGTGAAACATAAGCCAAGTGTTTTTATTTTAAAGTTTATACTTTATTCTATATAAATGATTTATACAAACATAAATAATTTCACAGTACGTCATGCCTTACAACTTGATATATTCTAATAATAACCTTCCAAACGCTTTCAAGGAACTTACATTTTTTATTCTATCAGGTATCTTATTAAAGCTAGCTAGACCTTTAAAGAACAACGAATTCATTCCGCTCTTGTAATTTGATCGTGATATATAATATGTATCACATGTTGTTGTGTTATATTAAAAATCACTATTTCGTACTAAATATCTGCTAAGATAGGCTGGTTGTATCCCACTCTTAATTTTGTAAATAAAAATCATGCTCAAATAATAAAGTCTCTTATGTAAAGGCTGTCACTGTAGGGTATTTAACATAAACTCAATAGGGGTATATTAGTTGCATTTCAAAATAATTCTCATACCTCGATTTTGTAATTTCTGCGTTTGTCCTATTTGATTTCGGCCAAATAGATACATCAATGTGGCACAGTAGTCAAACTGTGGCCTTATTATACCATTGTAACATGTTAATCTAGCAAAGGTTGATAAAGATTTTGAAATTCTAGAGAAAAAATACATTTTTTTACATATCTTTCTAATAGTATATTCTGCATACTTATTGAAAGTTAACTGATGGTCTATAATAAATCCTAAGTATTTAATTTCATTAACAATTGCGAGTTGGCTATTAAATATGCTGATATCAACAGAATAGAAAAAATGCAATACTAAACAAACTTATTTCTAAAAAATTTCCATGCCTACCGAATAGATCGTGGGCTAAACTAGAACTAGATTAGTATACAATGGGGTCCTGTAAATTTATAAGAGCACACGCTATAATGACACATTCATCTAGCACATTAACCAACTTTGTGTTTAACAGAGAATGTGGTTTCAACATAGAGAATTCCTCTATTCTTCGAATAACCCTCTCAATGTAGATCCTTAAGCTTGCAATCTACTTAGTTTGATGAGCCTCTTTCTTGCTTAATTTAGCCCCTTGAACCACACTTGGCGGTCTTAATAGATGACATTTTTTTTGGATTAATAGTTGTTCAATATGTTTAAAACCACGGTCGGAGAAAACACAACCTCCAGGCTCTAGTTGGTCAAGATATTCACAGTTTTCCACGAGTAAAGTGTCACTTATCCGACCTCCATATCCTGATGATATATAATTTACCAAACCATTTGGTGTACTTGATATTAAGTATTTGATTGTATTCCCTTTCTTATATTCAGACCATCTTAATGCCTGATGTACTGATTTAGAAGGCTTTTCAATTTCAAAACAGTTCATGATGCAGTTGACTTTATTGTAGCGATGCCTAAATGCGATTGGAAGGAATGTCTCAATTATTTTCTTATCTAGTTTTACAATGAAGGATTTAGGAACATCAGAAATCATTCGAATACATTTTTTAAATATTTTGCCAGCATATGATGTAGATATTTCAAACTGATCAGAAAGTTCTGAGAATGTTGTATTCAATCTTATTTTTTTCATATATGTTGGTATTTTTTTCAATTAAATTTAAAAAGTAACAGTTATTAGGTATTCCAATATACAATTGTGGTTTGGCTTTCATTTTTTTACAAATACTGTCTATGGCTTGCTTTGCTTCTCTATTCTTTTCTAAAATAGCTTCCTCTTCATTTGAGCTACTGGTTTCCGACAGTGATTTCAACTGGAACGATTCAACGGAAGGTGATGATTGTGGAAATATTGAATGGCTGCATAGTGATGTGTCACTATCAGATCTATCCACAAGTAATTTTTTGTGGATTTTGGAAGTACTTGGCATAGCTAGCTTTATATGTTCTTCTTTGAAGGGTGATGTTGATACAGTTGTACATGTACATGTTTTGGATGGTGATGTTGCAATACTATGGGATTTGAATTTTGTTTTCGTTGACTTACTTTTGAAGTATGTATTCTTCACAAAAACTTGAACTCCTTTATCTTGATTTTTTTGGCTGATGTTCGACTACGACTTCTACAGGTGAACCTAAAACAAAGAGAAAGGTAATTATTGTTAATCTGTCTAAATCTTGAAGCGAGTAAATTACACACTCGCAGACAGAAATAGATATATTTTGGTCTGATAAGTAGTGATAAGTACTTACTAGCAGGCAAAGTTGTATTTACTTCTTGGGCATCACTCGCCAATTTACTGTCTTCGAGAGCTTCCTGTACTGAAGCCAATCTTATTTGGAGTAGTTTTTGATGTGTTCGTACATTGAGGTACTGCACACCAACGATATTTTTTTCGTTCCATAACAACAAATCAAGAAGGTACTCCACGAAACGAAACTTCTCACGAACTTATGCTTATGTGGCTGTTCTGTTATAAACACAGATGACGTCACGCGCTCTCAGACGACATAAAGTGGGGTTTTGGCGGAATTTTTAAACAAACAATATTAAAACATGATTTTGAGTACCTAAAAGGCTATAAATAAATAAAATTTCATTTTTTATGGGAATAAGTATCCATAAAGATTAATTTAAATCAATTTCTGAAAATTTGTCCGATCCCCTATTAAAGATTTGACGGAGCAATACTTTCACTATGAGTATAAAAAAAACCTACCTCTTTTTGAAGGATGCACCACATGTCGAACATAAAAAAGGTCTACCAGTCTCTTTAGGAATCTTGGTCTTGTTGGGAATTTTTCCAGTAATATGCTTTTTCTCATGAAAAAGCCAATTGTTTTTTCTCACGAACGTGGCTTTACAGTGTGAACACGTGTAAGGTCTTTCTCTAGTATGAGTTCTAAGATGACATTCCAGTGAAGATTTTGGAAAGAATTTGGTGCATTTTGGGCACTTGTAATGCGGTGTCGGCTTTTTATCATGTACTTCAGAAGACTTTTCTGGATACATCAGAGCCGCTTCACCATGTAGAGCTTCATGAAATAAAAACTGAGAAAATGAATCGGTTGTGAAAGAACATTGGCTGCAAGTATGCTTTTTCTTCGATGGTTGTTCTTCAAATTTGCACGACTTTGTACGGAGATGAACTGAGAGTTCTTGAGAGACAGTAAAGGTCATTCCACACTGCGGACATCTATGAAGAAAGAATATTATACTTCACAGCATTTGCCATGTGATTGTAGAATGAAATGTGATTGAAGTATGAAATATTGAAGCAATATGAAATGTTTCGTTTCGTTACGATAATTGAAATTTCTCCAAAATATCATCAGAAGATGATTTTATGCAAATTGTGAAGATTATTTTGAATCGAAGTGACCTTTAATTAATGAAAATTCATATTGAGAAATAGGAACACGTTTATGAAAACTTAATTTCCGCTATATTCACATGAAATGACAATAATTGTTTCAACAACACAGTCTTCATCACATTTAGTTATAAACTCAAAACAATGTAAATTTTCACTTTGGAAATTAAATTTCAATGAACTTGTTCTTATTTCTGTAAAGTTGAATTTTTTTGGTAGTTCAGTTATCAAAAATTATTCTTTCTTTTTATTTTGAAAAATATAGGTATAGGACTATCGAAAAGAAACCTCATGTGTGCTTAAATAAGTTACATTTATTTATATCGAATTGTGTATTCATGTTTACGAAAATGTTACTTTGACAAATTGTAATAGGTATATTATATATAATATATATGTAATCTTGATTTGTTTTGATTTGAAAAAAGCCTTCGACTGCCTCAGTGCAGTTTTATTTTCAATGAAACTAGATCAGTTTGGTATACGCGGCACGATAAATGAGTGGCTTACTTCCTTCATGAATGATCGCAAAATGAAAGTAAACATTGGAGGTTCTGTCTTGGATATATATGATATTCCCCTTGGCACATCCCAAGGAAGCTTATTAGGGCCATTATTGTTCCTCATTTTCGTAAATGATTTACCGGACTTCATCTCACACGGTACAGTATTCATGTACGCTGATGATACGAGTATCGTGTTGAGTGACAAGTCTGCGGATTCTCTCTTTGTCAAATGTAATATAATTGTAAATGAATTCAAAAAATGGTGCGATTTAAATAAATTGATGATCAATTTCGCTAAAACCAGCTGTGTCGAGTTTTATACTCCCACCAGAACTCCTTGTAACTTCACCCTGACTTTTGGAGGAAATGTCTTGGGTATGGCCCCTGAAGTTAAATTACTGGGAACTACACTAGATAAACGTTTGCGATGGTCTGCCGAAATGGACAACATTTGTAAAAAACTAAATAAACATTTCTATTCATTGATCAATATAAAAAAATTTTTAAGCTTTGAGGCTGCCATGTCATTTTACCACTCGAATGTGTCGTCAACTCTGAGGTATAATGTCGTGGTCTGGGGAATCGCTGTGGGATGGGAAAGGGTTTTCATTGTGCAAAAGCGTATCTTAAGACTTCTGTTTCAATTGTCACCTCAAACATCCTGTAGAGATTATTTTAAGATTCATAAAATTATGACTCTACCTTGTATATATATTTTTAACCTAATGTGCTTTATACATGGGAAAAAGGTGAAATTTTCCATGAGGGCGGAATGACATTCCTATAAAATAAGAAATGGACATCGTCTTCATACACAGAAATGTAACCATCGTTTCCATGAGCGGTCTCCCTTTTGCTCGGGTTTGTATATATATATATATATATATATATATATATATATATATATATATATATATATATATATATATGTGTGTGTGTGTGTGTGTGTGTGTGTGTGTGTGTGTGTGTGTGTGTGTGTGTGTTACGGAGTCACGGATTGCCCGGGAGACTCGGGTTATAATGCTTAACCTCCCAACCTCCCGGGTTGTAATTTCTCCGATTTTTCTAAAATTATACGCAACCGTCGCTCTAACAATCTTCGATCTTGAATAATTATTATTTTGTATAGGTACTGCTCTCAAGCAGAGTAAATATAAATTTAAAAATTGATTGACCACCCCTCCTCTAGTCGACTTCTTAAAATTCTCCCTGGTTGGTCCTCTCGAGAGTTGGCAATCCTAGTGTGTGTGTGTGTGTTTTGTTTTATTTTGAGTGAAATAATATATATTTAGTTTGTAGAAATACGTTATAAAATGCCAGGAAAATTAACAGGACATCCTCAAAGCAGTGAATATTAGAAACATTATATTATACAGTGCCGGATCTAGAGGTGTGGAGGCCCTGGGCCCACAAAGGAGTGAAGGTCCCTAATTATTTTTCGAATAAGCTAAACATTTGCTTCAACGACCTGTGTGGCGAAGTCGGTTTAATATTAACTAATATCCTAGAAGTCTCCCTAGAGGTAGATTGAATTTACACAAAAAAATAATGTCTACCTACTTTTTGTTTGGTGTTGCACTCTTAATGTAGTGCCGATACGACTCGCAACAGATCACGTTGAGTGCCAGTAGTATGCGTAATATATGCAAAAACAGTTTACATTGCATCTGACCCCTTCAGGAATGAAGGTCGTGAATATTTGTTTAACAACTTTTCTCTATAATGTAATTGAATAATTTATTGCGGAACAAATCAAATCATTTGAATACAAGCAATTGCAGCTATAATAAAATACTTTCATCTAGAGCAGGCGTCGGAAACTTTATACCGTGGCTATAAGGTCACCTATTTGATAGTTTCAAGTGATGATCCATCACTTGAAAGCATAATGTATAAAAATAAATTATAAAGTATCCAACTATTTTGGAAAGATTTAGAAAATGCGGAAGATAATCATCTTCCCATGAACTTAAAGGGTGAACACCACGTGTAACTTTCGTAAGTTTAACCTAAGGGTATGAGACGTTTAAGCCTTTTTTCGTTATATTTTTTTCTCTATCAGCCAATGAAAAAATTTTGTACGTACCTATCAGTTTTATGATGATTCTTTTTAACTTTTTTGTGCTATTACTGAAATTAAAAATAACAAAAATAACATGAACAACAAATAATCAAACGAATATTTCTTTACTAATTCTGAACTTACCTTGAATGGAATTCCGTATGTGAGATTTTTATGTGTTCTTTGAGCTTTAAGAAATTTTCAAAATTTTCTGGACAATATTGACACTGCTTTTCTAAAACCTTTTTGTCTGAGGCATTCTTTTTCTCCAAGGTAGAATAATAATGTTGATCACTATTTCTGTGGGCCTTCACTTCTGCAGCACTTGCGAATGTCAACTTACAAATTCCACATATGAAAGATTTCAATTTATGTACATTTTTGCTATGTCTTTGTAGTGCTATCTCAGAAAGAAACTTTTGATTACAAATATTACATTTAGGATCGATACTTTCAAGGTTTTCAGAAGTGTTGTGACCGGATATGAGAATATGTTTCTTCAATTGAATATTCAACAGAAATTTTTCATCGCAAGTATCGCATTGAATATAGTTCACTTTTTTGATGGATATAGGAACAGATCTATTAATAGCAGACACCACTTCGTTATGTACTTGCGAAATTAAATGTTGGTACATCATTTCATTAGTTTCACAAGTATATTTGCAGTAGGAGCAAAGAAATTGCCCTGATTTGTTGTTAGCAGTTGCTAAATGACTATCACAAATCCAATGGTCTAAAAAATCTGTATGGGTATTGAAAAAAAATCTACAGATTTTACATTGGAAAGGACTTTGTTGAATTATACTCTCAATATAATCTAAAATCATTTTTTGGGATGATTCTGATGTTAAATCCCCTTTTCTACAGTGATAATGCGAAATAAGATGTTTTCCCATTAGATTTATAGTAACTTTAGAATTGCAGACTTGACATTTTTCGAATATTTTTCTTCTAATTTTCTTTTTCTTCGTATCATCTATTTTAGTAGGTCTAACAATTTGAATTGCTTTTCTTTTTACTCTTCGCTCATCTTTCATGAAATTCAAGTTTTCTTCTAGTTCATTATCACGTAAAGTTCTTTTGAAATGTAATTCTGATTTCAGATGTCTTTCATAGACAACTTTTGACGCGAGTCTCCTGTTACATGGTCTACACCAATATTGAACGGTTCCACCAGATTTTCTGAGAGGGGAATCCTCAGAAAGCTTCAGGTTAGATTCTTTCCCAGAAGATTTGGTCGAGGGAAGCCATTTTCCTTGAGTATAATTAGGAGAAACTTCTTTAGAACTAGATTCTTCTAGTACTGTGCTTGAAGCAATCCATTTTCCTTTAGTATAAGTTGATGGTATAGATTCTGGAGATGTTTCTGGTTTCCATTTACCCTTCGTATGTTCTGGAGGAGGATAGTCATTGTTCCATTTGGAGGAATTTTCTAATTTGGGCTTCCACTTTCCTTTAGTGAAATCTGAAGATGGCAAAGAATATTCTTGTTTCTTAGATTGGCTCCATTTACTTCCGGTGAATGTTGGAGGTGGGTTATCGTCGTTATCTTTGTATAGAATATGCTCAGATTTCCATTTACCTTTTGATTCAATCAGAACGGGTGAAACAATTCTCTTATTCGATGTGGGTTTCCATTTTCCTCCAGTAAAATGAGGTAGAGGAGACTTACAATCTCGTTCAGGCTGTGAGCTCTTCCAGTAAATTGGGGATGAAGGTTTCCATTTTCCTCCAGTATGATTTCTAGGAGGAGCATCTTCATCAGAAGTTTCATCATCGTAGTCATAATCTTCAGATTCATCATCACTTTCCTCATATACTTGTATACTAGGAAGTTCTTTATGTCTTCCAATATCTTCTTTTCGGCGTTCTAAGTTCGCTACAGCTTTGATTAGTTTACTTTGGTTGTCATCGTAGTCTAACTGCTTGAGTTGATGACCCCCAATCCAAGCATTCTTACCAGACTTGGATGGTTCTAGTGATTCCCTAGCGAAAGCAGTTACCTTACTTCTAGTAAGAATTCCACTAGAACTTTTAACGCAACTAGACGACTGGATAAGTTTCTTAGAACTACTTTGAAGTTCTAAGGAGGAGAAAAAATCATCAGCTTTCAGTGTGAAAGATTCATCAGCTGTGATAAGCTGACAAGGTAAAGGCGATTTTTCGTGATCTACTACTTGCTTCATACAATTGTTTTTTCGATGGCTGACATAGTTTTCAAGGCCAATGATAGTATTATGGCACTTCAGACAAAAGTGAGTATCATCTTCGAAGTCCTCCATTAAATCTTCTGGAAAAATGAAAAAAATTGGTAATTTTTGGTATACATCGAAAAAATTTCGAAACAAGATGTGCGAAATTCAATATTACTGATTTCATAAGTTAATCTTATTACGAATAATAATAGTCTAGAATTATGTGAATTTGTGATGGAATTATATGAGACTTATTGACTATAAATATCAACTGTCCCTGCGATTTGATGGACAATTGGTAATTTTTTTTGTGATGAGTGAAAAGATTATATAGGTATACGTTTTATAGAAAACTATTCTGAATTTTTTCAACACGCCGACAGTTCATGAACAAATCTGAGCGCGTGTAACGTCACAATGTTAATTTCTACTTATTGTAGCACACATCAGGTGATGATAGTGTTCTGGCTTATAATAGATTATATTAATCTAGTTATTATCATCAATATATTAAAAAATATATCTAAAATGTCAAACATGAAAAGTTATTGTGCTTAATTCGTACCATTATGTACAGGTATTAGAGAAACTATTCACCGAAAAATGTTTTTAAAATTCCTGATTAAATAGAAAGAGCTATTATAAACAATTTTGTGCACTAAACCTCGGAGATTTTGAGTCAATTAACAAGTAGAAACCGTAGATATTGTACATTCGAGAAATTCCTTAACATTAGACGTCACAAACATGACCGCTTCTGTAGTCCAGCGATTCCTTGTAAAATTTTATCAATTTTAAATAGTTTATGAATAATGAATAAGAAGTTTCAAATAGTCTTTCGCATAGACTATTAGTAATATTTTAAAATACCCACATAAAATATATTGATAACTTTTTTCTTAAAAACCCAATTTTAGAATTCACGCTTATTATAAATTCGAATCAAATGAAATCTAATTGGAAAGAATGACAAAATAATTGCGTATGCAATAAACTCAATTTACAACTGCTGAAATCTTTTACTCAATTTCATTTTTAACTGAACAATATTACCAGAATCATATGAGAACGTCAGTAAAAAATATAGCGGAGAATATATCAAAAATTATTCGCTCCAAACTTAGTTGAAATGGGAATTCCATATTTTCGATTTATTAGTTTAATTATGATATAATTATAACCATTTGTTTCCACTTTTGTTTTTATTTTAAAAATTACGAAAGAAGTTCTTTCGAGATAATTAAGCTACATTAATAATCAATACTGAAGTAACATTCACTATATGACCATGCAATATTTCATTCAGACACATGATTAAATAATTAACAAACTTAATCATTTCGTGTTTATTGTAAATATAGAAGAATTGACAAAATTTATAATATATATTTTAATTCTTTTGTGTCTTAGAAAGAATCACTAAATATTGTTATAATAGCATCTCAAAAGTTTGAATATGGATAAACGAAAAATAATTTCTGATAATCATATTCTTTGTAGGTCTGAGACTATTAGGTTGATACGTCGTCAACAGCTTTGTGTTACTGAAAACATTGTTTCAACACATCTTTGGCGTTGAATAAAAATCTTGAGAGGTTTGTTTTAGGTTTGACTAGAACAGAACTCTCAGGATTTATATTCAAAGCCAAAGAAGTCACATCCAAATTTGAATAACCAGGAGTTTACAAGTTAATTTGTACTGAATGTAATGGAAAGTACTGAATTTAATGGAGTGTATATAAGTCAGACCGATCGATCGTTTAAAACAAGATTCGAAAAACCCCAACCATCGTTTTTTTGAATAAAACAGATTTAACGTTTTCAAACAATTGACGCGAAAATCACCACCCATTTCCACAAATAGATAATACACGAATTTCCGAAAGGAGCAAACTTTAATTATTTAGAATCATTGGAAATTTTCAAATTCAATCATAATACAAACTGTTATATCTTGCTTGACGACCAGATTGACTTGATTTATTCCCCTATATTTGATATATTCAAACCATAATGTATTCCAAGAATTTTCATATTGTCAAGTTGAAAATCTAATTTCAATAACCTGCTCTTGATGTTCAATCTTCGATGGCCATTATGTCTGATAATCTCGCCAGAATAAACTATTTGATACCTTAAGCTACGGTTCCACCGGAGGAACAAAGAGGAACATTTTGTTGCTAAATGTTTCTCTTTGTTGCGAAAAGTAGAAACTTATGGCAATATACGTAAATTTATTGTTTCCACTGAAGCAACTGAAATTGTCAATCGTTGCATATTGTTTACTAGAAACATGTAACGTGTAAATTCTCCACTTAACTGCCACCACTGAATTCTACACTGAAATACCGTGATTCACGCTATCAACCGATACGTCACTTTTGTTTCCTCTATGATTAATGACTTGCGTACAATGAGAGTATCGAGATAGCGTTGAATTTGCACGTGAAACATCTAACATCGTTCTTTTTTGCCAAATAGTTTTTGAATATACCACATCGTTAAGTGTTAAGAGTTATAGTGAATATCTATTGAACGACTATACAATATATTAAAATTTTTAAGTATCTGTGGCGTCTGATAGAAGGTAAGTTATGAGAAGAAATATAATTATTTCGTATAAATGCATTATCTTGAAAATCTGAGTTGATTCCTTGTTTCATTTTTCCGCCGTTTCATTTTTTTTCATTTATCTATATTAAATTATTTATCTTTCAATATTGAAATAATCATCTTACATTTCTTAATTTAAAATATTTTTAATTTATTTGCTTATTTCATTCTCTCAATTTGACACAAGATTTTTGTAGGCTAACGATGGCAAATTTCACGTGGTCATATCTTATGTTCCGTTTAATGTTGGAATATATACTGTCTTTCTTAGCATCTTTGCTTGAGATAAATCTAAAGATACCCTACAGATATTCTTGGAAAATATTAAGTTTGAGATTGTATGTTGATTTGCCCCGAATTATTTTAGTCACCTTGGCTGGAGTTTAAAAATCACCTTGTCTGGGGCTAACATTCACCTTGGCTGGAGTTTGAAAGATCACCTTGGCTGGAGTTTAAAAACCACCTTATCTGGAGCTAAAAACCACCTTGTCTGGAGCTAACATTCACCTTGTCTGGAGCTAACATTCACCTTGTCTTGAGCTAAAATTCACCTTGGCTGGAACATCTAACTAAAGCTACTATAAACCCACAGCTAGAGCTACCAAGAAACTAGGGACAAAGATAAGGCAAAAATCAAGAGTACAATCCACCTAGGATAGAATCTAAAACGTTTAAATAAAAAAAAGGAACAGATAAGTCTCATTCTATGTAATAAGAAAATAGTAAATACCTTCATTTTATCTTGTTGTTATTACTGAAAACAAACTAGAACCCATATATGTTCAACCAATCTCCCAGCTAGCTCGGGCATATATCTTAAAAGGGAGAGTGGTTACAAACAATCAACATTTGTTGCCGAAACATTAAGAAATTTTAAAGAACTTTTTGAAAATTTACGGAAACAAGCAGCAGCAACAAAAATGTTTCTCAATGTTCCTCCGTTGGAAACGTAGCTATATATTTATTCGTTCTCGTACTTCACTGCACACTGAAAATCTGCGACACGAATGTTTACAAGTTGCGTTCTCGATACGTTTCCACTGCGTTAGCAACACGGATTTGTTTACACATGTTTCCTATTTTCTTTTGAAGTTTACTGCTCAAAATGGAAACCGGCGACAAGTATAAATAGTCAATACTTGTTGCCGGAAAATAAAGAAACTTTAAGGAACATTTGCGGAAACACGCAATAGCAACAAAAATGTTCCTCAAGGTTCCTCCGGTTTTATCGTAGCTTGAAGGTATGACAAGTAGAAACAGTCAACATTATTGTTTCCGAAACAAGAAGAAACTCCAAGGAACATTTAGGAACATTTTGGAACATTTTCGGAAACACACAACATCAACAAAAATGTTTCTCAATCTTCCTCTGGTGGAACTGTAGCTTCATTTTGCAAGTAATGTTGAGCCACTTCTATTAAAAAACATTGAGATAACAGGCTTGGTGCATGTCAATGACTCATAATTTCTGCATAAATTCAAAACTCTTGTGATTTACGTGGATGAAGCATCAATTTGTTATTCTTTAATCATTCAGTAACAAATTATAAGATTGATTGATAAGATATTCGGTTGAATATTGTTCATTTACACTGATCGGTTAGAATGGTACTATAATAAGTAAATAATCGGCAGAGTTATACTGAATTTAGAGAAAATCACTCTTAATGAAGAAATTTAGATTTTTCTCTAGATTGAATGAGAACATATTTTACCAAATATTCTCGTTTCCTTCAATCGATACGTTGTTACTCATTACACCGACAATTCTTAAGTAAATACGTTATTCGTCCGTACTTCTCTTGTTACAGAACATATCCCTAGAATTAATGGACGATTTCTAGTGTAATAATAGTAAATTATCGTTTCGGGGTATATCAAGAAGACCAAATGTGTTTCTGGATAGTGGGGACATGGCTTTGATGTACAACTTCAGCCCTGCGGGTCGAGGGAGCTCCTCGTGGGGCTGTCGTCCGATTAACGGTCCCATACAGCCATCGATCCAACCCTTCGCACCACAGCGCTGCCCCTTAATTATTATTTATAATACGCGGAGAGGACTTGCCACCATTACTAACTTTAATCTGCAATTAACGCCCTTCCCTGGCTGTCACTCTTAAGGCTTCTTTATATCGTTTTTAAGTCCGTGGCGGTTTGTGGGACGTTCTTGGGGTACTATGTGTTATTGTGGAGAAAGATTATTTCATGTATACATGTAAGTGGGCTTATAAATCATTAAAAAACGTATAAAAAATTCTGATCTAGCACCAGAAGTGAATCATTACAGTCAACCAAAAAAAATAGAAGAACTATGACAATGTCAAAATTGAGAAATCAATTGACGGAAGTTGTGAAGTTGTGACACATATACACACATATTTATATATATATATATATATATATATATATATATATATATATATATATATATATATATATAACCTGGATACATGATAAAGATAGGAAATTTATTGCTAGTTTGATGGTTATCTGAAATTATGTTATTTTAAGCGGTGGATGATATAGGCCGTATCCAATTCCGATTTTGTTTTTTTTTTCCTTTCAATTTTTGGTTGTACCTGCGATCTGTGAGAACAAGTATAGTATTAGGTGTACCTAGTGTATATATCTATATATTAAAATAGATGATGGTCCACACACAGGCATTAGCCTTTGTGGTCATATTTGTCTTTGTGAGCAATGGTAATATTACATAAAGATTGTTTTGTAGTTATTAACTGTTACATTTCGATTGTATATTTGTGTTTCTGAAGGTTTTTTTAATGGGATTGTTGAAAATATTGTTCAATAAAGATTATTATTATTATTATATATATATATATATATATATATATATATATATATATATATATATATATATATTCATCAAATAGGATAAAGGGTTAAACGGATGAATTAAAGGCTGATAAAAGTGTACTTCTTATATTCTTTGTCAACGTTTCGGCTTCTATTTAAGCCTTCATCAGGACTCTACAAAAATTAGTTCAATCAATAGCAAACGAGCGGTCTCAAACACACAGGACTCACCGAATGTTTGAGGTTATAAAATAAGCTAACATCTTCCAAAACGGAAAAAACACAAAACTAATGTGACAAACCATAAAATTATTAAACTGTACTACATTATATGAAATTTATTTCAAATAAGTTAAACGTGATTTATGTGAATAATAAATATTACGAAATTCTAACAACACATCATCGTGGTACCAAGAGAATGACAGCAATCACTCTCTTCTCTTGGTACCACGATGTTGTGTTGTTAGAATTTCGTAATATTTATTATTTCACAATCACGTTTAACTTATTTGAAATAATTTCATATAATGTAGTACAGTTTAATAATTTTATGGTTTGTCACATTAGTTTTGTGTTTTTTCCGTTTTGGAAGATGTTAGCTTATTTTATAACCTCGAACATTCGGTGAGTCCTGTGTGTTTGAGACCGTTCGTTTGCTATTGATTGAACTAATTTTTGTAGAGTCCTGATGGAGGCTTAAATAGAAGCCGAAACGTTGACAAAGAATATAAGAAGTACACTTTTATCAGCGTTTAATTCATCCGTTTAACCCATTATCCTATTTGATGTATCACGACCGGAGTTATTCTTTCTGATGTATATATATATATATATATATATATATATATATATATATATATATATATATATATATATATATATATATATATATATATATATATTGATGTATACAGGTGATCATAAATTTAAATAATTTGGCAATTGCTCTTTTCAGACGTTTGTCATAATCGTCGTGAGATAAAGGATAGTGAAGTATCTGTAGTTTTCAAATTAATCATTTTATACTACAAATGTGATAGTTTCAGTAATAGTTTTCTCGCAAGGAACATCTTCTTCCGGTGCCATACCCGGTTTCGGGCGTAGGCGACCTCTCTATAACTATTCGTGCTGTGCGTGATACAGTGATACACGAATAGAAGGGATCTACAGTTTCACGACGGTTCCAAACGTCTTTACAGAGAGTCTTCACTAGGCAGAATACTTCTCGGTAGTTTGTCATTGCCTTCCGAGAGGTGGCTCCGCATTAATTCGTTGGTTCGGCCGGGACTCGATCCACCGACCTGTTCAGTAGCCCAACGCACTGACCACTGAACTACGGAGCCAACTCCGGAAGGAACATAGAAATGCCAAAATATACAGTTTGTCCTATCAATAATTTTGAATCTGATGTCATGTGGCCGAAAACAAAAATCTTATTGGGTAACGTAATATCAAAAACAGCTGCACCAATTGCTTCAATTTACAATCTCAAAATCACAATCCCTTACTACTCTCGGTTTCCGAAATATTCCCTGTGCTAATCGTCGTGAGACACGCTGTATATATATACATATATATATATATATATATATATATATATATATATATATATATATATATATATATATATATATATATATAGATATTTAAACTATATATATATTCATAAATATAAACATATATTTATACCATATTATTGAGAACAGAACAATTTGTGCCTAAAATATACTTTCAGCAATTTATTGCTTTTATAATACTACACCAAAATTCCAATTGAACCTCTAGTTTTCCTGCTTCTATATGCCCATTTTTCTTATGATATAATGGAATACAAAGTAATTATCCATTTGCCATGATGGATAACGCATTCAACATCTAGTTACGTTCAAGAATCCATAGTCCCAACTAGAACTAGCACCGTTCGTTCAATCATCTTCAATTAAACGGAGGCAACTTCACGATAATTAGCGGCCAGTGCGAAGGCCAGCTTCACATCTATGACGTCCTAAAGTAATGGATCCATCATCCCTTGAGGACAGCGTATTTCTGCAAAAACATAACCTCATTCTCTCATCTTTTCTTCGATTTTAAACGCCAGATGCCAACACATGTGTGGCATCACTCCTTTATTCGAAATTGATTTATTGCTCTCTGTATCGTGGAGGATATTAAGTCGTTGTTTGGTTTAACAGGTTTGTTTTTATTTGTTCCAATTTTCTGTTGACGGATTTCTTCGGAAAAATGTGAACACCGAGTCTTCTTAAATGATATATTCATTAATGATCGGATTGTACATGTTTCTTAAATTCGAGGTGCATTCTCAAGGTGCATTCAACGCCACCTATATTTATAAGATTGATGCTGAAAAATGCACCACAAAAAATTCAAACTTGGTAATCTTGAAAATTTCATTTTCAAATTATTTTCTTTCAGGAGGAAATATTGCAAACTATAAATAATGTCAACACAGGTTATAATTCAAGACGTTCAAACTTTCGTCATTTCCCCAATAAGACATTTTCATAGGTTTATAAGATATGAAGCACATTACTTTTGATAGTTAACTATTGTTATTAGTATTGATATTTCAAAACTGTTCGTTCCAATCAATAATACAATAATCAAAAAACAATTTTTTAATATTCCTAGGACAGATACGATAGGTTATGTTATTATTTAAAGTAGGTAGTTGAGTATATATGAAGAATATATCGAAATTCTAGACTGAGCTGCTAGTGGTATAAGTGAAAGTAATATCTTATGTTTCCGGCAAATTGAAATAACTTTTTATTGTATCAATAAATGAAGAATTTAAGAATATATTCAAAAAACGCGTAAAAATTCCTAATTCCCTAAGTCAATTTCGATGAGCTGTGTATGTGAGCAAAACAAAAAAATCCACGAAATATAATGAAATCTATACAAAAACATGAAACCGGTTGAGAAAAGTAGTTGAAACCACCAAAGCACTTCCATAACATCGGTTTTTAAGCACCATATGGACTCCAGAAAGCCTGGAAAGCGGAATTTCGGATAAGTTGTTTGAAATTAAATTCCACTCAAGCACCTCCCTGCCACTCCCTTCCGCAAAGTTTGGAGATTGCCAAAATTTTAACCGAATTTCGATACAAAATTGCAGCTTATTTCGTCTGACGAGGTCTGTTAAGCTGCGGACACACTAGGCTGTTCAGCAGTCGCCTCTAACTAGCCGCTGGTAATATTGCCAGCAAGCAGACTAGTCCAATCCAAACCCAAGGGCTATTGAATGCCAACGGGCTAGTGTTTACTAGCTGTAATCAGAAGTTGAACATGTTTAACTTTTTAGCGTTGCCTACGCTCCACTGAAAGTCACGTCATCTCCTCGCTAGTGCCAGCCAGCCAGCCAACGTGAGCCCCTAGTAGCTCACAAGCAACTAGTGAATTAAGACGTGTCTAGTTGGTTTTGCAGTGTTAATTATGCTTATAGTTAAAAACAACAAGTGTCGGGCAAAGATGTTATAATATTTCTAGATTTATTCCGAAATTATCCTGGGCTGTTGGACGCTTCGTCTGCAGACTACACTAACAGAAATGCCAAAGACGAAGGTTATAATGGGTTATTGCAAAGACTTCCAATTCTAGTTCCTTAAAAAGACTTGCTGATGCCCCAGATCGTTATTCTTAATATCCAGGATCTAACCCACCATCGCCTTTTCTTATGTTTCAACATCTGTTCATACAACTTTCAAACCCCAACATTTAACACATGTCTCAAAACATCAAGACTCACATCAAAAGATGATATGTTGCACGCACACACACAATGTTTTCAAGTCATCAACAGCAATTTACGTATAATGTGAACCCTTAAGATCTGATGGTTGATGGCGATATTCACCAGCGGCTGGTTAGTAGCGGCTGTTAAACAGCCCATAGTGACAGCGGCACTGGAGATCCTAATATCCGGGAATATATATATATATATATATATATATATATATATATATACCAGGAACTGCATCGATGGATATATGGAAAACTCAACATAGGAAATATCTGAAAATTTGGCTGTGTACTAATGTCGATGGGGGACATCCGGCCAAAATATTTTCAAGGTGATGGCACTTCCGGTTATACCGGAAGTAGGTATCAGCTTGCTTATTTCAAACGGGACATCCTGTATATTATTACATTTTTCGATTCTTCACAAAATTCTAGATAGATTTTATATATAATGTCCTATACCTATCTTCAACTGTTTCGGAAATAGTTGAATTTATTTGTCAAAAATTACGTATGCAGATCGAGTAATAATCATATTTTTCTTAAAAAAAAAACGGTATTACTGCCCAATAAAAATAAATTTCCTAATAGAGGTTCTGTTTTAGCGTAAGATGAATAGTATTTTGACATTTAATATACAGGGTGCTCAGGAAAGTATTACAAAAATGGATGTTGAAAAACTACAAAAAGTCCATTTTTTCAAATGAATACCTACAACTTTTATTATTTTATTCGATTCAGTATCAAAAATAAGGGCTACTTTGTATGAAGTCGCCTATTACTAAATGTTATAGTTTTCGAAATATTAGCAAATTAATGGTTTCTGGTTAAAAAAAATGATTTCCTGAAATTTTGTAATAGTAGGCGTGTGATGCCATATTTGTTCTCGGCCAGGTTACCATGGAAACAAATTCCAAAGAGATGTCATTATTCGAAAAATTATTATATATAGTAACACAATCATGCCAAGTCGTTTGAATTATACAAACGAGGGTTACCTGAATTTGTTTATTATTTATGGAGAGTGTAATAAAGTGATAACAAGAACATGTGATATTTTTGCTGCTCGGTATCTGCAAAAAACCAAGCCATCACCAAATAGGTACCGTTAAAAATATAATACAATCTTTTATAAATGTTGGATCTGTCAAAAGCAATACGCAGAAAATTAAACCATACCTATTTGGTGATGTCTTGGTTTTTTGCGGATACCGAGCAGCAAAAATATCACATATTCTTGTTACCACTTTATTACACTCTCCATAAATAATAAACAAATTCAGGTAACCCTCGTTTGTATAATTCAAACGACTCGGCATGATGGTGTTACTATATATAATAATTTTTCGAATAATGACATCTCTTTGGAATTTGTTTCCATGGTACCCTGGCCGAGAACAAATATGGCATCACACGCCTACTGTTACAAAATTTCAGGAAATAATTTTTTTTAACCAGAAACCATTAATTTGCAAATATTTCGAAAACTATAACATTTAGGAATAGGCGACCTTATACAAAGTAGCCTTTATTTTTGATACTGAATCGAATAAAATAATAAAAGTTGTAGGTATTCATTTGAAAAAATGGACTTTTTGTAGTTTTTCAACATCCATTTTTGTAATACTTTCCTGAGCACCCTGTATATTAAATGTCAAAATACTATCCATCTTACGCTAAAACAGAACCACCTCTATTAGGAAATTTATCTTTATTGGGCAGTAATACCGTTTTTTTTTTGAAGAAAAATATGATTATTACTCGATCTGCATACGTAATTTTTGACAAATAAATTCAAATATTTCCGAAACAGTTGAAGATAGGTATAGGACATTATGTATAAAATCTATCTAGAATTTTGTGAGGAATCGAAAAATGTAATAATATACAGGGTGTCCCACTTGAAATAAGCAAGCTGATACCTACTTCCGGTATAACCGGAAGCGCCATCACCTTGAAAATATTTTAGCCGGATGTCCCCCATCGACATTAGTACACAGCCAAATTTTCAGATATTTCCTATGTTGAGTTTTCCATATATCCATCGATGCAGTTCCTGGTGGGACAGTCTGTATATATATATATATATATATATATATATATATATATATACAGGGTGAGTCAGTTTTTTGTAGCAGAACATTACCATCTTGTGAAAGACATTTTTTTATGATGAAAATCTTATATAAACATATATGCTTAGGAGCTTCGTTTCAAATATACAGGATGCCAAAGTTTTATATTTTTCTGTTTCCTTCTATAATTTTCAAAATAACTGAATGAAATTTGGCAGGCCCATTTCACTTCAATAGCTCAATATTTGGGGCTATTGAGCATTTTTGAATACATACAGGGTGATACACTTTTGGGGGTCGTACCCAATTCAACCCTCTCGAACTTTAATGCGTGCCGCCTCTACTTCCAATGAATCATCAATTCTAATTCTCTCCGTAATTTGGATACTTGTTGCTCTCTTGTATGATTTTCTAAAACTGCATGGATGTCAAGATAAATGCCAAAAATCTGAAGAAAGTGCCAAATTTTTTTCGGTTCATTCAATATGGCGGCGGGCACAGAGCGAGAAAAATTTTGCATTTTGCATTTCAAATACCTACTAACTAACCATCCTAGACACCATAACAAAAATTCAGAACTACCCGACCGTTTGTAAGGTAATCCTCCTCTATTCACTGGACTAAATTGGGTACGACCCCAGAAGTGTATAACCCTGTAGGTATTCAAAAATGCTTGATAGCCTCAAATATTGAGTTATTGAAGTGTAATATGTTTATCAAATGTCAATTCATCAGTAATTTTTCAGTCATTAACTAATAAATGTCAAATAAAGTGTGTTCAAGAACTAAAGTTTCATCACAAGTCAATTCTTTTTGGCATTTATCTCGACACCCATGCAGTTTTCGAAAAACATACAGGAAAGCAAGAAGAATCCAAAATAAAGAGAGAATTTAAATTGATGTTTCATTGTATATCAGAAACGAAGCTACTAAGCATATATGTTAATATAAGATTTTCATCATAAAAAAATGTCTTTCATAAGATGTTAAAGTCCTGCTACAAAAAACTGACCCACCCTGTATATATATATATATATATATATATATATATATATATATATATATATATATATATATATATATATATATATATATATATATATATATATATATATATATATATATATATATATATATATATATATATATATATATATATATATATATTTAATTTTTAATTTATTTATATATATATATATTTATATATCTTTATATATATTTATATATATATATATTTTATATAATATATATATAAATATATATATATATATATATATATATATGCCTTCTTCTACCGGTCCGTTCCCGGTCTCCCTAAAGTTGACAATTGCATTGGGAAGTTGTTCTCGGTTTTCGGTTAATTTAATAGTTGTTCGGCGTTGTTTCTGCGTATTCCAGTCCAGTGTTGAAGATTATTCAGCCATGACATCTGCCTTCTTCCAATTTTTCTGCGACCCTCGACTTCACCTTCCATTATAAGGTGAAGGATTTTGTATTGGTCTCCTAGGAAACATGTTCTAGGTATAATAACATTCTTATCTTAATACTTTTAAATGATTCACGAAAGGCATTTGCTCTATTTAACACAGCTTCGTTGGTTTGCATAGCTGTCTAGGACATTTGGAGCATTCATCTATGAAACCACATCTCGAACACTTTCAGGCGATTGCCGTAGCATCTTTGAGAGTCCAGGTGTCAGCTCCATATGAAAGCACAGACCAACTATAACATTTGATCATTATATAATGATTCAATTCTCAAAGTTGTGCGAGGTGCTTCAATTCTGCATATAATATCTTCATCCGGGTCTTGTTGTTCGAAGATGTAACATCCAAGACATTTGAACTGGTTAACTCCCTCAATGCGTTGTTGATCTATCTGCAGGAAAGCATCGGCATGCGGTTGGCGACTGAATCTCATAAATTTTGTCTTAGTGTCATTCATTTGTGGACCGTTTTGCTATGTCGTGTTCACACAATCCAACAACTCTTGAAGTCCCTGGATACCATTACACAAGATATATATGTATTTAGGTATATATATATATATATATATATATATATATATAATATATATATATATATTATATATATATATATATATATTATATATATATATATATATATATATATATATATATATATATATATATATATATATATATATATATAAATCTGTGAATTCTGTGGATCTGAATTTGATAAATTTTTTTGTCAATATAGTATTCACACTCAAAAAGAATTATCCCCCAAGTACGTTCAAATATGAATCGATTGAGAGTAATAACGAATGATTCTACTTATTTGATATATCTGAAAACGAAATACGAAATACCTTTAAAGAGATGAAAAACTCCAAATCAACAGGATGGAATGATATATCGATTGATGTAACGAAGATTTGTATAAACTTGATTGCAAAACCTTTGGCTAATGTGATGAACAGGTCATTCATTGATGTTGTATTTCCTGATACATCAAAAATTCTGGTAATAAATCCTTTACTTAAGAAAGGAGATTCAAAGGATCCGAATCACCTTCCAATCTACATTTGCGAAAATAATTCTAGCATCAAGATTACTTAGTTTCTTCAATAAATTCAAGATAATTTCAAAAACTCAACATGGTTATGTTAAGGGAAAAGGCATAGAAACAGCTAATTTTGGAATATACGCCTATTGGACGCTTTTGAAATGAAGGAACTGCTCATGAGAATACTTTTGGATTTATTGAAGTCGTTTGATTATGTGGATATCCACATACCACTAAAGAAATGGAAAATATCGAGCGACAGATAAATAACTGGAATTAATTGTGAGTTATTTGAAGCCTAGACACTTATTTGTAGATATGATGATAAATAGCAACAAGTATCGGTTCCGTCTGGAAGAAAATAATACTGGTGTGCCACAGGGTAGCATTCTTGGCCTACTTCTATTTCTGCTTTATATAAATGATTTTCCATTGGTTCAATGTTTGGTGTTCTGTTGCGATTCGTTCACAGGTTTCTCTATCCAGTTGGAGTGGAGCCATTATCTTGATAATTTTGTGACAAAACTGAACCCAGTTATATACTATGTTGTTTTGAAAACTAGAGTTGATATGCAATCTGTGAAAGTGGTTTATTTTTCTAATTTTCAATCATGGCTGTCATATGAGTTGATAGTTTTGGAAGGCTGTTCATCGGCAGAATTGGTATTTTTGAGACAAAATTATATGTTGAGAACAATGTTATGTTTAAGTATAGGGTATCATTTCAAGAAAAATAAGATTCCTTCGCTATGTGGTTTATATATATATATATATATATATATATATATATATATATATATATATATATATATATATATATATATATATATAAACCACATAGCGAAGGAATCTTATTTTTCTTGAAATGATACCCTATACTTAAACATAACATTGTTCTCAACATATAATTTTGTCTCAAAAATACCATATATATATATATATATATATATATATATATATATATATATATATATATATATATATATATATATAGTGTTAATTTTCATGTATCTCCTAGACGTAATGAACCTTATTTTATCCATGATACACTTTAAGTTTAACAGAGAAAGCTCCACTCTATATGGGCTTGAAACTGTTTAATACTCTTTCTAGATGCTTGAAATGTATAATCATTATGTGAACTCTATTCAAAAGAAGAATTCATTTTTTTTTGTAATAGTAACTACTAATAGAATGAATGTTTTCTTTTCAACCTTATTGTGTAACAACAATTCCTTGAATTGATATATATATATATATATATATATATATATATATATATATATATATATATATATATATATATATATGTGTATATATATATATATATATATATATATATATATATATATATATATATATATATATATATATATATATATATATATATATATATATATATATATATATATATATATATATATATATATATATATGATGAACAAAAATTACATTTGAATTTACTACGTTTATTATCACAAAAATACTGTAAAAAACAATATATATAACACTGCGATTGCAATTTCGGTCACTAGACCATCATCGGGCAGATTGAGTTAACAACTGTTAATCTGCCCGATGATGGTCTAGTGACATTGTGTTATATATATTTTTTAAAAAGTATTTTTGTGATAATAAACGTAGTAAATTCAAATTTAGTTTTTGGTCGTCATGTTAAATTATCACGTAGTAACGACGGATTCCATCAACTATAGATATATATATATATATATATATATATATATATATATATATATATATATATATATATATATATATATATATATATATATATATATATATATATATATATATATATACCGTGCAATAGTCTATGATTTTCAGGGAAAATACGACTAAAAAAGAACTAACTAAAACTACCAAAAGGTTTAAGATATCATATATGAAAATTAATTTTTTTTTTGAATTGAATTGGCATTCACTTTATAAAGAAATAAAAAACTAACTTTTCACAGGTTGAAATAAAAATAAAAATCTATTGAGTAAACGCGTTTCGTCATAACATTGACTTCATCTCGTACTACGAGAGTACGAGATGAAGTCAATGTTATGACGAAACGCGTTTACTAAATAGATTTTTATTTTTATTTCAACCTGTGAAAAAGTTTTTTACTTCTTTATAAAGTTATTAATTTTTCTTTGTGTCAGTAGGTAGGAGACTTCGAATTGTGTTCATATCACGATGAGATGAATCGGCAAGCCACAAGATTTTTTTCGAATTCAATTGAAAATATTTCTCATACTTATTTTAAATACTCTTGTGTTTTTTTTTCGATTCATGATATTTTAACAATAATCAAAAAAACTTTCCTTTCTCAATAAAAACTTCACCTTGGGTTAGAGTGGAGTGATGAGAAAAAACTTCGAATTAAATCTAAATATTGTCATTCCTCGTTTCAGGTGAAAGGCAAATGAGACAGATCACCTGTTCCACCTTTCATCGTTCTCCGAAAGAAGAGATCCATCCGGCCTGCCCGAAGGTAATAATAATGAGGTGATAAAGGGGAGAGCGACTGATGTAATGGTAAAATCGTTACCGGGGTGATCTTAAGCGGCACTTATCGGCAGCGAGGCGGCGGAAGGGACGATCGCACCACACAGAGGTACGCTGAATCATACAGGGACGGAACAACGTTGACAAATATGAATGAAAAAGCGTATACCAAAATGATTAAGGTCATTCCAAATTTTTTCTTTGAACGATATTCCTTATCGCGCGTTATATCACAGACAATTGTAGGTTGAAACCTTTGTCTAGCTCGTCTATCACAACAGCTTTGCTAGGCGTGCGCGTAAGCTGTATTCGTATATGCCAACTATTGTTATTTTATTGATAAAAAAGGAGTTGTGAAAGTGATTGACTAGAAATTGTGAAAAGTGATGATGAAGTCAGGTTACAACCTGTTGTGCAAATTTCAATGAGATATTCTTTATAAATATAAAGAAAAAATTCATTAAGATATATTGCCTCTTATACTCTTCTGTATATTTCTTGATACTAGGTGCTTTTGGTCCTACATAGAAAGTTTGAAATTTGCTATAGATTGAATTATAAAATTATCTTCGATCCAATTGAGACCATTTTTAGGGTTCCGTACCCAAAGGGTAAAAACGGAACCCTAATACTAAGACTTCGTTGTCTGCCCGTCCGTCTGTCTGTCACCAGGCTGTATCTCGAGAACCGCTATAGCTAGACAGTTGAAATTTTCACAATTTATGTATTTCTGTTGCCGCTATAACATCAAATACTGAAAACAAAATGAAAAGCAATATTTAAGTAAGCTGTATTCGTATATGCCAACTATTGTTATTTTATTGATAAAAAAGGAATTGTGAAAGTGATTGACTAGAAATTGTGAAAAGTGATGATGAAGCCAGGTTACAACCTGTTGTGCAAATTTTAATAAGATATTCTGTATAAATATAAAGAAAAAAATCATTTTTATATGTTTTGTATATAGCATAATTTGAATACCTACCAACAATTTGCTTACTTGAATAAAAATGTTTCAATATAGCATCGAATAGCTGTAATCAACCATCCAAGGACCTTTTTTTCCGGTAATACATGTAAAACGCATACTTTGTAAATGGCTTGCTTACATCAAGTCCGACAACTTTTTCCTCTTGGACTTTTTTCGGAAATGGCACGTATGCGAGCAGACGACTCGCAAACATGTCGATTTGACGTAGTCATGTTTCTTGATACATGTAAATCTAATTTTACGAATAATTGCAGATTTTTATGTCTAAATCACGGAAATCGACTTGTCCGACAAAAATGATGGCAAATTGGGGAGTCCGAAACCCCCAAAATGTCGATCTGACGAGGTTATGTTTCCTGATACATGTAAATCTCATTAAAAATTTTTTCGGTCTTAAGTTAACTCTATATTATAAATAAATGTGTCCGACAAAAAAAATGGCACAAACTTGCAAAAATTAAAATATAATCGAAAAAATATTAATACCAAAGATAGAATTTATTGTAATCGGTAATTAATTTACTATAGATTATTAAAAATGCAATTGTTAGCCTTAAAATATATACATAAGCTCCCTAATTTTATTTGAATTTACGCGGCCAAACGGTTGCTTAATACGCACGCCTTTTAGAATACATAAAACGCGCTCTTTAGAAAGTGCCTCGTAGCAGAACCGGCAGCTGCTCTGTAACCTTTATTTGTATACCTTTACATTGAATATCCACTTTTTTGCATGTAAATATGATTCAAATTTTTTTATAAAATAATTAAAAATTTTTATTTACGATTTTTTCTATTTTTGTTAATCTTAGCTTTGTTTGCTGTCGGACTTGTCGGACAACACTCATTTAACATTCAGAAAACATTATTTGATCAAGCCTTACTTTTGTCCGACATACATGTATCAGGAAACATAACCTCGTCACATCGACATTGTTGGGCTGTCGGACTACCCCCATTTGCCATTATTTTTGTCGGACAATTTAATTTCCGTGATTTACACATAAAAATCTACAATTATTCGTAAAATTAGATTTACATGTATCAGGAAACATAACCTCGTCAGCTCGACAGTTTGGGGGTGTCGGACTCCCCCAATTTGCCATTATTTTTGTCGGACAAGTCGATTTCCGTGAATTAGACATAAAAATCTGCAATTATTCGTAAAATTAGATTTACATGTATCAAGAAACATGACTACGTCAGATCGACATGTTTGCTAGTCGTCTGCTCGCATACGTGCCATTTCCGAAAAAAGTCCAAGAGGAAGAAGTTGTCGGACTTGATGTAAGCAAGCCATTTACAAAGTATGCGGTTTACATGTATTACCGGAAAAAAAGGTCCTTGGATGGTTGATTACTGGATATGTCTATGCTAAACATACAAATGAAAATCTGTTGCACTTAATTTCTTGACATTGACTCCCCTCCTGTACGGCCTGTACCCCATCAGTGACGCCTACATTGCATAAGGTGCTGCCTAGCTAGCCGATCAGAGTGAGCGGCTACCACGCTACTTTTTTCTACTACTAACATTTTTAAACTGGTGAACTTTGTACGAAATGTCCAAATTGAATAATTCAAAGAGTTATATAAAGGTATTGAAGCAGTCTTGAATAAAAAGTAATTTATTTTGATACGGATTCATTCCAAGATATAAATTAAGAGCCTTTTCTAGCGGGACATTTCAATTAAATTTTTAAAATGAAAGAATACCTATTGTAGCATAACAAATAGTAAGACATAATATGCTGTCGTGACACTTTGTGAATAATGATATGTTCTGCGAAATCGTAGTGCATTATTTCATTCTATCATCAATAGTTTTCGCAGCGCGCGCGATGTAAAGAATATTTCAGGTATTTTTTTAGACCTTGGGTTACATTATTGGAGATTTAGTAATGATCCCTAATTTTTTTGAAAATATAATATAGCCTTTGTCAGCCGGGGAATGTGTAGTTGCCCAACAATGAAAGGTTTAATTTTTCAAATTTTACCCTTTATTCGAGCTCTCAGCTCTGATGAGGTACAATACAAATTTATGACTTTTTGACCGTTTTGAGTTGCTGATATTCATATTATTAGATATTATGGTTTAAAAGTATGATATAGACAAGTACCATTCAGTGTTTATGTTAGTTTTCGTATTTCGCAAAATTAAATAGCTGTGTGAAATTTTTCACTGAAATAACTGTAAGTCATGATATTTGATCATTCTGCTTATAAAATAAGTGTCGTGAAATATTTTTTTTTATAGAGATTGAACAAAAGCGAATTGAGAATGTAGTTATTGATATGAGATAAACGTATATTATTTTGGACATAAACATTAGAATATATGATATTCGATCCAAGAGCACATTACAAGTTTATAATGAAATACTTCTTTACTTTTCAAGTCATTTTTTATTATTTGTACCTACCTATCTCGCAAAGCAAATACGCGTTTTTCCTACAAACGATAGATTTTTCGAAAAATATTCAAAAGCTATTAAAGTAATACAAGAATAAAATCTGAACCATTTAAGACCACATCTAGGTGAAGTTCCCAAGTTACGTCCTATTTCCGAAGCGTATTTCAGTGCGACTTCAATACTTTCATCCCATCTGACTGCACCACATTCTCGGCTGATAACATGCATTTTCCCTTCTACACCCCTAAAATAACAATCAAAAGATAAACCACGTCCAGGAAATTTTTTTTCGTTTTTCTCGTTTTTCGATTTTTGTTTCATTCAATACTCTTTTTGACAATGACCATATGATTTCACTAGTGTCTCTCTGTTATTTATGTAAATAGTAAACACTCGAATTACATGTATATCAAACGTATGTATACATCAGTAGCAAATTATATAATTTCATTAACTTAATTTTTTGTATTACACATACTTGCTGCAGTTTCCATTTATCAAATCTTTATTGCAAAATTTCAATATAGAGACAAAATAACTCATTTAAGATTCAAAACGAAAAGAAATAAACGAATTGTTTCTATTAATATATTGAACTTTTATAGTTGTGTTGCCAAAACTTCATAAGAATCACTATATTCAAACAATTCTCAAATTCGTATTGTTTAGAAAGTTGGGAAAGAGAATGACGAATTTTGGGTAATTATTTCAAGTAATTCCGAAAAGTTCGCATCTCGTCATCGCCATAAATCGCGTCTTATTTCAATATTATCTCTCACATCGTTCCGACAACCATTGCTGTTGTATTCTGAGGAAGTCCCAAATAATTTTTCGATTGTAACGTGATCATTTAGACGAGTCAACTGCTACCGCAAGCAGCGTGAAGGAACTTCATTCGCAGTGAAAACGAAATTTATAACGTTTTTCTTATTAACGAAGTGACAAATCTTTCTATGCCTACCCTGTCTCCAGGCGCGGGACAGGACAGAGTGCTGTGGCCGAGCACCCATTAAGGTGCGTAATGGCCGGTCGCCTAAGACGAGACGCGCAGCAATGCATCGATTAGACATAACGTCGCGAAACAAGGCATACGGCCCCCGACCACCGCCGCGGCGGCGGATCCCCCCGTTCCCTTCTCAGCAGCGCCTTCTCGATATGCAGACGTGCATCGACAACGACGCCACACACGTTCTCCTCTAAAAACGAAGCAAAGTACCTGTCCTATCCTTAAATCGTCAGACGAAATTTGATTAAATTTGGCAAATAGTTTTATCTTTAATGGGAACTCGTATATGGCAATTGTGTTTGGAAAAACAGAAGAGTTTTTTGAATAATTACTGCAGAAATAACCAATTGCAGATTTAAACGAATGCAATTTTAAACTGCTTCCTGTGTCCATTAATTACGTGAGGCGTTTAGGGGGGGGGTTGGTCGAGCCAAACCTCACCCAGTAGGGGATAGTCTCGGCAGATATCACGTAATTTTTTTTCCGCAAGGAACAGTGTGAAACTTCGAGAAAACTGTGTTAAATTCAGTGAAAAATATTTCACCACTAAAAAATATTACTGAATCATATATAATAATATTGATCGAGGTTCAATGATGCACAGATCGAATTTATTAACTACTAACGAATTCATCCATTTGAGAACAATTCATATTAAAACAATGATTAATAATAACAATTTACACATTTATTAAAAGAAATAACGCATGATGCACGTTTCGGTGGAACTTCACCTTCTTCAGATGCTAATAGCAAACTGTTTGCTATTAGCATCTGTCCCACTGAAGCGTGCGTCATGCGTTATTTCTTTTAATAAATGTTGAAATTGTTATAATTAACCGTTGTTTTAATATGTTTATTAATTTATACTATGTATCGGCCCAATCAATTCAAAATTTGAAAACAATTCATTCACTCATTAATGCTATTTATTCTATTCAAATAATTCATTGTTTTATCATGAAATAAATAAATTATAAGAAAATTATTTTTTTTCAAATAAATCTAATGTAATCAAGCACAGATTAACTCATTCGAATGTTTCGACGACTTTCACGATTTTACTTACGTCAAATCTGTGCAAAATATTTTAAGAAGAAAACAGTAACATCAGTGAATCCCAAAGATTTTCGCCCATCGTCGTTCGCAGAAAACTTATGACCAACTTCAATTTACTGAAAGATCTTTCACAGGATGCCGAAAAAAATGAAAAAGTTAAATCGACATATCTACAAAATGATGACAATTTACATATGACTCAAAAAGTGTTTGCAAATAGACTTGAATACATTAAGATTCGTTTACAAAAAATTCGGGTTGCAATTGAAAATGGACTTAATCAATTCAATCGTATAGTTTTCTTTGCTTGTTAATGCTTCAACCGTCTGCGCGCGTAATTTTGAATTACACGAATCGATAGAATACGATTATTACCTTAAAACTTGCAGTACTTCAAAGTGATTTTAATTTGCCGACTAGTTATCATTTTTTTCAACTATCCGACTTTAAAGTCGAATGATCAGAAAATCCCGAAAATGCCAAAATAATTTGAGGGGAGTGTCGCACCCCTCACACCCTCACCACGCTACGCCCCTGGGTATACTATGGAAAATTCAATTAATATATTACGAGTTCTAATTATCCACATTTTAAATTAGACGAAATACTAGAAATTAAAATTGTTAAGTTTTATTTGAAAATAATTTCTCTCAATATAGGCGTTAAGGTGCATCCTTGCACCTTAATATTTTTCTATATATATATATATATATATATATATATATATATATATATATATATATATATATATATATATATATATATATATATATTCTATATATATATATAAAAATCACCAATAGCCCCCAGTGTATTGTCGCATTTTTTCATACTATATTAGACACCCTACAAGAATAATTAAATAATAAAGTAATTATTGAATAATTCACATCCACATAATCAATTTTTGGAAAACAAAGAAGCCCAAGGCGAAAACCTCCAAATAGAGAGAGGATATCATTATATTTTTCTATTTTTCAATTAATTTATATCAGTTTTGTCATATATGTTCGTAAAACTATTTAAAACATAAATTTCAAATAAGAATCAAATTAAAAATCAATGAGTAAGTATAGTCCTCAAAGGAATATATAACTCTTATCAAAAAGTTAACAGATAGATAAATTTTTTGTTTCTCCTTTTTATTATCTAGTTGTAATAGTTAGATTTAGTCTTGGAACTGAGTTTTTATCACTGGCCTGAATTAGTAGTCAGTAAAATTTGTATTACGTAAGATATATTGTCTCTCATACTCATCTGTTTATTTCTTTTTTTTTTTTTTTTTTTTTTTAAAAGAGGTGGGACGTGTGCCCTCTCACACCGCCCGACCCCCGTACAATTTGGCTTCGTCATCTATGGACATTAGCCATCAAATTACTAAATGAGGGGAACCACTGAAAACTCAGAACGCACACAAACACCCAGGAATACGGTGGGAATCGAACCCACCAACTCCGTCAACAAAGACGGCATAGCGCTACCTATAACCTCTCTGCCACGGAGCCTCCCTGTTTATTTCTTGATAGTAGGTGTTTTTGGTCCTACATAGAAAGTTTCAAATTCGCTATAGATTTAATTATAAAATTATCTTCGATCCAATTGAGACCATTTTTAGGGTTCCGTACCCAAAGGGTAAAAACGGAACCTTATTACTAAGACTTCGCTGTCTGTCCATCCGTCTGTCTGTCACCAGGCTGTATCTCAAGCATAGATAGTTGAAATTTTCACAAATTATGTATTTCTGTTGCCGCTATAACAACAAATACTGAAAACATCATGAAATGCACATTTAAGGGGTACTCGCATACAACAAACGGGAATTTTTAATTTTTGGCCTTCTTTGTTCGATATCAATAATGGCAACAGGTAGGCACATGAGATATTCACAAAAAAAGTTGTATTTTCACTTTAATAATAAATAATGAAATTGAAATAAAATAAATATTTAAGAGGGACATAGTCAATGGTACGCGAGTCCGAGTCGCACTTTTTTATTATTATTAATTAATACTCAACCCACATTCATCGGTATACCATTATAATGAACGTTATTTCTATTCAATCTATTATTCATTTTACTACTTACCTTAGACTGTTATCGATAACACATTTTTCATTTTTTTTTCAAAAATTCGATATAATGTACTCATTTTTTATGTTTTCTTATATTTGGCACTTATTGCTTGGAGTTTGAAAAGAAATCAATAAACCTTCCATTTCTTTAATTGATTTTCCAGAAATAAACCACAGGCTTTCCATACTCTCCTAATCTATTAATTTATTTTTAATATGTCGAATAAATTGTGGTGTATCAGCTGCTATGGTCTTACCCAGCTAACAGGCAACAATATGTGAAACTGGGGAATATTCAAAGTGATAGAGAGACAAATAGTTATGGAGTACCGCAGGGTTCAGTCCTTGGACCACTTTTTTATATCCTGTACGTTTTTAGTATAAAACTAGTAAATTTGAAGGGTCATAACTATGCGTTTGAAGATGACACTGTACTTGTTTATGAGGCGGAAGATGGAATAGATCTAGAAACTTTAATAAATAATGATCTCAAAAAATACTTCGAATGGCCTCTGTTTAATAAATTGAAAATAAATACAGATTAAATGAAATTCATTGTTTTCAAGCACAAAAATAGGCAACTTCCAAATCAAGATATTAAAATTGATAATATAAGTATAGAAAGGGTAAATTATGTTAAATATTTAGGATACATAATAGATGAGAATTTGAACTCAAAAGACCATCTTGAACACATAACGTATAAAATAAATTATAGGTGCTCTCTATGGCTGCAGAAATTATATTACACATCAGAGTAAAATGAATGTATACAATGCATTCTTTCTTCCTCATTTTCGATACATGATCCCAATATGGGGTACCTACATGTGGGGTTGTTTTGTTTTAATCTATGTAAACTTCACAGAATAAAGTATTAAAGATTCTTTTCTCGTATGATTGGCTTGTGCCTACAGATCAGCTATACAGGGAGTTGGGTGTCTGTCATTTGGGTGAATAACTGGAGTTGGAACACTATAAACATATTCATAAAATAATAACTAAAACAATCAAATATAATACAGCTTTAACGTTTAATAGAGATCTCCATCTATATGATACAAGAGATAGCAGTAATATAGAAACTGTAAGAAGTAATACTGGACTCAGTAATCCATTAAGTAGAGCTGTATGTCTGCACAATCAGTTACCAATAAGTGTTAAAAATATCATAAATTATGCTGCATTATGGAAAAAGCTCAAACAACACTTGAGGCTATAAATAGTTAATGTTAAAAACTGTATATGTACTACAATATCCATATTTTAATGTTAATTTAAAAAGATTCAATATTAGTAATAAGGCTTAGAATTTTTATTTTACTTATCATAGTTAATTTAGAAATTTAATATTGGTAATTAGGCACAGAATTGAGGACTGTTGCGCACACCATTGTTAGGTAGGGAAGTTATATTTGTTGTTGATTCCGATACCAGTGTTTGATACACAATGTTTAGGAAGTTATTGATGATATTTTACCTTGTATATATAATCTGCATGGGCAATGCAGTAGTGAATTATAGAAAATTTCAAGTCATCCCATCTCAAGATGTCCATCCAGCTATTTTGATCTTTTAAGATCCCTTCAGTACAGATGACTGGACTCGGAGTGAATTTACATATTTTTTATTGTTTCCCAATAAAAATCTCGGCCGAACTACTATAGAGATAACAACCCATAGCGCCCTTCGCCAAAGGTATCAGGAAACATACGCTACTATAGTATTAGAGTAGACATCTTCATTTCAGGAAGTATTTGTTCTCGCGACGGAATTCTGCATTTTCGATTCGAACAGTGAATTGTTGGTACTTAATATCTTTGGTGGAGGGCGCTAAGAGTTGTTATCCAGATAGTATTGGGGAACAATAAGAAATATGTTAATTTACTTCGAGTCAAGTAAGCTGCACTGATGGGATCTAAGAAGATCGAAACAGCTGTATGTAGATCTTGAATAAGGGTGACTTGACATTTTCTATAATTTACTGTAGCATTGTGAATGCATATTTCGCGTCGCTGAATACATATAACTAGCTCCCTTCGAATATTGTTTGATAATTTTTAATTATTGAAGAATTTCTTCTATTAACTTTATCTGATGAAACAATTTGAACTCAGCATGAAGAGCAAAATTCGCCCACCCTAGGAAAAAGAAGTAAATAATCTCTGGAAAATCTTTTCAGTAAAATGATGCATAGCATATAATATGAAAAAAATATCAAAGTAAATTATTATTATACGTACACCTAATTTTCAATCATTTCAAAACACAATTATTTCAACATCCAAGTCATCGGTAATTTGTTGAAGTGGAAAAATAGGTAACAGAACTATTACCAATTGAATAATTCAATAATTGAAATATTATGCAATAAATTTTATTATAATCATAGCTCCACCCTTTTTTCTTAAATTGGAAAGATTGAATTAATTCATGATAAGTTCGTGATTGAATAAGAAAATATTGCGACAAACAGCACCTATACATCCATATCGGAGGTGCTAGCATGCGGTCTTCCAAGTTTGCATACGTCTCAGATTGATCACCTCCTCAGGTATTTACATGTGCTAATTACGTGGCATTTACCGGTTGAGTTATGGCTGTCCCCGGACTAGTCCGGAATGCTCCGGCAGCACTGTTCCATTGGATCGGATTGAATAATTGGATTTATATCAACGTAAATATTTAACTTTTAACTCAACTCTGCTAATTATGGAGTCTATTTTTATAGACAGTAGGATGGACGGTGCATATATATATATATATATATATATATATATATATATATATATATATATATATATATTTATAAGAGGAGGGTAGTCGCTGACTAGTTTAGAGGAAAACTATTTGTAGGGACTGAAGCAATGTAAAAAAATCTTTCTTAGAAATGGCCTTTATTTATCAAGACAATAAATCCATCAATAAAAAAACAGATATAAGCCATTTGAGTGAAATTTATTCTTTTTTACTTCCACTCGATATAGAATAACACTAAATCAAATTAATTCAACGTAACGAAATAATGTAAACTTCAATTTGAAAATAAAAAAATAAAAAATGAGTGACACCGATTTGTCATTTCGTTCAGAAATTTAACTATAACTTCAAAAATGTATCAACTTTTCTAATTATTATTTAACAAACAGCATCATTTTAAATGTTTCTTATATCGTATTATCAACTTATATGTAATCATTCTCACGATAGATTCTCCCTGATGATGGAATAAACGATTCCGAAAGCTTGGAAAAACTTCAAAGAGTTTCCTTTTACATTGCTGCAGTCCCTACAAATAGTTTTTCTATATATATATATATAAAATATATATATATATATATATAAATATATATACATATATATATATATATATATATATATATATATATATATATATATATATATATATATATATATATATATATATATATATATATATATATATATCAATCAAATCATGAAAAACATACTAGTTGACCATGGTCAATTTCATACATTACATAAAGTGAACAAGGAAAATTCTTTAATAATTTAAAAAAATTATCAAACAACTTTCCAAGGAAGCTGGTTATACGTATTCAGCAACGCAAAATCTGCATTCACAATCGAACGGTGAATTATAGAAATTGTCAAGTCACCCCGACTCAAAATCTGCATACAGCTGTTTCGATCTTATTAGATCTCATCAGTGCAGCTTATTTGACTCGGAGTGAATTAACAAATTTCTAATTGTTCCCAATACAAATCGTGGTCAGTAACACTGGCTGGATAACAATCCAGAGCGCCATCCCACCAAAGATATTGGGAAACAACAATTCACCGCTTAGACTGAAAATGCAGAAATTCGTCGCTTAAACACGTACCTCCTGATATGAAGATATCTACTCTACAACAGTGGTGTATATGATTCCAAGGCACACTAACATAGTGAGTATGTGTTTAAGCGACGAATTTCTGCATTTTCAGTCTAAGCGGTGAATTGTTGTTTCCCAATATCTTTGGTGGGATGGCGCTCTGGATTGTTATCCAGCCAGTGTTACTGACCACGATTTGTATTGGGGAACAATTAGAAATTTGTTAATTCACTCCGAGTCAAATAAGCTGCACTGATGAGATCTAATAAGATCGAAACAGCTGTATGCAGATTTTGAGTCGGGGTGACTTGACAATTTCTATAATTCACCGTTCGATTGTGAATGCAGATTTTGCGTTGCTGAATACGTATAACCAGCTTCCTTGGAAAGTTGTTTGAAAATTTTTTAAATTATTAAAGAATTTTCCTTGTTCACTTTATGTAATATATATATATATATATATACATATATATATATATATATATATATATATATATATATATATATATATATATACCTATATATATATATATATATATATACATATATATATATATATATATATACCTATATACCTATATATATATATATATATATATATATGTATGTATGTATATACATTTTTATTTTATACTCCGAAAAATAAACCATCTTAAATGAAAACGTATAGTTTCTCTCAATTATTATGCGGAAATTTTATCGTTTCTATATCTTTCGTTTTTGCTGGGTTTTACACCTAGTGCCCATAAATGTTATATTTTCTGGGTAACATGAAGTATATTGTGAGGTATTACTGATACATCTTCGCTAGTTGCCGTTTGATCTAAGGGGGTAGGTTGACAGTATATACCGATGTAATAGATGATTAAAATAGATTTTCGAAAATCATACGAGTGACGGCTTACTAGACGTTTGCATTTGAAATATTAAACAATTTGAATATCCATAACTCTTCTTATCTTCTGAACAACCTTTTCACTATTTCGTGAATTCCAATGGCTCAAAAAAGTTTGACAAAATTGAAGGATTTTTTATTGCTTATTTTTTTCAAGGGATTGGAAACATTGAAATGAAGAGCTATGTATTTTCGAATATATCTAAACCATTTTGTTCTCCATGACACTAAAACAAGGTGAAATATATATATATATATATATATATATATATATATATATATATATATATATATATATATATATATATATATATATATATATTATTAATATTTATCCAACGAAATAAAAAATACTACAATACATGAGTAATACAACAATTACCTAATTTACAAAACATGAATATATAATACATGTCCATAACCTGAATAAATGACTCAAAGCAAAATACCTCGAAGAAGATTAAAAGACATTCCAAGTGATCGAGATGCCAGGTAACCACCTTGTTTGAGGATTGATACCACAGTCCTTTCACATCAAAAAATCGTCAAACAGTTCATCATGTCAAAGGGGTCAACAAGTTTTCAGTTGATCGTTCTAAGTAAGGGTTAGTTTATAAGTATATGATAAAACTATCCATATTCAAAGTTTTTCTCACAAACTGTCTGGAGAGACTAAGTATCCAGGACTTCAATAATTTTTTATAACGATTATTGCTGCTACTGAATTTAATATAAACTGGAAGGAAGTTAAATACTCTTGGTGCCAAAAAGGTATGTGATTTCTGAAAGATCGTCTTAATGGCCTTCGGTGTAAAGATCAATTGACCCCTCAGCCTCGTTTGATGACCATGATCATTAAAACTCACACCGTGAAGATTTCTTCGCTGATGTATTGCAAGAACCACAAAGAAAAGCTGTCTGAGATCCATTATTCCGGACCGCTGGAAGATTTCGTCAGATGGAAATCTCGATGTTTTGCTGTATATAATTTTTAGAATCCATTTTTGGGACACCTCCAATTTTTTCAAATGATTATCCGCGACACCACCCCATCCCAACAGGCCATAAATTAAAATTGGTTGAACCAGCACTAAGTATATTGTCCTTAGGAGTTTCTCGTCACAATAAGTCCTCAGGTCTCTAAATTTTGAAATCAACATTCGAAGCTTCTTCGCAACATGATCTATTCGTAGGTTCCATCTCAAATGTTTGTCGAAAACAACTCCTAAATACTTTATGGACACATCCGAATATATCACAAAATCGTCTTCTATCTAAATTGAATATATATATATATATATATATATATATATATATATATATATATATATATATATACATCATGATGCATACATATTTTAATTTGTTTTAGTGTCGTTGAGAGAGAAACAAATGGTTTCGAAATATTCGACTATGCATATAAGATCCTTCATGTGATTGCCCTTTATTTCACTTGGTCCCAAGCTCGTGAAAAATAGTATATATATATATATAAATATATATATATATATATTTATATATATATATTATATATTATATATATATATATATATATATATATATAAATATATATATATATAAATATATATAAATATATATATATATATATATATATATATATATATATATATATATATATATATATATATATATATATATATATATATATATATATATATATATATATATACAGGGTTGCGATAAAGTATGGAACCAAGTAAATGACATTCGAACGAAAAGGAGAATATTTATGAAATTTTGCAGGTGAGTCCAATGGCGCAAAATGCATCTGATGTATGATTTTTTGTTGATAATATACTTCCGGTTGTACCGGAAATAGACCTTAGGTCGCTTATTTTAAACGGGATACCCTATATATTATTACATTTTTGGATTCTACTTAAGATTCTAGGCAGATTCTATGCATCATGTTCTATGCCTAAGTCTAAGCGTTTTTGACATATTTAGGTTTTTATGTCAAAAACGACGATTGCAAGCCCTAATATAATTATCAATTGTTCCTATAAGGAAGCCTTTTTTATTTACTTTGGGTTAGATTCCTTGTTCAAAAGGACCCACTTTAATTGATTTTGAATAATATTTGGAAAACTAGTTATACTGGGTGTGCAAAAAATAAGATCTAAAATGAGATTGAGAAAACTGACAAAAATCAATTTTTTCAAATGGAAACCCCCCATTTTCTTTATTCTGTAGTATTAAGCATTTAAAAAGAACGTAACTTTGTATGAGGTTATCTTCACCTAAAATTTGAAGTTTTCGAAAAATTGCCAATTTAATATTTTTTTATGGCGATTTTGCATTCAATCGTTAAACAATTAGATCTAGGATAGCCACGATCGTATTTGAGATCGTACTCGTTTATTACTTACTACATATGCATACACGCAACATCAATTTGTTTATCTGAACGTTTTTTTACGGTAATGTGAAAAACTCAAAAGAAGTTGAATTGATTTTTGACAGTTTTCTCAATCTCATTTTAGATCTTATTTTTTGCACACCCTGTATGACTAGTTATCCAAATATTATAAAAAATCTAATAAAGTAGGTCATTTTGAACAAGGAATCTAACCCAAAGTAAGTAAAAAAGGCTTCCTTATAGGAACAACTGATAATTATATTAGGGCTTGCAATCGTCGTTTTTGACATAAAAACCTGAATATGTCAAAAACGCTTAGACTTAGGTATAGGACATAATACATAAAATCTGCCTAGAATCTTAAGTAGAATCCAAAAATGTAATAATATATAGGGTATCCCATTTAAAATAAGTATTATCAACAAAAAATCATACATCAGATGCATTTTGCGCCATTGGACTTAGCTGCAAAATTTCATAAATATTCTCCTTTTCGTTCGAAAGATATTTACTTGGTTCCATACTTTATCGCAACCCTGTATATATATATATATATATATATATATATATATATATATATATATATATATATATATATATATATATATATATATATATATATATATATATATATATATATATATATATATATATATATATATATATATATATATATATATATATATATATATATATATATATATATATATAAATATTGTTCAAAAATTGACATTCCGCCTGGTGTACATGAAAACATTTCTTCGTTAAACAAACACTGCTGAACTGATAAACAGTGTTTGTCTCATATAATTGAAGTCCAACATTAAATGCATCATTCATTTTGCTAATTTTATAGTTTTCGTTCACACGTCATTTCAATCATAACCTGAGCTCAAGATTTGGAAATTTCGCATTGATAAATCAATAATTACGGACTTCTTTCCCATTGACTACGCTGTATTCGAGACGATAGTTGAATTAAAATTTTTGCATTCTTTAAAATCGAAAACAAGAGATGATAAACTGATAATTAACACGTAACAATGAATTGTTTCAAATATGTATGAGCAATATGAGTGATATTTGTATAACCAATATTATATCTTTACGATAAGGTAATTATTGTCATCATTATTCATGCATAATTGCAGACAATTGACTTGTTTGAAAAGAAATGCAAATTCATCATTTTGAACATTAACGATTTAGAAACAATTACTGTAATGGATGACAATGTTAAATGGTTATTACTTTATTTAGCTTGCTGAAAACATATTAAGTCATATAACGTTAACGTGATCTGAAGATATAAGAATTATTTTCTTGCAGAATTATTTTGAATTTGAGAAAAGAAGACAAAACTCTGAATTCACTTCATGAAATTATTTATCTGAAAGTTACTGACTGAACGGTCAGAAATAATTGTCCAACATTTCCAGCAGAAAATTTTACCCATATATTTATAATATTGACGTATGGAATATTTATTTGACTTATTAAATTGGCTTCGTATGCAAACGTTTTCACTTCACCAATAATTTTATAATATATTACACCACTATCATTGAAAATCAAATTTTAGTCTGTTTGGCCGAGTCCATATTTTTTTAGCAAAAGATAGTTCATGATATGGTGTTGCTACCATAGTTTCATATAATATAATATATTATTCATTTAATGTTTTATATATATATATATATATATATATATATATATATATATTATTATATATATATATATATATATATATATATATATATATATATATATATATATATATATATATATATATATATATATAGCACTGGAGAAGAATACCGTAATATGGTATACAGACGGGTCTAAAACTCCCGAAGGAACTGGAGCAGGAGTCGTTGGGCCTCGTACCAAATACTCAGAACCCATGGGCCAGTTCCCTAGTATTTTTCAAGCGGAAATTCACACCATAGAAAGGTGCATTCAGTTCAACCTCGATAGGAAATACCGGAACAAGGAAATTGCGATACTCTCCGATAGCCAAGCAGCCATCAAAGCGTTGAGCTCTTATAACATCAAGTCAAAGATGGTTTGTGAATGCCTAGACAAACTAAACGATCTGGGCAGGAACAACAAAGTGATCCTCCTCTGGGTGCCGGGGCACGTCGGAGTGAAGGGTAATGAACAAGCAGACACCCTGGCACGAAAGGGTGCGTCAACGCCACTAATCGGGCCAGATCCTTTCTGCGGACTTGGAAAATCTTACTTCCAAGAAGAACTCAATAAAGCTGAAGAAGCAATGAGAGCAACATACTGGCAAAGACTTCCAGGACTGAGGCAGGCCAAAGATCTCCTCGGAGATCTTTGATTTTTTTTTCGCATGAAAGCATGTTTTTAAGGATATGACAATAGAACTGGGTTACTATTTTTGAAGGTATACTGTGGATTATAGCTATATCTTTCAATGTAGGAGTACCTATTGAATAATAGGTTTTTTTATAACTACAAGTATGAAGTAATGTTCTTGAAGTGAATGATTTCTTTATATAAATATGGTTGAGTTGTGGGTCGAATCTGCGGAAGGTTGAATATTTCATTATATCATTATTTTATTATTTTACATTTTTTCTTCATTTTATTATCTTATTATTCTATTATTTCATCATTTTATCATTTTATCATCCAACCATTTTATCACTTTATCGCTTTATCACTTTATCATTTTATTATTTTATTAGTTCTTCATTTTATTATTTCATTAATTCATTCTTTCATCATAATATCGTTTAACTATTTCATTATTTTTTAGTCATTTTATCATCATTTTGTTATTTCAGTATTTCATCATTTTATTTTTTTATTATACCATTGCTTCATTATTTTATTATCTTATTATTAATATCTTATTTTATTGTTGTTCAACTTGTTATTCATCAACTTTTTATTCAAATTTCAAATGAGTACAATTTCCATTTCAACTTATTAATCTACTAATTTGATATTCGTTTTTACGTGCATATTCCTTCATTTCATCTAATTTATTCATTTAATTGAATTTTCATATTTTTCAGATAACTCCGTGTTCTTCAAAGATGACTAATTACTGCTGTCACCAATTATAACCAGAAGGTCAGCAGCGGTAATGAGGCGAAGAGTCCTGTTAATAGATTTTGTCTTCTCCTTCGCGTATGAGAGAAGACTGCGCCCATTTCGGATCATAGTGGCAAAGTCGTTCATTTCAAGCCTTTCTTCATAGCTGGTCTTACAAGATCCAGTGATATACGAGCCTTGGACCTTTTGTGCCCGTCAACCCAATGACTGGACAGGTCTGGATTTTCGATTTTATTCGATATTTATGTAAATTTGTAATTTAGTTGATATGTGACTTTGGAATGCGTCGTTCGGTCGCGTCGAATTCTCTCGTTTTGTTGTTACCGGGACAGAAAAGATGGGATTTATTAACAGATCTGAAGTATTTATTGAGGAATTAAATTTGTAATTTACTATAATGAAAACACTTAACAGATGGGTACATAAAGATGAATATTTATTGAAGCATTAACGTGATGTATAATTAAAAACTGAAATATTGTTAATACTGTGTTTCCTTCGGTGGGATCGTAAAATTCAGTTTTATTAAAAAAATGTAAGCGATGATGTATTTAACGTCTAATTTTCAGGCGGATTACATGAACTTCTGCGTATCCATTATCCAACAAGAACAAAAAGTAAATAATAAACTACATTATTTTTCACGTCTATAATATTTACGCGTGTAGGGAATTAGGAACAATTTCACTAGATTTACGTTTTATACAGGAATATCTAATTCTTTAGACCTATAATGTGGAATAAAATTATTTGTAATTCAGCAAGTTTGAAAAATTTCTTTACTCACAATCGATCGGTAATCGATGGTTTTCTAACCTTCAAAACAGTCGGGAAGCGCTTCATTACATACTTCATACTTTCCCGGCTAGCAAATGTCACTTTACCGGCTAGCTTGTGTCACTTTACCTACTAGTATGGAAATAAATCAGAATTAACTCGATATTCATTTAATATAAAAAGAAAAAATCTATTTGGAATTATAAATATTAATAGTTACAGTCGAATTATGATTACTATTGACCGTTAAAGCAAGACCTTGTTGCTTAAAGTTATGAGTTTCAGAATTCGATGATGATGCCGACGTTCTAGGCTTTTCTTTTAGAAGTTCATCACACCTGCAAGCTCCAGAAATGCCAATAATCAAAGCAACCTGAAAGAAATTTGTACTTTAACATTTTTAATATGCACTAAAGAAATTAAAATGTTACCTTTTGAGGGAGATATTCTATCGGAGCATCGTTTAGAAATTTATCGATGTTTGCTTTGGAAAGAACACTTGACTTTTTAGCTTTGCATCCCACATTTTGCCTTTTCAAGTATTTTGCATAATTACTGATTGCCTATATTTAATAGTGTTCGTAGCATCGAGTACCTTGACCATAATGTACTGGCTTTATTCTGATTAGGTACTCAATTCACCGAAATAGGCAAGGAGCACAGTCTCCGTATTCACATACCTTCCTCTGCTTTTCACAGGAATAAGGCCTTCGGATGTTAGTTCTGCAGCTACTCGAAGTTCTAGAAGTATGGATTCAAATTCGCAGTCGGACATTTTTCGTTAATATTGTCAAAAATTAAATTGTGAATTATGACCCAACTGTCAGATCGATTCTATGGTTGAATCAACTAACTTTTATGTTGCCTAATTAATACAAATAATAATAATTATTATCAGAACTTGATTATTAATGTGATATATTGTCAGTAAAATAGTATACAAACCTCGGGGAAAATCATTCCAGCCTCACGTCTGCAGCACACCTCGGTACTGCGCACCTCGGTATGCTACCTTGCCGTTCGGCTGTAATAGATTACTTCCCCGCTCGGTATGTAATATACTATTACTCAATATTGAAAATTAATGTAGGAAGCTGAATAAACTTATGTAACCTACTAGTAAATTCCGAAGATAGAATTAACAAATTAAGAAGTGGCGTTTACAGGCTTAACTGTCCTGATTGCTCTGCTTCCTGATACATAGGCCGAACTTGCAGGCCTCTCATAACTCGTATCAATGAACACTTGAAAAAACCTGACACATCAGCGTTTGGAAATCAATTAAAATTCAACAATCATAATTTTAGCCCATATAAAAATTAAAAAATTTCACACCAAATATAAAGAAATTTTCTCAGATTGGATTTGTTTGAAGAACTGGAAATTTCCAAAGAGCGTTTCAATAATGAACACTGCTTAAATTCTCAGGTAAACGAAGGTTTTCTTTCTCTCCATGAAATTATTCCTTAGATTGTTTTCACATTTCCTTTTCATTAACTTTCTTAATTTATCATGTGGTCACCTTTTTAGTTTCAAATATTTATTTTATTTTACTGCCTTAGGTTGATATCAACAAATTTTATTCATTGACTTTTACAGATATGTAATTGTTTGTCTTCAAGTTGGTCAGACATGTCCACATGGCCGTTTTATTTTTCGGACTTTATTTTGTTGAATTAAGCCTAAAAAAGTTTTGTTAATACTTGTAACTGTGATGTCTTCTCTAATTGTAATGTCTTCCTGTTACCTGACTTTGTAAGTACTCAAAATTCAAAAAATTTTTAAATTTCATAACCTATTTATCAATATCCTTTTGAGATCATGATCTCTTAATTCACTTGGAGTATTTACTTTGCAGGAAGTACTGAAGATGACGAAAGTCGAAAGCGCTTTGCTGCTTTAAATGATCAATACACTTTTATACAAGAATTCCTCTTTAATTATTATATTGAAAAAACTATCAATTATAAAAATATGAAATCATAACTGAGATTGAATTCTAGCACATCACTTGGTGAAACATCATAAAGAATAAAGTTTAAACTTTAAAATAAATCACACTTAGCTTAAGTTTCACTATATAAAAATATATGTATTTAGAAGTAAAGGATATTCGACACGTTGAGAGTTATGAACTCATTATCAAGACTGACTACAGAGTATTACATCTTATTTTATAAAACAGACAAAAGCAAAGGTGATACCTGAATCATGACTGACTGTAGTCAGTCTTGATAATGAGTTCATAACTCGAAACATGGTCGATTATCCTTTACTGCTAAATACAGTATCTAAATATTTGTATATAGTGAAACTTAAGTCAAGTGTGTTTTATTTTAAAGTTTAAACTTTATATTAGATCATATTGATCCTGGTTGACAAGTACCTATATCTGTATTGTCAAAGTTTGACAAATTCCATAAAAGCACAATATTTCTGAAAATCTAATACACCAGCAAACGTAAATATTTTTGTTGATTTTACATCCAAAATTAGTGTCTTTGCTGAATGGTTCATTAGAAATATTGTTCTGAATGAATTGGAATTCACAGTTTTAATATTTGAATAAGAAGGAATAAAATACTTCAAGAAATAATACTAATTTGGGAACTATTAGTTATTCTTTTTGTTTCTTTTCATATGCCGGAAATTTTATTAGGTTAATTTCATTAATTTTCAAAAGATTTGAAACGAATCTAAAAATTTATATTTCTATGTTAGGTTCCTCCAAAAGTTATGTAATAATCATAAATATTTTATTCACTAGTTTAATCATTCAAAATACAGGAATTCGCCCAATTAATTTATTAAATTTATTCTGTGTATGTGATGAATAGTTTGTGACTTGAAAATAATAATCCAAGATGATAGTTCATCTCATATGGAATGAAAAACTTATAGTTGAAATTATAATAACGCAAGGAAGTTATAATTTTATACAGACTGCGTGAACTTGTATGAAAGTGGCAGTGAAGGTACTGCCAATTTTCACTGTTGTTGACAAAAGTTTGCAACTTTTATCATGTTGTTAATGGTTGTAGATTAGCAGCGAATAGTTTAGCTCTATATATATTCAAGTATGTATATTGGAAAAAAATTTTCTTAATCTAAACTAATATAAATACTTCAGAAAGACGAGTTTGATAGTTCTGTTAAATCGCATCTTGTTATAATATAGGTTTACATGATTTTCTCAGAACTCTAGGAAGTATGCTAAAAGAAGACAAATAAATAACAATACAACATAGGTAAGAATAATTCGAATATATATATATATATATATATATATATATATATATATATATATATATATATATATATATATATATATATATATATATATATATATATATATATATATATATAAATATATATATATATATATATATATATTTATACAGGGTGATTCATTAAGGGTGGCGACCGGCCGTATCTCGGAAACCGTATGTCCTAGAATTTGGGGAAAAAAATTCTTATATGCCCTAAAAAATGATTAAAAATGTATTGAGTCCATAGTTTTCCGCTAGGTGGCGCAAACTACCACTTATAAAATATAATTGGATTTTTTTACGAAATATTCCCCAATTTAGGCTGGTAAAAAATATCAAATTTAGAAACTACTGTCCTAATTCCACAACTCTTGTGAGAGTCATTTTTCTGTATTACATATTCTGAAATGGTGGGGGAAGTTCTCTTTCTTTGACATAAAAAAGACTGTAACTCTATAATGCATGAACCGATTTTCGAAAACGTAGACTCTATGCAAAAAGTATTGAATGTAGATTTCAGTCACAAATAACAAAAACACTTTTAATTTTCCAATCAGCAACTAGAGGGCGTTATGTAACACCTAGCTCTATTTATGATTTTTTTTGAGAAATTTCAAATGCAATGCTATAAATCTAACTAGCTAACAAAAAGCTAAATTTGATGATTCATTGACCTGTCAAAACCGCGAACTGATATCTCTTTTCATTCCAAAGATATTGGCATTTTTTGATGAGTGTTGGTGATTGTTATGGCAAGCATTTTGAGTATTTAAAATAATAAGATAGTGGTAGCGTTTTGTAAATTTCTGTTATGAGTAGCTCCCTTAGTTTTGTTTCATTATGTATTTTTATTCTCAAAACAATTTTAGCAACATAATTTCTCTTCCACCTTACAGGGCGAGCCAACGTTTCAAATTACGCACTCACTTACGCAACAAATCAAAATTCTATTTTTTTTAAATGGTTTCAGCCTCATGAATAGTACTAGGGTGTCATATATAGGTACCTTAGGCGCCTCCGTCATATGACCATAATTAATTCAATCAATTTTTTTGTCATGAAATAATACTGATAGTTACTATGGACATACATACAGGGTGAAATATAAAATTTGAACCATAAAACTAGTGAAACTTTAATTCATTTTCAACGAAAATCGATATATTAGATCGAATAATGAATTGGACTAAGTTTCACATTGAAATATCACTATGATAATATGAGGGAGGCGCTTAAAGTGATGTATATGTGATAATAGTAGGATAACAGTAGCTTTATAGTCGGGTCGGGCTGACATTTGAAGAAAAAAAAAAGAGTAGCTGCAATTTTATGACTGATTTGAGGGCGTAATATCATATTAAGTTCTATTTTATGAAATGCAACGATTTTCAAGTCTGGAACATTGTTTATAACAACGTCTTTGTGCAAAAAAAGCGTCTTTTTTCAATTTTTCGATTATATTTCGGAAACTATGGGTTATGGAGAAAATTGCTTTATAGACCAAATAATTGTCATTGAAAAACCTTCCAAACTGGACCTGCTAAATCAAAATCGGTTAATTTGTTTAAAAGTTATAGCAAATTTAAGGCTAAAAAAGCGTTTTTTTAAAAATTAATATAAAGAAATTATTAAACATTTTATTGTTTCATTAAGGCCGTAAAAGTGTGAGTTATCATGTACTTATAAAGTGTGCGCAAGGTGGGCGATGTGCTATGAATAGTTGTTGCACAATTCTATTTGTTTATCCCGTTTTTGTAAAATTGACCCAATTTCAACCGTTTATTGTGGGAAAACTTATCAACTTACAGACCTCTAGGAGGTCTCATTTTAAAGGTAATAGCGTCTACTTGTAATCGCCAATCTCAGAAAGTTAATTTTTTTTCGGAAACTATTTGAAAATTAGCAATTATCAAAAGTTACATTTTGAACAGTTTTTTGCTTATAAATAAATACAATAATTTGCAAAGTATAAGGAATGTGTGTTCATCAGTAGTACCATTGGAAAGCTGTTAAAAAAACACACATTAAAGAAAAAAAGTTTCTACGACCTCTAGGAACCAATATAGCTTCTTTTTTTTAAAAAAAAAATCATTACTCCGTTGTTTATTAACATTTTGAGCTGAAATGTTCACATTTGGTAGGCGACATTTCCAACTTTATGATCCGACATTTTGCATAAACTTTTGTTGTTAATTATTTAGTCCCGAGAGCAATATATCAAGATAACATTCTCTGCGCTTCACGAGAGCCGAGTGGTGGGGGTAAGAGAAAGTCGCAGCGCTCGAATTTCTCGCGCGCGATGCGGAGCTTCAAAATCGAGCGGACAAAAAAAATTCGCATTATCTCGGGTTCTAATTATCGTAGAACCTTAATTTTTTTTTAATATGGGGTAGCTCAACGAAAAAATAACAATGGCGCAATTTTCATATACCTAAAATGTCTTTAAACTGCGGAAAAAAGGTGTTGCTTAAATAATTAATAATTCTGAAAATTTTCTGTTATGTATGACTACAATATAGTATACTTTAAGTAAAAATATAGCTTCACTATAGCTTAATTGAACTATTAACAAGAATACAGTTTGTGTAAGGAATAATATTTATATACTTTTGACGACCGTACTTCTTATTTGATTTGGTCTGTGATGCTGCGTGAGAAATATGAAGCCGATCATCAAACTTTTTTTTATTAAATGTGTGTTTTTTTAACAGCTTTCCAATGGTACTACTTATGAACACATATTCCCTATACTTTGCAAATTATTGTATTTATTTATAAGCAAAAAACGGTTCAAAATGTAACATTTGTTTATTGCTAATTTTTAAATAGTTTCCGAAAAAAAATTAACTTTCTGAGATTGGCGATTACAGGTAGACGCTATTACTTTTAAAATGAGACCTCCTAGAGGTCTGTAAGTTGATAAGTTTTCCCACAATAAACGGTTGAAATTGGGTCCATTTTACAAAAACGGGATAAACAAATAAAATTGTGCAACAACTATTCATAGCACATCGCCCACCTTGCGCACACTTTATAAGTACATGATAACTCACACTTTTACGGCCTTAATGAAACAATAAAATGTTTAATAATTTCTTTATATTAATTTTTAAAAAAACGTTTTTTTAGCCTTAAATTTGCTATAACTTTTAAACAAATTAACCGATTTTGATTTAGCAGGTGCAGTTTGGAAGGTTTTTCAATGACAATTATTTGGTCTATGAAGCACTTTTCTCCATAACCCATAGTTTCCGAAATATAATCGAAAAATTGAAAAAAAACGCTTTTTTTGCACAAAAACGTTGTTATAAACAATGTTCCAGACTTGAAAATCGTTGCATTTCATAAAATATAACTTAATATGATATTACGCCCTCAAATCAGTCATAAAATTGCAGCTACTCTTTTTTATCATTTTTTGATATTTTTCATGTCAGCCCGACCCGACTAAGATGAGCAATGTCTTAATGAGTTGATGCATTGATTTTATATTCAAGTCTTACAACCGTTTCATAAAAAAATAATATTTGTGGATCTGTGAAGAACTAGAGATGGCAGACATTAACTTTCAAGGTGGAATATTCTTCAGAATACGACCCCTCATGGGGAGCTCGCATGAAGACAATTCAAAGATAACGAAGAAAAATTAATTAAGAATTCATATTTATCCAAATATTAGGTAGGAGGTTATAAAAATTTGAGAACAATTATATTATTTTTCAGTTTGAATAATGTTTCTTCCGTATTTGTGGAATTCTGGACTTCCATTGCCTATAAAGTATCTGAAACAAAAAATAAAAGAACAAAATTTGATAAGTGAATGACTAGTTCAAAAAGAAAGTAGCTGAAAAAATTAAATTCCCTAAAGTGTAAACTGTTTACACTTGAGAACGGTTAGAGATTCCCAACTAACCGAAACGTCGTCTATATTGATTGTATAATTTTCATATTTTTTCAATAGTTTCCAACTTATTATTTCCTAATCCCATTTTATTCTTTTTCAGATACTTCCATTCAATCTTACTAGTTTTATCGAATTTAATTCTTTCAGCTACTTTCTTTCTGAACTTGCCATTCACTAATCAAATTTCTGTCTCTTATTTTTTGTTTCAGATAGGTACATTATAGAAAATGGTCCAGAAGTCCAGAATTCCAAAAATACGGATATTATATTTTATATATTATAAGGAATATATAAAATAATGAATTCGTAGTTACTTGTGTGTGAGTGCTGATATATCTACATACTAGAATTTTATTATAGTCCGAGTTCATAATCGATATGCTGATGTAAAATATTTCGCATAACTATAGAATTTTACTAAAACGATGATTTCATAATACGTTATCCGTAACGACTGATCTATAATCCTTAAAATATTAAATATTCATTGCAGTATCTATCGAACCTGAAATAATTATCCAAATTAATTCAGCACAAAGGCATGCCGAGCTAAAACTATTATTCGGTTTATTCAATTTGAGCAAGGCTACTTTGAAAAGTAGTTGAAACATCTGAGTATATATTAAATTACGATCACTAGAGAAACAAATTAAAACATTTTTTCTCTCAGTTGAACTATCTGACAAAGTATTCCATCCCTAGTATATTTCTTTTTTATAATTTCGGATAATTTTAGCTCAACAACCAAATAACCAATCAATTGCTTCGTTCGAGTTCATATAATTGACAATGATGAAGATTGATTGAATTTATGAATAATTGAGGAAAACTAATCGACTGAACAATCTAAATGTAACTAATGATATAGCGTAAAAGTTTGTACCATAACAAAGAGCCTTGTGTTCAATCGATACAAATTATTATATTGAATAAATTGAAAATTCTAGGCGCATTATATAATACATAATTTCACCTTTTGGCTATTCGATGACTCTAAGGTCATCAACAGCTGATCATTCCGAGAATTTTATCAGCGTTTGCGGTTTAGAATTTAGGCTGAAGTCTGTAGAGATGATAGTTGTGTATAGAGATCTCGATGTTTTGTTTCTATACAATATATAATGAATAAATTCAAAATTGTAGGTGCATTCTCTAATATATAATATCACTCTGTCGCCGAAATCTATATTGCTCTTCGATGACTCTAATTTCATCAACAGCTAATCATTCCGAGAATTTTATCAGCATTTGCGGTTTAGAGTTTAGGATTAAGACTGTAGAGATGATACTTGTGTGTAGAGATCTCAGAAGTTTTGATTCTACACAATATATAATGAATAAATTGAAAATTGTAGGTGCATTATATAATACATAATTTCTCCCTTTGGCCGGAATCTATATTGCCCTTCGATGACTCTAATGATGTCATCAACAGCTAATCATTCCGAGAACTTTATCAGCGTTTGCGGTTTAGAGTTTGGGCTGAAGACTGTAGAGATTATACTTGTGTGTAGAGATCTCAGAAGTTTTGTCTCTACACAATATATAATGAATAAATTGAAAATTGTACGTGCATTATATAATACATAATTTCACCCTTTGGCCGGAATCTATATTGCTCTTCGATGACTCTAATGTCATCAACAGCTAATCATTCCGAGAATTTTATCAGCGTTTACGGTTTAGAGTTTGGGCTGAAGACTGTAGAGATTATACTTGTGTGTAGAGATCTCAGAAGTTTTGTTTCTACACAATATATAATGAATAAATTGAAAATTGTAGATGCATTATATAATACATAATTTCACCCTTTGGCCGGAATCTATATTGCCCTTCGATGACTCTAATGATGTCATCAACAGCTAATCATTCCGAGAACTTTATCAGCGTTTGCGGTTTAGAGTTTGGGCTGAAGACTGTAGAGATTATACTTGTGTGTAGAGATCTCAGAAGTTTTGTCTCTACACAATATATAATGAATAAATTGAAAATTGTACGTGCATTATATAATACATAATTTCACCCTTTGGCCGGAATCTATATTGCTCTTCGATGACTCTAATGTCATCAACAGCTAATCATTCCGAGAATTTTATCAGCGTTTGCGGTTTAGAGTTTGGGCTGAAGACTGTAGAGATTATACTTGTGTGTAGAGATCTCAGAAGTTTTGTTTCTACACAATATATAATGAATAAATTGAAAATTGTAGGTGCATTATATAATACATAATTTCACCCTTTGGCCGGAATCTATATTGCCCTTCGATGACTCTAATGATGTCATCAACAGCTAATCATTCCGAGAACTTTATCAGCGTTTGCGGTTTAGAGTTTGGGCTGAAGACTGTAGAGATTATACTTGTGTGTAGATATCTCAGAAGTTTTGTCTCTACACAATATATAATGAATAAATTGAAAATTGTACGTGCATTATATAATACATAATTTCACCTTTTGGCCGGAATCTATATTGCTCTTCGATGACTCTAATGTCATCAACAGCTAATCATTCCGAGAATTTTATCAGCGTTTGCGGTTTAGAGTTTGGGCTGAAGACTGTAGAGATTATACTTGTGTGTAGAGATCTCAGAAGTTTTGATTCTACACAATATATAATGAATAAATTGAAAATTGTAGGTGCATTATATAATACATAATTTCTCCCTTTGGCCGGAATCTATATTGCCCTTCGATGACTCTAAGGTCATCAACAGCTAATCATTCTGAGAATTTTATAAGCGTTTGCTGTTTAGAATTTTGGCTGAAGAATGAAGAAATGATAGTTTTGTGTAGTAATTTAAGAAGTTTTGTAATACAATATATAATAAATAAATTCAAAATTGTAGGTGCATTATATAATACATAAACTCACCCTTTCGCGGGAATCTATATTGCTCTTCGATGACTATCGGGTCATCAACAGCTAATCGTTTCGAGAATTTTATCAGCGTTTGCGGTTTAGAGTTTGAGCTGAAGACTGTAGAGATGATAGTTGTGTGTAGAGATCTCAGAAGTTTTGTTTGTATACAATATATGATGAATAAATTCAAAATTGTAGATGCATTATATAACACATAATTTCACCCTTTCGCCGGAATCTATATTGCTCTTCGATGACTATGATGTCATCAACAGCTAACCAATGCGAGAATTTTATCAGCGTTTGCGGTTTCGAGTCTGGGCTCAAGACTGTAGGGATAGTACTAATGAGTAGAGATCCAAGAAATTTTGTTTCTACACAATATATGAAAAAAAGAAAGGCTTTGTGTCTTTTTCCCCATAAGTATGTGTGAGAGAGGCGGGATGCTTGAGTTATAGGAAGCAAATCGTTCAGCCAGGTCATATAATACATTTGTATGAACAAGTGCATTGAGAATGGGCGAAACTATATAGATAATTTACGGAAAAAAGGAGATGAGGTATGATTCAGAAGACTTAGTACTTGCCTTGCATTCGCCTTCTTAAGTTTGTAAACAGTGACTTACCTACGCCATAAAGAAACCTTTAAAACAGTTCTTGATGGAGTTAATGATGCTTCTCTGGCTCAGAAGTGAGCACCGAAAAATAATATTGATACAATTATTACAGAATAATATGAACTCATGTAAATCCTCAATTTTTTTTTGTATTGATATTACCTTTCTTTATATTGATTGTTGCAACATCAAAGTTAAGCTAGCGGATAGCTATTAACACAAAAAAACAAATTAATATTTTACTGCTACGATAAGGTAGTAGCTAGAGTTAAGTGTTTAAAGTGAAAATTGAGACTATAAGTAATAGAGTACGTTTCTGGAAATTGAAGTTCGTTAAATAATATTGATCTCTAGGTCTACAAGACCAAATTTTTTCTTTTTTTTTGAATAATATTTGATTAGGAAAACATATGTTTGATTTTAACCATTAATATAATTGAATATATGACGCAACGTTTCATTACAAGGTGGATTCATCAGAAACTTTCATCTGATGATGAAACCCATCGTCTGAATATTTGAAAATAATTTTTACCTCAACATCTTTCCCAAATAAAAATTTTCGATATAGCCAAAAAAAGGGAACTTTCCTCTTCAGAAATAATATTTTTGACAAACCTCGTACACGAGTGATACAATTTTATATCTGATAGTTGAATTTAGTGCTTCAGAACATTCAGAACTTTTTATAAAGAATACATTTTTTGCTAAAACTTTCAATAAAAAATTTCCCATATGTAGTCAAATTACGTAGACATACTGTATATATATAAATATATATATATATATATATATATATATATATATAATTATATATATATATATATATATATATATATATTTATATATAAGAATATATATATATATAATAATATTTATATTTATATATATATAAAAATAAATATATATATATATATATATATATATATATATATATATATATATATATATATATATATATATATATATATATATATATATATATATATATATATATATATATATATATATATATATATATATATATATATATATATATATATATATATATATATATATATATATATGTATATGTATATATATATATATATATATATATATATATATATATATATATATATATATATATATATATATATATAGAAAAATGCCTGACAACATCGCAAATACTAAAATTTAAAAGAAATTTCTCAAGGTATTTCGAACATAAAGGCAAAAAGCCAAAATTTTCCGAAAATTTTAACACTGTATTTTCTTAACGAGACGTTTGCAGACAGATGAATCTATGCAAAAAGTTATTGTCCTACTGTACTCTATCTAGGTACCATTACAAAATGCGCACTCATTTCGGACTCACCCTATATATATATATATATATATAAATCAGAATTCTTCGTGTTATCGAGACACGTCGCAATAAAATGAAGTAAACTGGGACCTTTGAAACTAATAAAACAAACCTCTTAGCGGAGCTGGTTATACGAGTTCATGAAACATCGAAATATCCCCATCTACCTTTAGAAGGTACATGTTAGAAATATTAAGTTGTTTATCACTATCAATGGAAAATGATAGCCATACTGTTTCGCCCTGATTTGGGGCTCATCCATCCATCGAAAGTGATAACCAACCCAATATTTCAAACATTCTTATATTTTCCTTCTAGCAACACAATGGCATATAAATATGACACAGCGCCACCAGTTGGAAATAAAGGAACTACATCTTACAGATAGATGAAATATTTCGGCAAATTTCATCTATCTGTAAAATGTAGTTCATTGGTTTCCGAGTGGTGGCGCTGTGTCATATTTATATGTCATTATGTTGCTAGAAGGAAAATATAAGAACGTTTGAAATATTGGGTTGGTTATCACTTTCGATGGATGGATGATAATGTACTGATGAGCCTCAAATACGGGCGAAACAGTCTGTCTATAATTTTCCATTGATTGTGATAAACAACTCAATATTTCTAGAACTCGTATAACCAGCTCCGCTAGGAGGTTTGTTTTGTTAGTTTCAAATAAACGTCATAGTTAACTTCATATATATATATATATATATATATATTATAATATTATATATATATATATATATATATATATATATATATATATATATATATATATATATATATATTATATAATATTATATATATATATATATATATATATATATATATATATATATATATATATATATATATATACAGTGGCGCCGACTCCTAAGGGCCTGCGGGGGCCCAAGCCCCCTCAAAAATTCAGTTGGGAAGGCGGAGCCCCCCAATCATTTCAGGAAATTATTAGTTATATCATGCTTTATAAAATCACAAAATTATGTTGGTATTTTTCATTTTAATCATGTACTAATTTAGGGCAATATCAAAAATCTTTATGAAATAGAGAGTTAAATACATACAGAATGTTAAATTTTCAGTTTCGAAATAGTAGTACTAGTTTAGTACTGTATTGCTATATTACTAGAGTACTGTTTATTTATTTTCAAATATTCAAATATTTTCAAAGGATTTACTTTGAAATATTATTTTTATTCAATGAACCTTGAGACTTATTCAAAGTGTGCTTGAATTAAAATACTTTAATAAGTGAAATTATCAATCAAAGTGCTATCACTGTACGACAGCAATATTCAATGTTTTATTCTTTTAATGATAGTTTAGGATGTATTAAAATATAATTTCAGTCTTTTCAGAGCTATATATTCAATGCTCTGAAATAGTCTAAAAGCATAATTACTACTCTAAATTAAATTAGCTTTTTACGAAAATTTCGTGTTGTTTCTCACCGTTCGCTTTTCCAAGCCAAAAAATGTGTCCAGGCTTGTCGAGTTTTACGGAGTGTCGAGTTATCGAAAGTCGAGTTTTCGGGGTTCTAATGTTGATCATATGACTCTAAAATGCTTTAAAAAAACTCTAACCCTCCCCCAATAATTTTTATAAGTCTGCGCCTCTGTATATTTATATATATATATATATATATATATATATATATATATATATATATATATATATATATATATATATATATATATATATATATATATATATATATATATATATATTCAATTTATTCAGAAAAAATTAAAGTGTACACATCATCAGATCATAATAACATTATGCATCAATCATATTTTAGTACTCCATTTGGATCACAGTATTGCACCTAAGCATGCTGTATGCTTGTGTTGTGCAAGTCCTCGATCCGTAGGGAGCACTTTTAATTGTACAGACAATGACAGGTGAAGTACCTGTAAGATCAGGTGAATATTTTAAAAAATTATCGATTAATATATTGTGCTGTAGATTAGCTCCATATTTTCCCGAACGAAGCATTTAATTTGTTTTTTGTATTTATTAAATTTTGTTATTTTCCTTATTTCAGGTGGTAAGAGATTATACAATTTAGGTCCAAAATAGAAGATATATCTTTGTGTGTGGCTCTTCCTGAACAGTGGTGTATTGAGGGAGAGATTTTGTACTGCCCTAGTATTTTTTTTTTGTATAACTTCCACATGCCGATTTAAATGATTTGTACCATGGAACATCCATTCCAGGCACTGACTATACAAGCCCCTAACATCAAGTATCTCTAGTTTCTTATACAACTGTATAGTTGAATGAAGTTTTGGTTTTTTGAATATTATCTTCAACAGTTTGTTTTGCACTGTCTGGAGCTGTATTAAGTTATTGCGGAAAAGACCTCCCCATGCCCCGATACAATATCGTAGTATAGACTCTGCCAAAGAATAATAAACCACTCTAAGTGTTCCATTATTTAGGATATCTCTTAGGGTATACATTTTTCGGGTAAGTTGCCTGAGTCTGCGAGTCAATAGGGAAGTATGCTTTTCCCATCTCAAGTGTTGGTCTATTATAACACCTAAATACTTTATGTTATCTGATTTTTCTACTTCAGGACAAGTGCATGTTTCTCGACTTTGGCAATTATTATCGCGTACATAAATAATCTTATTACTAGCTGGTTGATCATGTGATGTTAATGAAAATGTTATATATTTGGTTTTCTTAACATTTAGGCTCAACAAGTTTTGGTCTAGCCAATTTTTGACCTGCCCCATTCCTTCATTAGCATCATTAAAAACCTCATCCCATGTTTTTGCAGTAAAAATCAAGGTAGTATCATCAGCATAGGAGATGAAGTGACCTCTACAGTTCTTCAAATATCCAATACTGTTTATGTATATAAGGAACAAAATTGGGCCCAATACTGTTCCCTGTGGTACACCAGTTGTTATTTCTAGAGAATTACTACAGTGTTCTCCCAACTTCACTCTTTGAGATCTCTTATACAAGTAATTTCGTAGGATATCCTGGGAAGGTCCTCTTATACCATAATTATACAGTTTTTCCATTAATATTTCATGGGATATGGTATCAAATGCCTTGGCTAGGTCAAGAAAGATTGCGAGGCATTTGTCCGAAACATCCAAGGCGTTAACCGTTTTTTTCACAAGATCAAGAACAGCTTTTTCTGTGTTTTTATTACTCAAAAACCCATATTGTCTATCTGTTATAACATCATTGATTTCCAAGAAATTTATCAATCGCTTCTTGATGGTGTGTTCAAAAATTTTAGCAAAGTTATTGATAACAGAGATTGGCCGATAATTTTCAACCAGTTTCCGTTCTCCGGATTTATAGATAGGTGTTATGAGACTCTCTTTCCACTGATGAGGCAGTTCACCACTTTCATAAGAGAGATTTATTATTTGAACCAGTGGATCTACTAGATAGGCGTAAAAATGTTTTATGAATTTACTTGAGATGTTATCTGGTCCCGGTGAACAGTTATTTTTGAGTGTTGATATTATATTGATGATTTCGTTTTTTGTTGTGGGTTCAAGAACCATAGTAGATACTACTGATGGGTCATTCGAGAGTTTTTGTCGTCGTTTGAGTTGATCTTTATTAATATTCTCTTGTATTTTTCGGCCTACTTCACTAAAATATGCATTAAACATGTTGGATTTCTCATTATTGTCTGTAATCACAACGTTATCACTGTCTGTTATATTTAAGTTTGCTAAAGAATATTTATTAGATTTTCGGTTTACAGCTTCATTAATCATTTGCCATGTTTTTTTACTATCACCCTTCACAGCATCAAATTTATGTTTGTAGTAATCGTTTTTCGTTTTTTTCAATAAGTTATTCAGTTTATTTCTATATTGTTTGTACTCTCTATTTAGTTTTAATGAATTTCTATGTAATAGTCTCTTTTTGAGCATGTCCCTATGCCTGATAGATGTTATTAATGCTTTTGTAATCCAGGGTTTAATTTTATATTCTTTCTTTTTATGATTTGTAGTGTAAGTTGACATTTCTATATAAGTTTGAAGAATATTTAGAAATGTATTGTAACAAACTTGAACATTCTTATATTTATAGACGTCCCCCCAATTCTCATTCCTCAAAAAATTTTCCAACCTAGAGTAATCGATATTTCTGATTGATCCCATCGCGATATTTGATATTCTTTGCTTTTCTCTCGTTTGTGTGACGGCAAGATAGACTGGATAATGATCTGTGATCTGTGAGTGAAAAATAGCTGGATGGAGATAAATATTATCTAATCTGATTGACTTCTTTATGAATATATGATCAACAGTAGTGCTCGAATGTTCAGTCACTCTTGTAGGTTTATTAATGCATGAGTAAAAACCATTTCCCGATAATGTATTCAAGTATTCACTAACAGATTTGTCATGTGTATCTAAAATATTGATGTTAATATCTCCTATGAAAATTTCCAATGTTTTTTTATTGAGATTATCGAAATAGTTTTCAAAATCATGCAAATATTTGTCTATGTTTATTGATGGTGGACGATATGACGCTGTTATGCCAATTTCAGTGCCCATAAATGTCAGGATAATTCTAACTAATTTTGTTTCACAAAAGCAAACCGTTTCAATTTTTGAATTCCATATATTCCTTACATAAACAATCAAACCATCGTTCTGATTAATTTTGGATTCACTATAGTAAATTGTATAGCCCTGTATCTCATAGTCACTCACCTCATCAATAATCCAAGTTTCGGAAAGAATGATTACATCAGTCCCATGCATATCCTCCAAATATACACAGAGTTCATCAAAATTCTTGTTAATACTTCGTATATTGAAATGTACAATTGATATTTTCTCACCCTCCTCACCACTTTCCACATCTCTGAAAACCTCATTAGGATAATTATATTCTTCAGTTTGAATTTCACCTTCATTGTCAAATAAGTCGAATAGCTCTTTCATTTATTTCGAAATTAAATATCAATTAAATCAAGTGATGAAATTTACAGTAATAAAAACAATAACAACAGAAATGTAATTTGCCAGTATACCTAGCGTTTCCCTACAAACTTATTTAAACAATACTATAAACATGATCTAGTAACTGTTTGACATCTATCTCACATAAAAACTCTATTAAAGTCTTCTCTGTTTCTGATACTGACAATATTATCTCCCTTTTTGACGAATATTTTTCCTGCGTCAGTCCATACATCCTTCATTGATGTATTTGCAACAGCTTCATTCAATAGTTCCACCCTATAAGCTGAGTTAAATCTTCACGAACGACTATTCCAGATCCCTTTAAATATTTTTTTCTTTTGTAGATGTCCTGTTTTGTTTCAAAAGTATTCAGTTTGATGAAGATTCCACGTGATTTTTTTTTATTTACTTCCTTACCAATTCTATAGCATAGTGCTATGTCTGTGTCGTTGATATTCATTGACATTTTCGAGTTGAATATTGCTATAATTTCATCCCTTAGATTTTCCCTTGGTTTTTCCGGGAAATTGAAAATGCGAAGGTTATTCCTTCTAGCTGCCTGATCTATAGTATCGTACTTTGTTTCCATGGTAT
>JARQZK010000013.1:392500-502500 GCA_030704885.1 Cynegetis impunctata | reverse complement strand
AAGTTGGTTGGTTTTTCGGACGATGACGGCCATCCATTCTGAACAACAGCTGCCTGACGAGTGGCTCTAAATCATGCATTCGATAATTCTAATTGGAATTAGTATCTGAGTGATTTTTACGGCCGCGGCTCACTTGATTAATGGATTTAATTAAGAAATGTGTTTTTTAATCTATGGAACAAAAGAAGAATGAGAGAAAAGCGATAAAATGTTAATTCTATGGGGAGATTATTTGCGAATGTCAAATTCAAAATGGAAATTCAGCAAATATAAAGTTAAATGAATGTAAGTCCATTTTCTCTTTATGGTAGGCATCTACCATTCATATCTATTTTACACGTTCAAACCTTTGAAGAAGATGAAATAGCTTTAAACGATATAGGCCAATCAGTTTAGACATTGAAAATCGAAAATTTAACAATAATTCCAAAAGTTTTTAAACTTTTCTACATAGAGAAAGAACCAAACCTTATTTTGCAACATTTTCTGAAGACCGGAACATTATTAAAATTGCAATAATATTGAATTTTGCCTTATGCCTGTGAAAAAAATTCCAAAAGTTCTGCGAAATTGGAGTAGTATTAAATATATTATTTCATATTCACGCATCAAATTTTCAACGAATTTAATTGTACGGAACATTTTTTTAATTCAAAATTAACGTTTTTCCTTGATGAACAAAAAAATTCTAAAAGTTCTGCGAACTTGATAGATACTTCGGAAAAATAAACCGTTGTATAAATTTGCAACATTTTACGTTGACCGGAACATGTTTATTCATAATTTTTTGAGCAAGAATGTCTCGAAATAATTACAAAAGTTTTGAAACTTTGTTGCAAATTTAGAAAAAATCTATTCTAATACATTTGCAAATTTGCAACCTTGTACGCGGTCCGGAACTTTATGCAATTTTGTGGATTGATTGGGCCGATACTTGGTGTAAATTAATAAACATATTAAAACAATGGTTAAAAATAACAATTTACACATTTATTATAAGAAATAACGCATGACGCACGTTTCGGTGGAACTTCACCTTCTTCAGATGCTAATGGCAAACTAACTATGATTCTCTGTTATATCGAAAACAAGAAATGACAAATTATGTAGAAAGGGTAAATACAAAGATGGTTACAAATAATGATTAGAAAAGGAAAAACCAATTCTGAACTGCTAGTCAGGTAGTTCGGTAATTTTGAAAAGATTAAGAAGGGGGCTTGAAGTATGATCGATTTGGCTATTCGATAGGAGACCGGAATGCTTGTATTTATTTATCTGTAATGATTCTAAAAATTAAGTTTAATTCCCTATTTAAATACTGAAAGTAAGGGAATTAAACTTAATTTTTTAGAATCATAACAGATAAATAAATACAAGCTTTCCGGTCTCCTATTGAATAGCCTAATCGATCATACTTCAAGCCCCCTTCTTAATCTTTTCAAAATTACCGAACTACCTGACTAGCAGTTCAGAATTGGTTTTTCCTTTTCTAATCATTATTTGTAACCATCTTTGTATTTACCCTTTCTACATAATTTGTCATTTATTGTTTTCGATATAACAGAGAATCATAGTTAGTTTGCCATTAGCATCTGAAGAAGGTGAAGTTCCACCGAAACGTGCGTCATGCGTTATTTCTTATAATGAATGTGTAAATTGTTATTTTTAACCATTGTTTCAATATGTTTATGCAATTTGCAAAAATATAATTTTTGGATTTTTATATTTTTGTAAATTGCATGAAGTTACATTGCGTACAAGGTTGCAAATTTGCGAATGAATCAGAATTGATGTTTCCTAAATTTCCTAACCAAGTTTCAAAACTTTTTTAATTATTTCGAGACCATCTTGCCCGAAAAAATGACCACCAATGAAAGAAAATTATAATTAAACATGTTTCGGTCAATGTTACACAGAACGAAAAACGTACGTAAATATAACGAATAAAACCATTGTGATAATGTATTCGGACATCAATTTTCAACCGATGCTCAAGTTCATTGAATCAATGTATTATTATGGATTGCTTGATGTTCAAGTGATTATATCAATCCCCGAGAGGCATTAATTTCATCACCTGGATTTCAGAACAAAGTACATTCTACTAATGACCACTGTGTATCAGTCAATCAACATCCAGCATGATATTAATGTTTTCTGTACATCAACCGATCAACTGCAGTCATTGAATTAAGGAACTCAGGACATTGACTCAATCACCGATATATTAATTCTAAGCCATGCGCACAATGACTTTCGAACATCGTTCAATGTTCGAAGACGTTAATATAATGTAAAAACACATCGATCTGAGCCTACAGGTTGCACCTTTTGTTTTCATAAATAAAATAGACTAGACTTATATATATATATATATATATATATATATATATATATATATATATATATATATATATATATATATATATATATATATATATATATATATATATATATATATATATATATATATATATTTTTATATATATATATATATATATATATTATATATATATATATATATATATATATATATATATATATATATATATATATATATATATATATATTATATATAGTGACAGGTATATAATTGCAAATAGGGAAAAAATGTCTATATATTATTGCTAATGATGCTTCAAGCAATTATGATGGCACTGTCGAACGAGTTCGTTCCAAAGATAACTACAAACAGACACAAAAGATTCATTGAATTGGAATAATACAATTTATTCTCCAAATATTGACATAACATTTGTGTTTTACTGTATACAATTCCTGGATTGAGGTTTAAAAAAAAGTATTCAATAAACGACTAAAACATAATACTTTCTGGAGAAAAACTTAAATTGGAAACATAAATAATATTTGAACAACTATTAACAGCTCTTATAACATTGAAAAACTTATATCTAATTCCATCGAAGTATGTATACTCTCCTTGAATTTTTGTTATATCTTCACCAATTGCGAACACAAAAGATTGAATTGAAGTTTTCTTCGAATTCAAAAAGTATATCCATTCTTCAAGTTCTTGTGGTGTTTTTGCAAGATATAAAAATGAGTGCTGTAAGTGAAAATTTTTTGTTATGCATTTTTCCAGTAATATCTTTCTTTACAACTTTGTTGGTGGCTGCCTCATCTCGCCCATCTGGAAATAAAAATATATTATGGTCGAAAATGAAAAAGGTGAATTCCAGATTTTAGAAAACTGATTTTCTTTTTCATTGGGACTCTACTTTTTAATGAAATAAGTATGTTATGAACTTTAAATTCACGAAATATGTATCAAATTATTCTGAAGCTGTCATTTGATTTCATAACAAATGAAAAAAGTGTTCTCTTTCAACCCTGTGACTAAAACAACCATCTGACATAGAATAATAATATCAAGCTCTTTTTGAACTACTAACATTAGCATCACGGGGTGAACACCATTTACTGCAATATACAATCTACACAAGCAGATACTTACTTTCCTCGATATTTTCGATTTCCAATGGGCCTAGTAAAAATTCAATCGCCTTGTCTTTGACATTGCTATTGAACAGAAATGCAATGATTTTGGCACTTCTTTTTCACAGTTTTTGAGAAAAAAATTATCATTTCCGTTCTTCATGGTTGAGTCCATATCAATCTAGAAGTAAAGTTATAATAGTTAGTTGCAACTATAGCTATATTATATTGAATGTTATAGGTAATACATGGAATTATACAAGATTAAATTAAAAATCATGAAAAATATACTAGTTGACCATGGACAATTTAATATATTACATAAAGAGAACAAGGAAAATTCTTTTTAAAAAAACATACCTACGCCACAGTTGCAAAGTAGACATCTTATGTCAGAAAGTTTGTATTCTAGCGACGGGTTTCTGCATTTTCGATCTCTGCGGTGAATTGTTGGTTTCCAATATCTTTGGTGGAGGGCGCTCTGGGTTGTTATACAGATAGTTGTCCGACCATGATTTATATTGGGGAAAGGTAAATACTGAATATATATGAAGGTGCTTGGAATATTTCGATTTCTACTTCAGATCCAGATCACACTTACAAGTATGGTCACAACCTGCAATAAATGATTATTTTTCAAGATGATGTTGAAATAGTGTAGACCGTCAAATTTTAGTAAATAGTAGATTTTTTGTAAATACAATTTTCTTTTCGGTAAATTAGTGAATTTACAAGGGTATTTAGCAAAACAATGTATGAGCAAGTTCCATTATTGAGCATATCTATTTCTTATAGCAAAATTCATAGTAGTTCGCGAAATAATATAAAAATTGTTCAAAATGCAATATATTTATATATTTTCACTATAAGTGCTCGAAACACGCCATGTTTTCATTCTTTCGTCTCTTTCAACACTGTTCAGTGTAACTACTCATTTTTTTGAGATTGTATTCTGGCAAAAAATATTTTCGTAACTTTTATTCAAATGTTATAAAAAACTAACAAGATTCAAAAAATACAGTTACTGTACTTACCACCTTCTAAAGAAACTGCTTCCACAAAAATTTACTTATACACAAATAACACTTCACCATTTGGCTGTTAGCGTTAGATAGATACTCGTATAGCGAATTAGGCGGACATTTGGCATATTTACGTTGAGACGGTGGGGGTGCAGCAAGAAATCAATCCATGATCTTTATGCATTGTCCCAATGCTCTCGGACATTGACCGAATGACTTAAAACATTAGGTGATGAACGCAGTGCATTGCTATGATGAACTATACATAGGTTAATGTTTTCAATCATTAATGTTATGCCTATTGAACATAGCTTTATTAAAAGAGGGATTATGACAATGTGTCGTGATGATTAAAGGTACATAGTATTGATCACTATACAGTCATTATCTTGATGTATTTTTCACATTGCTCTGATGTAAATAACATTATAAGGATGACTTTTTTCATTAGATTCATGATTCAATTACATTATCATAATGACATAGATTTCATTATAACAACAAAATCGTTGATTGATCAATCACAGAAATTCATTATTATCAATAAATTTTGGACATTGTCCTAATGAAAAATACGTTATGATAATGAATATGCGGTCAATCATTGGCAGTGATTGATATCAGGTTCATTATTATTTTCTGTGTACAGGTTGCAAATTTATACAATTATTCGGTATATTTTCCCGAAGTCTGTCAAGTTCGCAGACCTTTTGAAATTTTTTTGGTCAGTTTATCAAAGAAAAACGTTAATTTCGAAAAAAAAATGTTTCGTACTTTTAAATTGGTTGCAAATTTGATACGAGATATGAAATAATATATATAATACTACTCCAAGTTTGCAATTTTTGGAATTTTTTTCACAAGCATAAGGCAAAATTCAATGTCATGCAATTTTAAAAATGTTCCGGACTTCGGAAAGGGTTGCAAAATTTCATAGTTTGTTTTTATCTCTTTCTCGACCCTGCATTAAAGTTTGAAAACTTTTGTAATTATTGTCAATTGATTATCTCAACTGACTGGCCTAATAAAACAAACAAGACGGCGCACAATCAGGATTGAAATCAAACTTTTGATATACTCAGTCACTATAATAGGGAGTAATTCTCACTGAGGGTTATGTAGCTCAAAGGTTTGGGTTACGTAGCTCCTGGGTTCGATTCCCATCGTGCTTTTGGGAAGTTGTAGGTATACCTATGTGTCCCTAAGATTCAGTGTTATTTCATTGATGGCAAATATTACCTTTGTTTTGACGAACACAATATTATTCGAGGAGAAAGGTGTGGTGCACGTCCAAATTCTTCAGCAAATTTTTTAAATTAGTTTTAGAGGTTACTAGGTATTATGAAAATTATTCCACTTTGAGAATCAATGATATACTTAAATGATAGTCGGATTCCTAATTCCTATAAGAGAGTTTCTGTATTTTTTAAAAGTTCCGAGTGAATATGGTAATACATGGAACATAAGTTATGGATTTTTTTAAATTTTGTCATAACTTTCACATTTTCAGAATATAGGTAAGTATATATATTTTTCTTGGTCTGACAATTCATACATTTTTGAGACGTATTTTCAAAAATTCTGCCATGAATTCTGTGGCAATAAACATGTACGTGTTGCGATTGCTACAGCCGCGTTAGATACATGTGTTGGATGGTGTAATTGAAAGATTTTCAGTATTCGATTGCATGATTATTATAAAATAAGCAAAAATAAACTAAAATTATTTAGTTTGAAGTTTCTCGACTTGAAATTATTTTTTACTTGAGCTTAGATATCTAGGTAGGTATATTTTTTCTGCTGAAAAGTTTTTCGGCTTCACTAATTCATGGCAGCGATGCGTGAAATGAATAAAGAATAACCTTAGTTTACAGAAAAAAAATAATGAAAAAATTAGTATAATAATCTGAGAATATTTTACAATTATTTGTAAGTAAGTAGGTACCTCAGAATTCAGAAGAAAATAACTATAAAGGCATTGAAAATGGTACACAGATAATAACTATATTGCATCTGAATACTTATAAGCCATACCTAATATCGTTCTATAAATAAAAATAAAGAAAATTTACCTGAGCTATCAGAGTATCAGATGAAAATGGATTAGATAATATAAATCTTTACCCAAAAACGGAACATTAGTAGGTATATTTCAGTCATATATATGCTCCTGTTAATTTCTTAACGTACCTAATACTATATCTAATACTTCATTGTAAAAGTTGGATAGGTTTCAAACATCAACTTCCCTCTCGTATTGTCCCCTTATGAATATTACGAACATATTAGGAAATCAGAAATTTAAAAACATTTTTAAAAAAATATGCAATGAAAGTATTTCCTTGAATTGAGGAGCTTATTTCATTCAATTCCGCATTATTCACTTACGCCATAATAAACTCCAAACAATAATTAATTTTATAAATGAGGAACCTTCACTACAAAATAAGATAGCTCCTCCTTCAATCGCAAGTTGGCTCTGCCTATACTCGACAAGTGCTGCTCTCTGCAGGAAACGACGAAAGTATGTACATTCTAGCCTCCTTGCAGGGAGCTTTCAATTTCGTTTCTATTTTATTATAGGTTACTTTGCTAAATCCGATATATGTCGTAAACATGTGGATGTATTTATAATTTGATTATTGCGAGGACAGTTCCAATCTATCATTTCGATTGTAAACAAGAGAATAAAAAATTTGAATATTTCTCCTAGAATGAAGTACAGTGAAGCGATAACAAGTTTTAGGTTATCTAACTCATGATTTACGAATGACAAAGTTGTACCCGTGTCTACAACTTCTTCATACGTCTAGATGAAGAGTACAAACATTTACAATGTTGACGAACATATACAAATATATAATAATGGTGATACTTACATTAGTAATTTTGAAATTGGCACTAGAAACAATCACAAATGATTCATCGGTGTTCGGCGCGAACGATCGACTTTGTATCACCCCACCATACAGCGTTGCCGCGTTCACAGTATTTCCTTCTAGCGGAATAGTTTCATTGGACAGAAGTTATTAAAGTTGAGTATATGTAATATAATATATATATATATATATATATATATATATATATATATATATATATATATATATATATGTGATAATATAATATAAATTATCACATATATATTTCTGGCTTAAGAATAAAGATTTTTATATATATATATATATATATATATATATATATATATATATACCTATATATATATATATATATATATATATATACCTATATATATATATATATATATACATATATATATATATATATATATATATATATATATATATACAAACACATAGTTGGTATATGTTTTTTTAGGGGTCTAGTGGGGGCATTTTAGTGTTATAAAATGTACTCTTTATAATATTGATGTGCTCTTGGTGCAAATTATTTTTGTCGCTCACGTCCTTTTACAACTCCATTGATATTGCTATCTTTTTCTAAAGTGAGTTGGACTTTTATTCTTTTTGTGTTGACTTTCCTGAATTAAATACCGGTTGAACTGAATAGAAACTGATATTACAAAAATTTTATTATTTCATAATTGTTCAATTTCCATGATTCTAGACGAAAAAAGGATTTATACAAACCATATTTTATAAAATTATTTTTATATCATTATATCTACCCATATACAGATTCAGGCAGAAGTTTTTTCGAAAAAAAACACAAAATCACTAATCTGCCTTAGAATCAGCTCCATGTGGCTCGTAGGAGATAACAATAGGTACTTCACTGGGGCAGCTCAATTTTTCTGTCACACGATTTTTTCATTGAGTTAAATGAAGTGCATCAGGATAAAGGCTTTTGATCATGGAGGTTTTGGTATCGCTAGATCGGGTCACTAGGGGGATGGGAAATGGTGACCTTGGGTGGGTCCTGGAATCAATAAATCTTTCAGGAAAATACTATGCATTTTGTCAGGACATAACCTTTTGGTGTTGACCATATCAGTTGCTCAGATGTTGCCCTTCAACCCCACCCAAAGTGGCGCCATCTAGGTCCAACGGACCTTTGAAAATTGATAATTTTGATCGAATTTCTCCCATATAAGATTTTTGAACGAGTAAGAGATAATGTCAAGTGAGAGAAAGTGTAAAGAAATGAGTCACCTCATCAGAAATGTCTTGAGATATGCAACTACACCAAGGGGTGTGAAATTATATCAAGTAGTGTGTATTATGAACCATAGATTCATGGGTGTCTATGAATTCATGATTGAATGTCGAGAACAATGAAACACATCGGGATCTTTTTTTTTGTCATTTACAACTAGAGCAATTTGAGTTGTACCAGAAGAAAAGTAGCTAAGGAGAGAAAACAAAACTTGGCTGATAAACCATTTTTTACATAAAATATACGCATCAGCGTCATAACTAAGATTAGATAAGGGGCCATCCATAAATTACGTCACACGTTAAGGGGGAGGGAGGGGGTCGACGAAGTGTGACATTGTGTGACAAGGGGGTGGGAGGGGTCCTAAATTTCGTGATGTCACATTTCAAAATCTATGCGAGTTGGTACGCAAATCATGTGCGTGAATCTCAATATTTATTACAAATAGTAAAATGCGAGGTTGTCCCATGTTGTGGGAATGTGATTTCGGAACCGCTGTTTTAATTCAATAATTTGTAAATGTAAATTTGCAAAATATGTGACGTCACACTAGGGAGGGGGGAGTCTTTAAAATGTGACCAGCTGTGACAGGGACGGAGGGAGGGGCAAAAAATCATGAAATTCGTGTGACGTAATTTATGGATGACCCCTAAGTGGATGCTTAGTTTTCATTTAACAAAAATATTTATTTTCGATATAAAACACTTACAAATTCAAATGAAGATTCAAATTCTAAGGTAACCTTATATTTGTTAGTGAACTGATTCGTACCTAAAGCTACAGTTTCACTGGAGGAACATATTGTTGCTGAATGTTTCTTCTTGTTGCCGAAAGTAGAAACTTATGGCATTGGCAACATACGTAAACTTCTTTTTTCCACTGAAGCAACTAAAATTGTCAATAGTTGCATATTATTTAGTAGAAACAATCAACATTTGTTGCCGAAATTTTAAGGAACATTGAGGTGCATTTTGAAACATTTACGGAAACAAGCAACAGCAACAAAAATGTTCCTCAATGTTCCTCCGGTGGAAACGTAGCTATATATTTATTCGTTTTCGTACTTCACTGCACACTGAACAGTGTTGCCAATTTGGCATTTTTATGGCTAAATTTGGCATATTTCTATGATGCTTAGCATGTTTTTAAACGATTTGGCATGTTAGCATATTTTTAAGCATTTTTTCATCCAGTAAATCTGTAAGTGAATCAATTTATTCTCTATCTAATTTGAAAAATACTTATTCTGGAGTCGCATAATCTTTTTTCCTAGCTCTGTCTATGATTTTGTCTATGCTCCAAGGGGACTTTACTGACAGCTTTGCCGTTTGTAACAAACACAATTTTTCCTCAAAATTTTTCTTACAAATAATTCTAACATGATAGATCATTTGAAAATATTTTTAAACTAGAGATTGTTGACATGCAAGTTTACAAATCCATACCATAAATTTTATTAAATTGGATTTTCCCGCGGTCATCCGGTCATCATTTTATCTTTTATGATTATGGAAATTCCAACATATGGGATAAGGAGGAATAGGAATATATATATATATATATATATATATATATATATATATATATATATATATATATATATATATATATATATATATATATATATATATATATATATATATATATATATATATATATACTATATATATATATATAATATATAATTATAATATATATATATATATATATATATATATATATACACAGGGTGTCACACCGGGAAAGAACGCGATCTGTATATGGAAAATTACAAATAGAAAACTTTTGAAAATTTGACAGTATACTAACGTTGATAGGGGCAGCTCGACTAAAATATTTTCAAGATGGTGGCACTTCCAGTTATACCGGAAGTAGATACCAACTTGCTTATTTTAAATTGGATACCCTATATATTAATACATTTTTAGATTCTACGCAAGATTCTAGGCAGATTTTATGTATTATGTCCTATACCTAAGTCTAAGCGTTTTTGACATATTTAGGTTTTTATGTCAAAAATGACGATTGCAAGCCCTAATATAATTATCAATTGTTCCTATAAGGATTCCCGTATTACTTATTTTGGGGTGGATTCCTTATTGAAAAAGACTTGCTTTAATAGATTTTGTATAGTATTTGGATAACTAATCATACAGGGTGGTCGAAAACAAAGATCTAAAATTTGATTGAGAAAACTAACAAAAATCAATTTTTTCAAATGGAAACCCCCAATTTTTCTTATTTTGTAATATTAAGCATCAAAAATTAATGTTAATTTGTAGAAGTTTTCGAAATATTGCCAATTTAATATTTTTATATGGCGATTTTGCATTTAATCGTTAAACAATTAGATCTAGTATAGCCACGATCGTATTTGACATTTCAAATCATCGTAATGGCACCCCGCTTAAATTATACAAACGAAATTTATTTAAACTTTTAAGGCTTATCTAAATCATTTTCATTCAAATGCTGCACTAATGAAAATATGGATAGCATAGGGATGATATTTGTGTTTCCGTAAAATTCTTAGAACTGACGATTTAGATAAGCCTGATTCTAATGCTATCTGCCTTGAAGATTTTGTTGGGTATGCTTCAAAATATCCTAAAATTGCTATTTTAATATTTTCATTGTTAACAACTGGTTTCTTTTTGTACACTTATGCCTCTACGGATCCAAAATTATAGAAGTTTTCTATAATTCGTTTAACAGTATTTGGTGATGGTTTTTGTTTATGAGGATATCGGGTCGCACATGTATCACATGTTCTTGAAATAATTTATCACATTGTCCATAAATAATAAATAAGTTTAAATAATCTTCGTGTGTATGTATAATTTAACGGGGATGCCATTACGATGATTTGAAATGTCAAATACGATCGTGGCTATCCTAGATCTAATTGTTTAACGATTAAATGCAAAATCGCCATATAAAAATATTAAATTGGCAATATTTCGAAAACTTCAAATTTTAGGTATAGATAACTTTATACAAAGTTGCTTTCTTTTTGAATGCTAAATACTACAAAATAACAAAAATGGGGGGTTTCCATTTGAAAAAATTGATTTTTGTCAGTTTTCTCAATCTCATTTTAGATCTTTTTTTCGAACACCCTGTATGATTAGTTATCCAAATACTATACAAAATATATTAAAGCAAGTGTTTTTCAACAAGCAATCCACCCCAAAGTAAGTAATACGGGAATCCTTATAGGAACAATTGATAATTATATTAGGGCTTGCAATCGTCATTTTTGACATAAAAACCTGAATATGGCAAAAACGCTTAGACTTAGGACATAATACATAAAATCTGCCTAGAATCTTGCGTAGAATCTAAAAATGTATTAATATATAGGGTATCCAATTTAAAATAAGCAAGTTGGTATCTACTTCCGGTATAACCGGAAGTGCTACCATCTTGAAAATATTTTAGTCGAGTTGCCCCTATCAACATTAGTATACTGTCAAATTTTCAAAAGTTTTCTATATATACAGATCGCGTTCTTTCCCGGTGGGACACCTATATAATATATATATATATATATATATATATATATATATATATATATTAATATATATATATATATATATATATATATATATATATATATATATATATATATATATATATATCTACTGGAAAGGGCGAAAATATTTTTACTTTGGACTTTTATTGGCATCTGTAGTATTATCTTGCATTCTTTTTATGTCAGTTATCAGTTTTAATTTAATTATTATTGCAAAGCAGGTATTGTGAAAATTTTCGAAGTGTTTTCAGTTGTCCGGTTGTAACATAATTATTTTTTCATGAATTTATTATTCATTAAATTATTTATTGTGAACGGCTTTTTCGCATTGTTAGTCTCGTTGTTTGTGAATTTTTGTGTACCTAGTGTTTATACAAATTGCCCCCCAGGTATAATCAAAATTATTTTAATTAAAATGAAAAAATATCCTTTTGGCATTTTATTTAGCATTTTTTATGTAATCTTTGAAATGTTTGGCATTTATTTGGCATATTTTTCAAAATATTCAGCATCAAACTTAGCTATTTCATTTAATTTAAATGAAAAAATATCCTTTTGGCATTTTATTTAGCATTTTTTATATAATCTTCGAAACGTTTGGCATTTATTTGGCATATTTTTCAAAATATTTAGCATTAAACTTAGCAAGTGAGTTGGCAACACTGACACTGAATCTGTGACACGAATGTTTACTAGCTGCGTTCTCGATATGTTTACACTGCGATAGCAACACAGATTTGTTTACACATGTTTCCTATTTTCTTTTGAAGTTTACCGCTCAAAGTGGAAGCCGGCGACAAGTAGGAATAGTCAACATTTGTTGTCGAAAAATAAAGAAATTTAAGGAACATTTTTGAACATTTGGGAACATTTTCGGAAACACGCAAAGGCAACAAAAATGTTTCACAATGTTCTTCGTTGTTCCACCGTCGGAATGGTAGCTTAATACGTTACAAAAATAGTGACACATCTTGAACAATACCTCATTCTCATTATCAGTGTAGACTGTCAGCACAAAAACAATAGCTGGTTAAAATGTTCTTATTATCAGAGGAGTTTGTGAGCACTGTATAGTAATTCGTCAAATGACGTCAATGCGTATTTTCTTTTATTGCGATAATGTATAATTGTTATGAGGATGATAACCGATACTATTATCGTCTATGAAGGTGTTTTAATATAAAGTATTGTTTGTGTCAATGAATAATCTGTAGTACCTACCTTCTAATTTCAAGAATATCTAAGAGTGGAAAATTTCTAACTTATGATTCATTCTTTTATCAAAATATTAAATCAAGGACTTAATCAATCCCAAGATCTCTCTGTAAAGCTTTTCAAATTGTGAATTATCGACAAGTGAAATTTTTTGCAATAAGCGATCAATAGAAAAATCACCATTTCACGCGAACGTTAAATAAGTGGAAACAATGGATAGCAAATCCGTTTGAAAAAAATTACTGCTGCAATAATCCGTCGTTGTGGTTACGTCAGGATTTTGGTGTGCTAAAGGAATTCCTGAAATGAAAGACATAATTATAGGAACACCACTTTTCCGAAATGGCTATTCACTAAATTATATCAATTGACACTGAAAACTTTACTGGTAGAATAGTAGAGTAAATTTCAAATAGGCAATCGCAAAACCGGAGAAACATGAAATAAATTGATGTATTTCAACGGTACATGTTCGAAAAAAAATTGAATGAGTAACTATCTTCAATATCAATATTAAAAACTCATTGAAAACTGTATTTTGTCAATTTATGGGATTGACTTTGTGTTCAACTAGATTTCAGATATTCATATTTGATAATAATCTGAAAATAATTGTTTATATATTCAGAGAAGAGTTTCTTCTTCAAACTATAACAATTGAAAATATATACAATAATTATATTATATTTCAGTTTTGTTATTTTTGAAAAAATATTTGAAACATATTATTTTTGAACATTATGGAAATTTTAGATAAAATTGGCAATTCTGAATTATTTGACTTATGTACTCATTGCAGTTGCTGACAGATTCTTTGTACTTTCTTAATTTTTTACCATGTTTGTGGCTTTCCGCAGTTTGAAAATAGCCAGAATTTTCACTTCATTCTGAAATTTTCATGGGTTCTCATAAAAAGCTTTCTATTTTGTGGTGTTAAATAAAGTAACTTATGTTACCAGAAAATTTGCACCTTTGGTAGCTTCTTATACTTATACTAATAAATTTATTAATTTTAGTACAAATATGGGTTCATCATTTCAATTAAAACAAGCTATACCAGCATTTTGGATACTCCATAAAAATAAATGTTGGGGAACCTGTTTGAAGGTTTTTGGGAGAACAAGTATTCTCTCCTCAACGAAATATGCAGATATTTCTCAAATCTCATATTTTTTCGAATATATATTTCATTTGTGTATTCTTTATTGTTTGAAATATCTGGTATTTTCATTCGTTAAAGCATATTATCTTGTTAATACTCCTGAGCCTTCAGTCGAGGATCAGACCTCAGCTCCTCATCCTTAAGACTTTTTGTGATTCTAATCGCACTGATGAATGTGACAAGATCTGATATCCTTATTAGGTTTAGCATTGTCTTCACATAAACATTTCCTAGGACATCTTTGTCTTAGAAGATTTCACCTTTGGGAAATTATGGCTCCGCATTCTCGTTTCTTTTCCCTCCATACTAGAGATGCATCGTCACTGATTTATTTTGGTTTGGAACAAATAAGATCCGATTCATACGAAAAACTGATCCAGGGATTAGTTCCAATACCGAGAGCGACCTGAGCTATCATTTATTGGACTATTTGGCTTGGGATATGGTTCCAGGTCCTTATGTTTCATCGTGAATATGGTACCGTCGTATACACTTTCCAGTACAGTTGAAGCGGAACTTCTGATTATAGTTTAGGACTATACGTATCAGGTATTCAATAGTTCTGTTATGTTTAAAGTCGATCTTGCACTCGGCTCAAGAACCATTCGAACTTGTCGTAAGAGATCAAGTTCACTGATCCCATGTTGGCATCAAGTCTGCCGAATCAACTCCGGGATTAAGTAGCCATCTCTACTCCATATACAGCCGGCATATTGGATCTTCCCAATATATGCTTCGTTCATTTGCATATGTTTTCTCAGGGTGCAGTGTCCTGTTCATAGTCCGTTAATCTGTCTTATCTCAATCCTATTAAGTTGAGGATTTCATTGGGGAGCACATCTATTTGATCTTTGACCATGGGCCTGCTCAGTTCATGCTTTGGTACGCTATTCCAGTATGTCTGATGTTTTAGCTAAACCCACCGAAACATACAGGCGCGTGCAAACATTTTTGGTATGCTAAGTACTGGTGCAGCCTCAGCAAACCCAATGTCAGATCCTTTCGTTGCCAGGGTTACTGCGTGTTCATTACCTATATTACCCTTGTGTCCTGGAACCTACTGTCGTCTGAAATTATTATGGCTAGCTAGGATCATATTTCTGTTGACATTACCAGATGATTTTACCTGATTTGCTAGCTTATTAGAACTTTCAGAGCTGCATTACTGTCAGAGGATATGTGGATTATCCGCCCACGATAGCCTCTTTCGATTAATGAGACTGATTTCTTCATCTTTGCGATTTAATATATTTTTAAATGAAGAATTCACATTAAATATTTCAAGCTGTTCATGTGCCTAACTATTTTATTTCCTACTAATGAACTTTCATATGTCATAGCTCAGTATACTATCAATAATTTCAAAGAACTTAATATTGTAGGGTAAGTAGAGGACAGTTCGACCAGTAAGAAAGCCGGACTACTATCCTCAATTCCAGATTCATTCAGCAGATAACGCTTTCTCGGTGATGTTAACTTTCGTTACAGGGTATTACGCAATGGTAGTCAGTTAAAAGACGTTAGAGGGAAAACTAAGTGAAAATTAACCATTTCTTAAAATTTTCGGGTAGTAAACTTTTGTCTAGATTTGTGAAGATATTGTGACTCGTAGGGTAAGTAAAAAGCATATATTTTCAAGTTTCACATAAGTATTTGCCTATAAAGAATGTGTATAATCTAATAAATAGTTTATGATGTAACGTTACACGAGGCAAATATATAGTGGTCAATCTGTCCTACCAGCTGAGGAAGGAAAACATGTAAAGAAAAAAAAACTCGCAAACTATTTTCCTCTTTTGGTACCACTGCAGAAGAAGAAGATGAACAAGTTGTTTCAAATGACGAAGAAGAAACTGAAGCTAATGAAAAGAGTGAACTGGCTGTAATGAAGATTTGGATTGAGTGCGTTATATGTAGTCGTTGGCTGCATGTGAGGGGTGCACATCTTTCTTAAATTTATGTGTCTTGTGTGGCAAACACAGCGCCAAGAAAAAATAGAGATGAATAAATCGTTGTCTAACTCTCCTCGTAGGCATGGTCCGTCTCTCCTACACTGTAGAGGATGAGAGATGGACTTTCGCAGAGTTGTTTATTTTTTTTTAACAATTGCGATAGATCACAATTTTGTTTATGTACGATTCTTTTTTACCGTTATTTTTACATTAATGTAACATTTATCAGAAAAAGTTTATATTTGGGTTATCACAATGTGGTTCATCTCTCCTCCACTTACCCTAACAACCAGCTTGATCAAAAAGCTTTTTAACATTTACGGAACCGTGTACTGGCCTGAAACTTTATACGTAAGTCAAATAATGATATGTACGTTGGTAGAAACGACCGAATATTAGCAAAAAGTACCTTCCTATCGCAATCGGTAGTCAGGCTCGAGACTCAACATCTCAGCTTCGTATGTGAAAGAAATATACAATATTCGAATATCTATATCACATTTTATCTGTAATCTATGCCCGTATTTAATAATATATGGAATGATTAGGGAATTATATACTCTTTGATGAAAGAGTCTGAATAAAATTCACTTAAACTTGAAATTTTACTGAATTACGATCTCTGGGAAATCATTAGTCTTATACATTAAAGATTTATACTCCGAATATCATTTTCTACATGATATGGAATTACATAGCTTCTCAATTCAACATGTAATTAGGGTAAGGTTGCTTAAGTCGTACCCCTTAAGAAAGAAATTGCATAAAAATTAGGATTTATTATATGAATAGAAATTAAATATGTTATCCAAAACTAGTGTCAATATAGTTCTTATTTATTAATAAGAAATTAAAAAATCTATATGCTTTCCCGTAAAATAAATCTAATCTTCAAAAACTCACATCGGTACGACTAAGGCAACCGGTTTCTTAAGTCCTACCACCTATAGCCTAAGTCGTACCTTTCAAATTTCAAATTCTATTAAGCAACAATAATGATTAAAATGTATTTCTTAATAATCTGTTCACTTAACACAAAGGTATTAACATTAAGTACAAACATCACATATAAATTTTTTTGTTCTTTTGTCAACTCCAACATCGTGCACCCATGATCTGCATTTCAAACATTGAATCTTGTTTTCCTCTCGATCTTCTCCACAAATAAAACAGAACCAACCGCTTTTCCTTTTTTTAATTTTCAATGCTAAATCCTTTTTATTAATCACCGCGTTTCTTTTCTTCACCGCATCTTTTATGTTTTCTTAATTTTGCGTTGAAGTTATTTCGACTGACGAGGTAGAGGATCCACGGAACTCTTTGCTTTGGTTCATTATTGGAATAGGAGCTCAAATATTCAATTGCAGTTTTATTTGAGGCGAATCTGTGTGTACGTCATGGATTTCTTGACTTTCTTCTGAAGCCACTGCAGAAAGCTCTTCTTGATTATTATTGATTTCCAACTGAGGAGTGCGTAATGAGTCCTATAATTTGTTTAACGCCTCGTCCATATCTTCTCGTTTCCACTTATTATAAATTCGCTTTGTTTGCGTTGACATAATTTGGCCAACAAATAAAAATAAAAGCAACATCAGTTGACAATAGGAAAAAACAATAAGTAATGTCTCAAGTCGTACCAGTACGACTTAGGAACCTTATATGGGTACGACTTAAGACACGGCAAAATTTGAATTTAAAAACAAAAATAACCTAACATTGAATTAAATTGACAATATTTCGTTTCGACCAAACGATTATGTGAATAACTTCATAAAGAAATAAAAAACTAACTTTTCACAGGTTAAAATAAAAATCTATTGAGTAAACGCGTTTCGTCATAACATTGACTTCATCTCGTACTCTCGTAGTACGAGATGAAGTCAATGTTATGACGAAACGCGTTTACTCAATAGATTTTTATTTTAACCTGTGAAAAGTTAGTTTTTTATTTCTTTATAAAGTTATGAATATGAACTTTCACCAAGTAAATGCCAATTCCATTCAAAGATTATGTGAATACTATTGAATTTATATTTAATGAGGAACATAATTTTATGAATAATTCACATGCAAGATTAACCACCAAACATATGCAGAAAATTATAAGAAAATTGAAATAAATTTACTTGATGATTGGATTTATAACGGTGCTTGTTTTGGCGGACAATAATACATAATGCAACTTAGTTGACTCAAATGTACCTATCTATATCTAGTTGCAGTCGTATCTGCTGTTGTTGCCGTAGTTCGTTCAAAATTCAAGTGGTACGAATTAATAAGCACTGGTACGACTGGAGCAACCTTACCCTATATCCTTACTCGTATTTCATCTTCCATATATGAGCATCAAATAATGTCTATCGCCCATAAAAAAATTAATCAAAGAACGACTTTAATGATGTCACTTTGTACACAGTTGATTTGAATCTTCTTACGGAAACTGTTCTTGTTGTCAGTTTTATTCCTTTCGGTCTTATCCCTAAATATATTTGTTGATAGTACAGATTCATTCCTGTTTATATGCGTCAGCATATAACTCATTGTTGGGGGTTGTAGAAGGGGGCAACAAAAAAGTCGTAAATTTAAGGAAGTTGATTTACTAGTTCATCATTAGCAGATTCGAACGCATTTACCTAATACGTGACACATATACCCTTCAGCGCACCTGGAGACATGCAAAAAACCTTGAGATTTATATATATATATATATATATATATATATATATATATATATATATATATATATATATATATATATATATATATATATATTTACTCAGTCTCTCTCCCTCTCCTAATAGGTTTTTAAATTTTTCAGTCGTAAATTGTAGATTATATAGACAGTATAGATCAATAAATAGACCTTTCTTATAAATTTATTTAAAATTAATATTCATTTATTAATTTTAATATGTATATATATAAAGCTTTCTAATTTAAATAAATGTACTATTATTACCAGAATTATATCCTTTAATTTTTGTAGGTGATAGTTCGTAAAAAATTAGGGTAATTCTTCACGTACACTTTTCCTCAAAAGCGAATAATAAGGAAGATAATAAATACAACACTTCAAATGGGTAAATTGGTTTTTTTTTATTATCTTTCAAATGGTTTTGATTAAGGAGTTTCATTGAAGTCTGTATACAGGAAAGGGTGGACATCTCATTTCCATGGATTGAAGAATACGTTGAATAAAGCATTTTCTTATCTATTATAGAGAAAAGTCAATGAATATTAATTGAGTAGGTATATTTTTGTGTGCATATGTGAAAGTATAAGTATTATCTTTATTAATCATGGGATAAATTGACTGCTCATATATTTAATCCACTGCACTTAAACCCTGAAAATGGGACAATTGAAGAATGAAAAATACAACTTCTTATGTAACTATGTGTAAATATTTGAATTGAGGACTCTACTTCGTGAGAATAAAAAAACATTACATCAAATAATTGCAAATTTAATTGGATAAGTATACGTTTCGCTACTTACAATATGCCTTCTACATATACAAATAGTATCTAAGTGATTATTTTTATCTGAAGATGTTATAGTGTATTGAAATGAGTAGGTACAATATCAATATATATTTCATTCATTACAATAAGGTACTTGAGGCATATAACTTATATATGCCATAAACAGTATATTTTGTGGTTTTCCCAATGAAGGTTTCTATCATCTTTATTAATTTCAGTTATCACAAGAGATAGCTGAACCTTATTGAATCAAGATGATGGTATAATTAGGCCCAGCAGTGAACTTGAAGTTTTTCACAACTTATGTTCACAATAACTCTTTAAAATTATCCTCAAATTGAAAAGAAATATTGAACTTTCATAATACATTTTCACAAAGCATTAACGTACATGCCTATAATCGCGGTTTTTGCATTATCTCGCTATTATAATATGAGCTCGACAAGCTTCTGTCTGTGGTGGTCTACTGGGTGGTCAGTTTTGAGCCGATAGTCTTATTCCTCGAAATTATAAAGTCTTTCTGAATTATTTTTAATGCCAATCAAAGTCGTCATATAGTTTTTCCATTTCTTTGAAATGTTGAGTAACAACGGGTCTGTTTAATTTTTGTGCCCCTGCTAGGTAGGTAGGTACATGAATTGAGACTTCGGGGTGCCGTTTTAATTAACCCAATGTTTACCAGAAATACGAGAATCTTTACTTAGATTATGTTCTTTCTAGAAAATAAATGCTTGTCTCCTGATAACTTTCGGTGTAACAGGCTCACCTATATTAGCCAATCGTATAATTCGCTTAGCAAGATCCTTTTCATGGTATTGATTCAAATGGAACTACGATCTAAGTGTTTTACGATTCTTTCAATTCTTAGGCGTTTTCTAACACTATCACGATCTGCTGCGGCAAGTTGAGGCAGCTGTCACTATTGTACTGATGCCATGGTTGAATGTTTGCTTTCTTCGGTCCATCAAGCTCTCTTTTGACGCAGTTTATCGTAATCTGTAAATCAAGTAGGCACACGTATCTACTTTTACAGTGAGCATTAAGCTACAGTTCCACCGGAGGAACATTGAGAGTATTTTGTTGCTGAATGTTTCTCCTTGTTGTCAAAAGTAGAAATTTATGGACAGGGCCGGCCTAAGGCGAAAATTGCAAGTGTGCTGACTCAAATTTTATGCCCCTGCATGAGGGGTCTGGGAGGTATGGAGTTTTTTGAAATTTAAGGTCCAAAAACACAGTTTTTGTGCACTTTTGCGCCTTGTAGAACATTAAATTTATGCATGACAATTTGATTCATTATTGATTGACTTGATATGTTCAGTACTCTTCCTTGTACTATAACCTCTATTATGTCAAATAAACTAATGAAAGCTTAACTCTAGGTAACGTTGCAATGATTTTTATGCTTATACTGCAATTACTAGCTAATGCGAGAATCACCGTCCACCGGACCTAAGATAAATTTCCATATGTCATGGGTAAAAGAAAATGAAGCAACAGAACATAGTGAACCAATAATGACAGTGTTTATTAATGGCGCAAACACAAAGAAAAAATTATTAACTATTAGGATAGTACATAGTCTCTTTTATTATACATTTTATACAAGGGCATTTCTTGCTTTCATTTCGGAGAATGAATTTACTATCTTAATTTCAGACGCCAATTGGCTAGAAAAGCAAAGCCGGGGGAGAGGGAGGGAGGCAGGAAGATGAGTCACAACACTTTCCGCGTCCCGCCACGAGACGACTGTTCTACTGACCTTGGACCTTGGTCAAGGGCATCAGACTTACTTCATTTCAGAACTCATAGGGGTAGCCGGGTAGATCTTCGGTTTTACCTTGAATTTTAACTGTAATGGTTTTAAGACAAAATTCCTTCTATAGTCAGCGGCAAATCATTGGAAGCTTGGGATTTTTAGATGTGTGAATTAATTTTTCAATCCACAAACTGGCAACGATGCTGGGCGAGGGGTGTAGAGGGGAGTGTACAGATGTTTAGGGTCCAAGCTTCTAATGATATGCCGGCGAGTATAGTTTAAATATTTCTGCCCAATATTTGAATCAGTTTCTAAAAATTTGCGAAATTTATTTTTTTTCTTTACAAAAATTGGTCAATTCAATGCCCCTCCAAAAAGCTTGAGTGTGCGGCTGCATACTTCGCACACCCCTCAGGCCGGCCCTGCTTATGGGAACATACGTAAACTTCTTGTTTCCACTGAAGCAACTAAAATTGTCAATAGTTGCATATTATTTAGTAGAAACAATCAACATTTGTTGCCGGAACATAAAGAAATTTCAAGGAACATTTAGGCACATTTACGGAAACAAGTAACAGCAACAAAAATGTTACTCAATGTTCCTCCGGTGGGAAACGTAGCTATATATTTATTCGTTTTCGTACTCCACTGCACACTGAAAATCTGCAACAGGAATGTTTACTAGTTGCGTTCTCGATACGTTTCCACTGCGATAGTAACGGATTTGTTTACACATGTTTCCTATTTTCTTTTGAAGTTTACCTCTCAAAATGGAAACCGGCGACAAGTAGGAACAGTCGAAGTTTGTTGCCAAAAAATGAAGAAATTTAAGAAACATTTAAGAACATTTTGGAACATTTACGGAAACACGGAACAGCAACAAAAATGTTCCTCCGGTGGATTCGTAGCTTGAAACTTGAAGGGTGACAAGTAGAAACAACATTTGTTGCCGAAACATAAAAAAATTTTAAAGAACATTTGGGAACATTTTCGGAAACACGCAACAGCAACAAAAGTGTTCTGCAATGTTCCTATGGTGGAACTGTAGCTTTATGAGCTACAGCCTACAATACCAAGGTACCTTATATGTCCAATCCAATATAACCAAAGAGCTTCATGTAAAGGGTTTTTCAATAAGAGCGGGCAGATGTTGGCAGCCTATGGAGGCCATGTTGTTTTAGAGGCGACTGTCAAATCTGTTGTTTGTTATTCAGTCACTTATGCCAAATTACAATGACCAAATACACTATTGAGCAGCACGTCCAAATGATAAAACTTTATTACCAAAATGAGTGTTCGTTAGTGCAAACGTTGCGCTCATTGCGCCCATTTTACGGCAGACGCAGTGGCCCTTCACAGTCGACCCTCCAACGTTTAGTGGCCAAATTCGAGGCGACTGGTTCGGTAAATAATCAACCAACACCAGTACGTCGCAGGAAAGCTAGATCGGCTGAGAACATCGCCGCTGTCCGTGAAAGTGTGCAGGAGAACCCGAGGCAGTCAATTCCTCGCCGTTCACAAGAACTCGGCCTTTCAAAAACCTCAACATGGCGAATTTTGCGTCGGAACTTGGCACTGCACCCGTACAAGATTCAACTGACACAAGAGATCAAAGTAAACGACCATAGACAACGCCGTATGTTTGCTGCCTGGGTTTCGGAGCGTTTGGAAGAGGATCTCAATTATCTTTAGCGACGAAGCGTATTTTTGGATGAATGGGTATGTGAACAAACAGAATTGCCGTATATGGGACGACGCCAACACACACGAGGTGCATCAGGTGGAAATGCATCCACAAAAAGTTTCTGTGTGGTGCGGATTGTGGTCCGGTGGAGTCATTGATCCGTACTTTTTTGAAAACGACGTTGGTGAGGCAATCACTGTCGACGGAGAGCGTTACAGAACGATGTTAATGAATTTCTTCTATCCCAAATTAAACGATATGGACGTGGACGACATGTGGTTTCAGCAGGACGGCGCTACGTGCCATACAGCGAACGACACAATGGACATTCTGCGTGAACGCTTTGGGGATAGGGTTATCTCTCGGAGAGGTGACGTGAATTGGCCACCAACATCGTGCGATTTAACCCCGTTAGACTTTTTTTTCTGGGGTTTTCTGAAGTCACAAGTCTACGCCAATAAGCCTCAATCGACCGATGCCCTCAAACTCAACATAACGCAGGCCATCACACTAATTCAAACTGATCTATGCGGCAGAGTTATTGATAATTGGACCAATCGTATACGTGCCACCGTGAGAAGCCGCGGCGGACATTAGAACGATGTCATATTCCATATGTAATGGCATACATGGGTCTTTCAAATAAAAAAAGAATTTCGTTAATACCTCACACACAGCTTGTTTTATTTCATTTCAACATCTACCCGCTCTTAATGGAAAACCCTGTAGATATAACAATTAAATACTAAACTTTATCTTTTTATATGGCCAAAAATTATAAAACCCTGCAGATACTGTTGCTTCAGTGACGCATCGATTGTTATTGACAAGATGGCGGCGGTAGTGGCTGAGAACCCATACCGTAATGACTATTTATATCGAGTGAATGCATGCGTGCGTAAAGAGTGACGTATCATCAAATTGCTTTACCGCGAATTTTGAAACTTGGACCTAATTACCCCTTGGGCCTTATATGCCTCAGGTATATGTAAATATTTCAAACGCCAGAAGTTGCTCATCATGTAAGCGATGTATTTGAACTTTTTTATATGTATTTATAAGTTAGGTAGGTACCTAGATATGTAGGTAACTCACAAATTTTTTAAATTCACAATCGCTTAGCTGATTTTTGAAGTAGGTACCTAGATACTTAATCAATGAAATTAATATAAATGTGAAAAGAATATTTGCAAACTGAATAATTCCTTCAATTGTAAAGATTAAAATAGTTTGAAACTATGAAATTTTGATTCCCAAGTCAGCCTAATACAATAGGTATTGTAAATAAATAGTTACAAATGGGGACACTTTTTGATATGACAATAAATTAAATGAATTTTGAGTAGTACGATTCATTGTCGTTCTGTGTGAAATTATCGTTTGAATTTATGATAAGGATAATTAAAAAAATTACCATGATACCGGAACGAGTAGGTATGAAAGAAATCTCGATAATCTTTTTGATGCAGCAGAAATATTTCTCTTTTTTGTTCGATCAAAATGTGATTTTATGATCGTTTATTTGAACAAAAGTTATTACTTATAATAATTTAATACTTGTCTGCTCCCTTGATACACATTTTGTTCGAAAAAAATATATATTTCTGCTTCAACCAAAAAAAAAATTTTTTTTCGACAAAATGTGCAATAAGAGATCTGGTAGCTATTACATTATTAATATTAGTTTATCTTTTGTTCAAAATAAACGTTATTAAAATCACATTTTGTTCGAGCAAAAAGAGAAATATTTCTGCTTCAACAAATAAGTAGCTACCGTAACGGCTGAAGTGTAGAGAGAGGTGCAAGACGTGCATTAGGAACAAGGGAGAACAGTTCGAACTTCATAACTAGAGAACAGTTACATATTAAATTATTGTTAGTAGTTTAACTTCAAATAAACGATCATAAAAATCAAATTGTTCTCCTCACTAAGTCCGAACGTTTTCCGTCTTTCTGAAAGAATATCCGTAATTTGAAGCAAAAATGTTTTTTTCTTATCAATGTCTAGCATTCCGTTAAAAAGTTTATTGAGAAAAGAAGTTTTTGAAGGAGAGTGAAGCTCTCAATTGGTGTTACTTTTTTCAACAATGAATTTTTAAGTTGATTCATTTTCACAAAATCACTAATTTTGTGGAATAAAAATCCTCGCATGCGCCTTTGGTACCAACAGTAATAATAAAATAAAAAATTATAGGTACCAGGGTCCAGAGAGAAAAGGTAGCAAATGACCCCAAAAATACCCCAAAAAATGTTGGCGCTTTTGACGAACACCCTGTATATATGTATATATGTATATACATATATATATATATATATAATATAATTATATATATATATATATATATATATAATATATATTTATATCTATATATATATATATTTATATATATATATATATATATAATATATATTTATATCTATAATATATAATATGTATATATATATATATATATATATATTATTATATTTATATATATATATATATAATATATATATATAAATATATATATATATATATATATATATATATATATATATATATATATATATATATATATATATATATATATATATATATATATATATATATATATATATATGAGAGGATATAAATGTACGGTAGGTATTATGGGCCCCGGTATTATTGCATATTCTGATGAAAGTAAGGACAACCTGGTCCTACCATCCTAGTGACTCGATTATCAATTTTCTCTCGTTCATTGTTTGTAAATAGGAATACATTTCATTGAATCTTCTGCATGTTATTTGGTCACATTGACCATGTACAATAAATAACTTCATCAAAACTTCATGAGAATAGTTATTGTCTTCCATTTTGATTGTTTTCAAATCAAATTTTCGCTAATGAACGTGTGAACGTTTTATTGTTGATGCACTAATTGTCAAATTTTCATAATGATATCTTTCTTGACATTTCATAGCTATCTAATACAAAATATGGCAAAATAATCTTTTTTTTTATAGAAACTTGCTTTTATTTCCGAAACCTGACTTGTTAGGTATAGGAATAAATATTTTTTCAACATCATTTGAAAGAAATTTCAATTTTCTTTCGAGATATTCAATAATATACAGCGTATTACATTTGAAAAAATGCACCATTTTTTATTTATCGTTAAAATCGCAAATTTTGATGGACCCTGTATAATGGAGAACAAATTCCTTTGAATATTACTAATACGTCGGAACTTGGTAAACTACACCTAAAATTTCAGCATCCTACGAATCTGAATACCTTAGTAATGAACATTAAATTGAAGCTATGTTTTGCACAAAAAAATAAGGAAACCATTTAGTTTCTCGAAAACCTCTGGAGATAGGTATAGCGAAGTAGGTATCATACAAAAACAATTGGAAAATAGTAGAGGAGCAAAAAATGGAATAATATATAGGGTGTCTCATTTGAACAGTTGCTGCTACTGCGACAACGCCGCAGCGCCACTATTATTTTAGATCGATAGAGCAAAATCAATTACCCATAAAACCAAATTTTCAGAATAATCTCATGTCCTGTTCTCCGTAAACGTCTAATCTATCATCCACCGTGAGTGACCCTGTATATATATTATATATATATATATATATATATATATATATATATATATATATATATATATATATGTGTGTAATCATATATGATTTGAATAAATACCTACTCACATAACTCTTATGAAAATTACACAATTAAATAGATATGCTGAAATTATAATGTTATTAAATTAAACATTACCCACAGTTTAGGTAGGTAGATTTCCTTGAATTGTTTCAACAAGAAAACAATCAGTTGAAATAGTTATTATAAATGTTGTGATTAGAACAAGTGCATGAATCTGGTAATTTTGTTATTTTATTCCGAGAATTTAAATGTTGAAAGTGTTTTTATATTCGCACCGTGAAAAATGATATTATATTCCTCTGATATAAGAAGGTCTTTAATTCTTCATTTTACATAATAATGAGACCGAATAATGGATTTTTTAACTGATCCATTAAGACTAGTGGAATTATTGAAATATTAACAGGGATAAATTATCTTTAGGAATTAGATAGCATAACAATAATGTTATGATCGTTCTGCAAAATATCTGCCATCCTCTGTTTATATTAAATAGTGCATCATGATAAAATGATCTGAAAACGCCTTAAAAGGGCTTTATAAAACAATACCAATTGATTTATTGGTATAAGAATCTTGGACGTTAGATGATCTGATTGTTTCTCTCATAGTCAGTTCAATAATATTTCGCCATATTTTCCATATAATATTTCACCACAATAACGCAATATATCAAATATCAAAGTACCTATCATTCATTAATATAATATACTATATTATATTAATGAATAGGAGATTCATAAATTTCATTTCCATCCGATATCCAGATAACGGAAAATATTAAAAGAGCTGTAATTTTTAACTCTCACATCGAATGATTTTACGTAATACATAGATTCGAAACTTCTAGATAAATTCAGTACCTAATACTTATTCAGGAATATTGTTAGTCTATTGGAAAATGTTACAGACTTTGGTGTTTTAGGAGAACGCAGACTGAACTGCTGAAAACGAAAATTTATGTTTGCGAAAGATCTCAATGAAATGAGCGTTCCATAGCTGCTAATCTTTCTTCATCAGTTCTACATTCACCTGCTCAGTCGCGAATATTATCCACATTCCAGGCGACATACGTCATAAAAATTTCAGTAGACAACAGGTGAATCAGGAGCAATAACTTACCAGAACCAAAGCACATCTCCCCGTAAAACGTAACGCTACAGCGAGAGGCTGCTATCGTAAAGTAGGCGTGCCCTTGTTTAGACCAGCCCACCTGTCAAAGTGACCGTGACAGTTGCGCGCCAGCACTCTCACAGCTTCCCGAGATGTTTTCTCGCTAGTGACGAGAGATGACATCCTGAATCGAGTCAGGAAAAACAGAGTGAGAGCAACAACGACGTCTTTCAGAAACGCCGGCGCTACGAAACGCAGACTGACGAAAATGCTGAAGCACTGGACGCGATTGTAGTGTGGTCTGCTGCAGTGGTGGGGATAGAGCCTCTCACGCGCTGTCAGTCACTCAGTCAACGCTGAGCTTTCGTTGGAGGAGGTTGATTATGTAGTTCTCCTCACCGCGTACCACCAAATGTGACGAGTGATTTGACATTTAGGAAACACTGTTTGTAGCTCCCGTCGAAGACATAATTAGTGACTGATTAAAACCCAAATGTATACGAAAATAAAAATATCCTTTTTAGTGTTAATGTTGTGTCTTGGTGTTATGATTGAATTTCTCGAGTGATTTTTTTCTTATAAACTGGTTGTAAGAGTCAAATTTGGCATCATTTTGCGACAACTAAGAAGATTGGAGGGGTCAGCTCCAATTGGCAGGATGCCCAGAAGAAAACAGGATTGTCCCAAAAGGATGAAATGTAAGTCAAACATTACCGAATGTTTTATGTCTGCGCAAATGCGGGTGGTGTACAACGTGGAAAACATGTGCTTTTAGTGGACATGAAATTCGGCCAATAACACGAATCAAATGCCACTTTTCTCTTCTTAAAAATGACATTCCAATTTTTTTGGCGCTACAGGTTTGCAATTGAAGATACTAATACAAATATTGATAATAGCGAAAAATCACTACAAATGTTTATTTACGTCGATTGATGAATGCCTTATTTCACGTGAAATTTTCTCAACTGTAGGTACCTACTTATCATATACTAAAACCTCGTAAACATTGGATCATTTGCATATTGTATTTATGTGAATAATTACTTCAATGCTCTGCTTATGTTGTAAAGCATAACATACTTCTTTTCTTATTTGGAGGCGAATAAGTCCTATAATTGCAAATATAATTATCAATTATTGTTGGAGTATATTCGTCCACTAATTTCTGGGTTATTTCTCACAATATTTATTGAGATAGGTTATTATTAGCTGGGGTTAATTTTGGAGTATTGGCAGATACACAAATTTTGATTTGGTTAATTTCAACGTCTGTCAGAGGATTGGAAAATATGTATCTATATATTATGGAGGCATTTAGATACCTACCCCATGTAACAATATGTAGTTTTGCAGGAAGCCGAAAATTTGCCTTTGGATCTGTCTAATGAAAACATATCTAGGTATACCTATTATTACAATATATTTTCCTTCATTTTGACCAAATATCCTCAAGTGTAGGTACTAGTTTAGTTCATAGTGAATGAAAATTTTCTAGAGAATATCTACTCGTAGTCTCTGTAGGAATTTTCCGGTGGTTTTTCTTCCGTGTAAGTTACGAAACTATACAATGTTACAATTTGAGATGCATTTGTCAAACAAAATGTTAATTTGTTTTTATCCGGACAAAATGACGGTTACTATATAATACTTACTGAACTGATGTTGAAAAATGCCTTTACATTACTCATGTGGAAGTTCCCGAAATAGTTCGTTCAGCTGTCAGATATATTGCTGTAGTTTCAGTATTTATGACCCATAAAGTCTTAATTGTTTGTAAGTGAGATTTGTTCAAGTTATGTATGTCTGTGTCTATTTCCGTCATGCAAGCTTTGAATATTTCATTGGGTTGACGAAATGAAAATTCTGTCATTACGTCGGTAAGAATAGATGTTATTTATTGACTTCTATATTCATAACATTCATAATGGTCACATTTGCTTCTCCGTTGCAAATCTTTTATAGTTTCGGACGATTACAACGTGTTTGTCACGAAGTTGGACATATTTTCTTCGCTACTGATTTATTATTTCGATTCGGTGATTTCATCAAGGTTCTATTTTTGACTTATGAATGTTAGATTTTGAAAAAAAGAATAGAGTTGATTATTTTAAGCTTATTTATTATAATACTTATTTTATTATAATACTGTGTTTCCTTAATTATTTAGGGATTCTTGGATGTCTGTTGTACACTCGTAGAAATGTTTTATCACTGAGTAAGTGTTCTGAGTTTCATGATCATGAAACAAGGCATAGACAAACTCTCTGTATTCCAAAACACCGAACTTCTAAATTTCAGCAGTCACCTATGTATAATGGCATCAAATTTTTTAACCATCTGCCCGATAGGTTGAAGGTTTCGAAGTACAGAAGATTCGAAAAAGAAGTTAAGTTTTTGTTACTCGAGAAGTGTTTTTACAGCAAGGGAGAATATTTTGATACGGATATAAATTAGCTTTTAAGTATCTTGTTATTAGATGTTATATTACTTTTCTTTTTTTATCTTTGTTGTCTTTTTGTAAACGTGTCCTATACAAGTGTATCTTGTCTGAAAGGATGAATAAAGTTATTATTATTATTATTATTATTTCATACTCGAAGTTGAAAATTTCATTCGAAACGTTTGAACCACTTTTCAAGTTCTTCAAGAAAACGTTCCTACCAAGGTTGGCCCCAATTTCCTCAGAGTACCAAACACTCAATGAAAGCACGAATGACTAAATAAACGGAATTTGAATGCCTTAACTTATTAAAAAAAATTGAATTGATTATAAACTAGAAATATCTCTTAGATTATACCTATGTCTGTATATTCTACAAATATCTACAGTATGTTGAACGAATTACGCTGTAGGATCGGTTTAATAACTGTATTCACATCTTCTATATATACCTATATGTACATAGGTACAGAAGACTATAATCAATATAAATTTTTTCATAGAAGTTGAGAGTGATAATTTACCTACTTCGGTAATTTACCGATTTATGAACACTCGTATGAACGTATAGATGTTGAATTTTATTTCATTGCAGTAAAAGAACGCATTTACTAACAGTAAATTATAGGAAACTTCTGAAAATAGAATGAATTTATTTTTCTTCGAGTAAGATGCAAGAAGTTCGATAAAAAAATTCAAACATTGTTTACTGTCTTGTAGGTTGCTAAACCTAATTATATCTCTATTGTACCTATTCTATACTATTTCTATAAGTTATAATAGTTTAAGATGAACGGAAATATTTCGTAGAATTTGTAATTACTATGTAAAACGCATAGAAATTTAATTGGGTATTCCTGTAACAACTTTACTACTTAACTAAATTCAATTCATTTTAATTCTAACAACATAAAATTCAATATAAACTAAATTTAATAATGATTAAAATTATCAGTTGATTTGAAGGAAACTTAATTAACTATATATTCAATTAGATATATTAGAATATAATTATCTGAAATTGATTAATTGCATTTACAAATCAAATAAAATAGTAATATGTAAAATATTATGTAAATTGTTTTCATTATTTTAATTTTTACTAGGTATATGTTGATACTTATATGTTTTGCAAGTGTAGAAAAAAAATGAATTCGAAATTGCTTGTGCCATTTTCCTTCAATTTTCCAATTCTCGCTCAAATTTCGATTTTACATAAGAAAATGAATTTAGATTCGATTGATCTGTTTTCTTTCATGTTTCTCTTGTTGAGTTTCAGATTGCCGCTCAAATTTTGTAATATTTCACAGGAAACAATGAATTTAGACTCACTTGAGTTGTTTTCATTAATATTTCTAATATCTGCTCAAATTTCGTATGATTTCACATGAAAAATAAATTTAGATTTGAATGAGATTTTATCTTTCATGACTCTTCAAATTTTTGTTCAAAATGCTTTCACGTGCAAATCTTTGAGCGTATGATGAATATCTACCTCCATAATAATTATTATTTAGTGTAATCTGGATTGCTTGTTTTTTTTCTGAATTAACTATAATATCGACGTAGCTACCAATTATGGTTGGAATTTTTATTTATACGAATAATCCTTGAAATTTTAAATGAATGCAATTTTGAAAAAATAGTGTTTAATGTCCGCATCTCTTGGAATATTTATATTTTAATAAAAAAAACTGAAAAATTCACATATTATCTTGAATCCCTTGGACGGTATTTCGCATATTAATATGTAAATTCGTCAGTTTCGTCAGGACCATTAGTTATTCAGTCTTGGGCTATAAATAACTCAAGTGCGGGAAATTAGCAGTGACAAGTTTCTTTTGGAATTTTATCCACCATGAAGTATGGCAGTTAGTTTTGCCAATTCGACCTTTCAATCCAGTATGCCATTTATGTAGGCAACGGCTGGCATAAAATTCCTTGAAAGGTAGGTAGGTATAGGTACCTTTAATTTTTCACACAAGTATAGTAAATTCATCATTTAAAATCATTCATTCATTACTTATTTTTATGTGGATACCTACTTCTATTTCCAATTACGTACCTACATATTACGAATTAATTACGACAATTGACAAAGTGCAAAGAAATTTGCTATGATTTCTTTGCTTTTCGAAAGCTGCTACATGATCGAGATAAGAATAAAGATAAGATAAAAGTTTCGAAGAATAATATAAGAATAAAGTTTCGAGAATAAAGATAAACCTGTTCAAGCTTATTGAGAGAGGCGATTAGGTACTTACGCAGATCTGCGAAAGATTCCTCAAATATAAATTTTGAATATGTTTTGAATTTGTCAGCCCTAATAGTTTCGAAAGGTATTCGGCAAAATAGATAAAAAATATATTAATTGGAGTAGATAGTTTCAACTTATCTATAATTCCAAAAACATTACGTTGAATAGGAGGTGAAATAAGTGACATTTTCTTCTTAAATACGAATTGAACTGTGCTATCAAGTAGGCAAGTTATTGAATAAACCAATACTCCCTCCTGTTCATAATCTCTTCAGTAGAAAGTTCTATAATTGGCTAAACAGTTTCCGTTTGACATTTTTGATGACTGGTGATATATATTCAAATTCAACACATTTAACATGCTTCTTGTGCAGAATATTATTCCTTAATTTGGGAGAAGATAGATGGATGCTTTTTTGAGAGTTCGACAGGCCACCTTAATATCATTAAGTATTTAAATTTTTCTATTCATGATTCTAGAGAAAGTTCATTTTTATGGATATGCAGTTTTGAATATTGCATGAACGTTTCAAAATATATTCAGTATTGAATTTTGTAATTTATACTAGATATACATATATATATATATATATATATATATATAAATATATATATATATATATATATATATATATATATATGTATATATATTTATATATATATATATATTATATATATATATATATATATATTATATATATATATATATATATATATAATATATATATTTATATATATATATATATATATATATATATATATATATATATATATATATATATACCTATATTATTATTATAAAAATTACAAATTATAATAAACCTAGAAGAATGGAAGAAATTGAAACACCTTTTTCAACCGAAAGAGTTATTAACGCCTTTTTACATTTTTCATGTTTTTCAAAACACCTTTTGCAGAACGTAATAAATGTTAAATATTCTTTCAACAGGTAATATTCCAGGCACAACGAGAATTTTCATGGAAAATGCCGTTGTGTTTATCATTGCACAGAAAAGTAATGTATCTGTTCATGATTCTAGAGAAACTTCATTTTTATGGATATGCAGTTTTGAATATTGCATGAACGTTTCAACATATATTGAGAACTTATTGAGTTTTGTAATTTATACTAGAAATACATATATCTAGATATATATATATATATATATATATATATATATATATATATATATATATATATATATATATATATATTATCATAAAAAAAAATTACAAATTATAATAGGTAAACCTAAAAGAATGGAAGAAATTAAAACGACTTTTTTCTACCGAAAGAGTAATTGGGTACCGCCTTTTTACAATTTCCATGTTTTTCAAAACACGTTTTGCAGAACGTAATAAATGTTAAATACTCTTTCAACAGGTAATATTCCAGGTACAACGAGAATTTTCATGGAAAATTCCGTTCTGTTTACCGTTGCATCGAAAAGTTTTTAAAAACTTGAGAGTTTTATACGTTGCTCAAATTTCATACCGCTAGGTTAGGTATCAATGAACTGTTTATTGTGGTTTATCACGCAGCTTACATTTTTCCTCGCATTTTTCACATTTTTATAAAATACTAATTTATGGATATGGATGAATCCTACTTTTGATTGGAAATGAACGATTTAAGCAATAACAAATCTGTTTATGCGCAAAAATGTATGCAGGCTTGATTATTAATTTCGCGGAAGTTCAAGGGTATACCTAGGTACTTGTTTAATCTTGAAATAGCTGAATTATATGTTGTTTGGGAAATGCATTACATTGTATTCTTATATTTCAAGGAAAACTAGTTTAGATATCTTTTCATCTATCTTTATAGAATTAGAAAAGTTTTTTCATTCATTACCAATTTAATTAATGTGTCATTAGTTTCGTGTGATTAGTTTAGCACATTTATTATTTGCACCTGATTTCTAGCAACTTTTTGAAAAACAATTTTATTTGCATTTCATCAAGGTAAATATATAACTTTCATTATAGTATACACCATGAAATTTTAAATAGGTATTGAATCTTTGATAACCATATCAATACAAAAGACTGAAATATGTGATTTTTTAACGTAAATGATCTTAAATCTTGTCTGAAATAATTAATAAATCACGGGCTTCAGTGGCCAGCGGGAGAGTATATCGTTTTTATACCGAGGGTTTGAATCCCACCTTATTATGTGTTTCATACATCTCATAAGATTCATCGGTTAAAAAATTTGAGTAGATATGTTGCGTAAAGATAGAGATTTAAGTCTAGTGGCATTTCGGAAGCTGCAGTAAACTGTAATAATGTTTTGGATATCGCATCATAACCATCCCAACAAAAATTACATTTTTTTCAGTGTATTCTTAGTTGTTTATTCAAATAGTTAATTTCATCACGGTTATAGTGGAAGTATGAAATACACCTTATTCTCCATATTTTATTAGGTTGTAGGTAAGCACATTTATGTACAGATGTAAAAATGATATGGAATGTGATCTACTTTCAATATTATAGGTGCTGTTATAAGTTACAACAATACATTTAATTCCTGAAAATAGCCCAACAAGCTGTTCTGAAACATCATTTGCAAATATTTTTTGCGTAATGTCATCATTGATAATAAGGGCACATTCTATACCAGAAAAAAATTCAGGTTTCATTGTAATAGTTATTTTTGAATGCATAGAGTCTCAAAACTCAGATTATAAATAGCCTCTTGGCGTTGGTTATAACGGAAAGGGTAATAAATCTATCCTATATTTCCCAAATGTACAAACGCACACACAGGGATACATTGAAAATGTGACATATTTATTTATATTCAGCGTCTCTAATCTTATCTGGTCGTCTATAAAATATAATGTTGCGTGTACTGTATATTCTCCCTAAGTTGATTAGTTGGCGAAACCCTCCGGTCTAGCCTACTTCACTGGAAAATAAAAAGAATACTTTTCGTATTTAAGGTGTTTTATTTCCTTGGAACTTTTTATTCGATGTTTGGGTCTCAACACATGATGAAAAATGTTGACAGATCTTAATAAAAATAAATAAAAACACTTTGCTCACGTTTCACTATTAGAAATTTAAGAACTTATGTTCCGGCTTATTAGCACATTCTCAAGAATAAAACAAGAGTGAGCATCTTATTATCGTATAAAATGTATTTATAACTTGAGACATATGTTTTGACTCATTGAGAATAAAACACTGAAACTGAAGGCAAGTAATGTATCTTAATGTTGATGAACTATGTGAAGTACAATATCGCCAATTTTTGCATAAAACGTGAAAAATTCCAAAAAAGATATAAATGACGTTTAATGCTGTGCTGAATTTATATATGTATAAATAATATATATATATATATATATATATATATATATATATATATATATATATATATATTTATATATATTTATATATATCTATATATATTATATATATATATATATATAAATATATATATATATATATATATATATATATATATATATATATATATTAACAAAACTAAATTTGAATTTACTACGTTTATTATCACAAAATATTTTGAAAAATATAACACTGCGATTGCAATTTCGACCATCATCGGGCAGATTGAGTTAAGAACTTAACTCAATCTGCGCAGTGTTATATTTTTCAAAATATTTTGTGATAATAAACGTAGTAAATTCAAATTTAGTTTTGTTAATCATGTTAAATTATCACGTAGTAACGACGGATTCCATCAACTATATATATATATATATATATATATATATATATATATATATATATATATATATATATTTATATATATATATAAAATAACTTTGCAAAAGACCATTTATCTGTAGATAGTTACAATAGAAAATTTATTATATAGTCGAGATAGCTTTGTTAACCAAATATATAACCGACATATTCGTTACAACAGAATGAAAAAACGCAAAATACTAATTTTATCAATAATTTAATATGAGATGCGTCTTGCAACAAAACGAAGTCAAAGAGAATTAAGTAATATTTTATTTATAGGACAGATATTTCACCTTTGTTTCCATTTTCATACCACTCATGAAAATTCATAGATATATCAATTCCCTAAATTGAATATTATTGCTTGATGGAGATTTTTTTATTATATGCCTACTCAATATAATGCGCTATCTAAAGAACACATCAAAATGTAGGTATTTAGCTATTTTGATGCTTTCAATAAAGTGTGAAGATGAGACAATATAATAGATAAGTATAGGTACATTCACCATTTACAATATGTAGGATATATATAAGCCCAAAGCTACTGCAATGGCTATTCTTAAGTCTGATTTTGAAGAAAAGTTTGGTGTTTCATAGAACATTACTTTGAAGTTTAGAGAAATTAATAGGTCATTAAAATTTACTCAAGTTCTATAGGAACTGCATAACTTTATATGGTGAATGATACAGAAAATTACCTGTAAAACTGGTCAGGAAAATGTATAAGCATCTGTATTTTAGCTTTCATTTGTGAGCCGTTTCTTAGATATAGGTATAACATCTTACTTTAAAGTGAATAATTACCTACCTATAGATCAGTCAGTATTATATATAGTATTTATAGAGCAATTAAACTTTTACACAAGATACCCAAATATATCACGAGTATTTTAAAATTTGTTAAATGTAAGCATAATTATGTGAATGAATTTATGTTCCTAGGAATAATTAATCTAGGTACTGAATTTTTTGTATATTTTTTAGGTATAGATATTATTGTAATTTCTTTGAAATGCATTATTTTATTTTTTTCTACAAAATTTTCATTCACGTAAGTTATGAAATTAATTTCTCTTTTTTCATGAATGTATTTGGAAATAAAGGTTATTATTGTTATTTTTATGTCTTCTATTCATCTGGAGACGTCGCAATATAGATTCAAGTTTAACATACAACAAATCAACGCTTGGGTGTATTAAGTAACTGAAAATTATCATTTCTCACGTTCGTTTGGCAGAGTAAGAGATTTCACAATTCGTCTATGTGTTTTGGACTTTGTGTCTATGAGTGCTGTATAGGAAGTCGGGACGGGAGTAAGGCAGTAAACCACGTTGTTTGGGTCGATATTTGAACGCTGCTGTGCGTGAGTAACTCATTCATCGTTCCACCACCATTCATGCACGGCGCCTCGTCTCCCACTATGAAAATGTTTGAGGTGCATATTTGCCCACCAAATTAGAAATTGAATGCCGACAAGGTCGTTTGGTCTCCGTTAGATTCGGTGCATGTTCGATATCGTTCAAAGACTATTTATTCATTCGAAACGGAGCTCTGAAATTCATTGTCACTTTTGGAAATTTATCAATATTTCGATGAAAATATTTTGGGGTTCAGCTCCTTATCGCACGTTACACTCCAGAGACTAGGCGAATAAAAGCTTGTCCTAAAATAGAAAGAACATAATGTATTGCATGACACTCATGGTCATCAAGTTAGAAATGTTTATTTATATATATATATATATATATATATATATATATATATATATATATATATATATATATATATATATATATATATATGTGGCTGACACAGCGCCACCAGTCATATTTATATGTCATGGAGTTACTAGAAGAAATATGTGATGACCGTTTGTAATGTTGGTTTGGTTATCACTCTTGGTGGATGGATGATACTGATGAGCCCCGATAAGGGCGAAACAGTCTGTCTATCAATTTCCATCGATTGTGATAAACAAATTAACATTTCGAACAATTACCGTCTGTGGTAGATGTTGATATTTCGATGCTTCGTGAACTCTTATAACCAGCTCCGCTAGGAGGTTTGTTTGATTAGTTTCAAATAAATGTCCTAGTTCACTTAATTATATATATATATATATATATATATATATATATATATATATATATATATATATATATATATATATTATATATATATATATATATTATATATAATAATAATAATAATAATTTATTCAATCAATAATCATGTATAGAATCGATTACATTAAAAGAAATAAGATTTTCAAGAAAATATAATACACCAAAAAAAAAAAAAAAAACCAATGACTAATGAATGAATACAATACGTAATTTCAACTCAATTATATCAATTGCTACAAATAAATACTATTCGGCTCATGTAAGTTCTTCAAGGAACTTGAGTATGAGTTCTGTGTGTGGTACTAAAAAAATCAATTAAACTTCTGATTAAATAAAGTTACAAATGAATCGAATCAACAATAAGAGACAATACAATTACATAGAAAAATTAATTCAAAATATTTTATGAATAACACGTCTTCCACATTTCAGTATCCAGTTTTGTGAATTCCGCTTCAGAGAGTGGTAGCTTTGATTCTGTTTAAGACATGTTGGTATCATGTTGTATATAGTTGGAACCATGTAGAGTAGACTTTTTCTTACATTGCTCTTTACAATTTTATGAAGTCGAACACACAGGTGTGAAATTTGTCTAGTGTTATGGCCTGACGTCAAATAGACCAGTTTAGATTTGTTTACACTAGAAAAATTATAACAGATTTAGTATACAATTGTCTGGGGTCTAAAACTTTCAATTCACTATATAGTTCATCACTTGAGAATCGTATAGGTTTATCGAACAGGACTTTCAATAATCTCTTCTGAATTCTCTCAATGGACAAGTAATACTTATCACTCAATGCTCCCCAAGCTAGTATACCGTACTGCATAATAGACTGCACCAGTGCGTAATAAACCATGTATTTTTGTTCGTCTTGCAGTACGTTCCGTAGTAATCTCATGGTATACAATAATTTACTTAGTCTTTTGTGCAACTCTTGAGTATGGATATTCCATCTCAAGTGACAATCCAGATGTATTCCTAAGTATCTGATAGACGCAGCTGGATATATAGGTATCTCATCAAATAGCAGTGAGTCAAAATTGGGTGAGTTACCGGCATGTATATATATATATATATATATATATATATATATATATATATATCAGACAACAAAAACTTTACGTAAATCATTGTCTAAAGGTCTAAAAGATTACTCAACTGACTGTTGACTTTCGATATGCTGTCATAGTCTATTCTATTTTCGGGAAAAATACTAATAGAAACAATGGACTACATAAATTATTCCAGAATGTAACAATATTTTATTTACATCGAAGGAGTAAAATAAGTAAAATAGATGAACAGTGAACATAAAGATAAAAATACTCTTCTTTTATGTTTTTGTTCAAGGAAAATCTTCCCGTTAAAAAATTCTCTATATGTAGAATTTGCGCTTACGTTTGCCACATAAGGATAATGGACCTCTTTTCAGTAACATATTGAGACGAAAATAAACAACAGGTACATAAATCTTCAGATGTAAATATACAACCGCTCATAAAATACGCAAGAGGTTCGGAAGTCGTGTCTCCCAGGGGTTCGGGAACCCCAACGCATAAGAATCTCATGAATGAGGCGCAGCATCGTAGCGCCACTAGACTGGAGCAAACTATAATTTCGAGATAGAAAAAGTACCTTTACAGCCTTGTCTACCTACCTGTTATATTGCTTTTTTCCGTGCGACCCCAATAAACACCGTTTTATGATTATTTAACACTCGCTTCAGAAGCGGGAAGATTTTATGAGTTGTTTGGAGTACCTCATCTACGTTCAAGATTCTCTTTCGAAATTTGTGTTCATATCAACATCCAGCAATAATGAAAATTAAATATATAACACAAAAATTCATTCAACAAAAAAAATTCAAATGATATGGAATTACCTCAACTTTTGCAATATCTAGTGGAAGGTCGGGTAAGTTGACATGTTAACAGAAAAAATTAATTTCAGCTCGACATTGAATTCATTTTTCAAATTGTTTATTTATACAATGATCAACATTTAACACACATGAAAACTTGAAATGGTATTGAAAAAACTGAACTGTTTTGTTTACAAAAATAAAAAATCAAGTACTATAGAGAAATTCGTCATCTTACCCGAAGGTAGGCTAAGATGACGGACATATGCGGGTAAGTTGAAGAATATTAGCATAAGTCGCATATGAATGCTTGTATACCAGAATAATCGGTACCTACTAGATTCATGCCACCATCTCAAGCATTGCCCGCACTGAATGCAATCTTCCGTAGGTGGATTTTCGAAACGCTAATCGCAATATAAACAAAATATAATTTCTTCGTTATTTTCTTGGTTTTGCATGTTTTTTTCTTTTCGTTTCGGGTTTTTTTCTGATTTTCAACATATTTTTGTTTTTTCAGTCGTCTGGCATCTTCCTTCTGCCTTTCATTTTATAACTTCTCCTCCAACTGTCTTTTCATTGCCAGTGATGATACTGGCAGTCATTTTTCTACTCTTTCTGTTATCTGGTCGTTCATATTTTGGTAAAAGCTCTTTTGCAAGATTCACCCCCATATACTGCCTCCAACGCAGCAATCAAACTCACTTCGCTCCGGGACCGCCTTTCGGACCTCCAAGTATATTTTTGTGGCATTCTAAAAGATGAAATGAATTTACTATGGCGAAACTTTGTGCGCGGATAAGATGACAAAGTTCGTCATCTTACCCGCACCATCTTAACCGTTGAGGTTATGTTTAAAGCCGGAGAGCATATTTCCACGACAAACATGATATCGACAATAATTTTAGTGACATGCTATGAAATACATTCATTACTAGTAACTCAGCACAATCAAATGTCAACTTACCTTTAACACTTGGTCAAGAATCATTTGCACTGTATCCGCGAATGGTGCCTCAGCCTTGCAGGGTTGCGTTCCAACTTAACTCCCCTACAGTTGGCAAGATAGCGGCACCATACAGAAATCCTACATTATTACCTTTGGAGAAATTATTAGCCGTTCGTCATCTTACCCACTTCGTCAACTTACCCGACCTTCCCCTACTGATCTTCAGAAGTGAAATAATTAGTATTTAAGTTAATTTCTTGGATATATGTCATCTTGTTATAAGAAAACATCAGGTACAATAATCTGAATAAAAAAAAGAGAAAAAATGGTGTAAAATTAAGTTATGAATTGAAATATTTTCACTTTGAAATATAACTGTAGACAAATGGGCAATTATTTTTAGAATATGAAAAATTTTGACTAAATTTGTTTATGAAAATAGTGGAAATATAAATTAACTATGTGATATATTTTAATTATAAATACAGTCAGTAAAATGGTTTGTCATACGTTATTCTTCAACGCTTATAGTAAAATAAACTGAACGAAACTAGAAAAATCCGTACACCCTACTGCGTAGCACTAGGAATGATAAAACCCCTCGGCGCATATGCATGTCGTAATGCCTGATAAGTCTATCGCAGATCATTTTTCCTCATGATGACTATATCGGGAAATGTAGTATTTGTGATATAATCAAAAATTTGAGTGAAATTCATAATTTTTACAATTTTTTTTATTTCTAGGTGGCGCCGCTTCAATATTTTCTGAATGTATTATATAAATTGAAAAACTCCACATTAAATGCTATCATTTTATTTCATTATTGTGAAAATCGGTTTAGGTTTAAGATTTATAGATAGCACCACATGTCTATGGATAAAAAAATCTAAAAAACGTTCTAATTTTTTTATTCTTACTGGGGAAAAATTTTTGAAATAACTTTTTTTATGAAATCATATGTGTTTTATCGATATCCGTTGGAATTTTTAAAATCGGACCAGCTACTAACTTTTTGTCGTGAGATTATAACCCTTAGCTTCGGCTCGGGGTAATAAATAAAGAAAATACTGGTCTACTTAAGTGTATGGGTATTACCGAGGGTATTACCAAATAATTTGACAGTTCGAAGATTCAAACGGTCGCTTGATGGACTACCAGATAGCGTTATATGAATTTCCAAACTTTTCTGTAATGTTGGGGAGTTGGTGGATTCTATTTATGCAATATGTAGCTTTACTACTGCCTGCTTTGCGGAAACGCCTGTTTGACCTATTTAAAAATAACTATGGTCTGTCAATTTATCAACTCTTCACTGTTAAGACTTACATTTTGTAGTTAGGCATTGAAAAAAATATGTGACAATGTTGGTTGAGATCTGGAAGATATTTTTATATACGGATTACAGAGTACTTTAGATACACTATTGGTTACTTCACATTAGTATGCGATATTTGTAGATATGTGTCATTGAATGCAATGATTGAACGTTTCTTAGTTATGACAATTTAATTGAGTGAAATATTGAAACCATTCTACTTGGCAATAGATTTTACTGTTTGTTGTTCTGAGCTAGGATTTGTTTTTCACAACAAGGACTAGATCAATCATAGATCTGATATTGGATAAATGCGAGGTTGAAATATTTTATGCTTGTTGAGTCATGAGTTGTAACTTTATAAGTGTAACTTTTTTCTAGCTGACGATGGTACAGTATACTTAAACTCGTCATACGATTATTAAGTTGAATTAGTGAAACTTCAATGTATTATTCATATTTATTACGATGTGGAGATTATCCATTTAGATAATGACATTGATGCATGATTCCTACACCTATTAGATCATAATATCCAATGCTTCCAGGACATAATTATAATATTGCGTCTCTGCAAATATTGAATTTATCAATCAAGCTACTTTTACGCAAAACAATACTCGAATGAAGTGGAGAACGAAATGTAAACTATATGCAGTTTATATTTATAGATGAAGCCTATCAAGGTAACATGGTGAAAATAACATTTGCAGCGTATAAGTGGTGGGTTGCAGTTGCTCTTAACATCACGAAATGTAGAGTGATGACCATTGTCTGGCGACAGCTGATAAATTAGCTCTATGTGGTCCTCGTACACCTCTGTATTGAATAAGGAGCGCTCTATAGTCTCCCATATGACACGAAAGGGGAAGAAGATAACGTGTTGGCGAAGTTATGTTTTGTGAAAGACATTTAGGACGAAGTGACACTTGATTGATGGTTGGCTGCTGGCCGGAAAACACGGTGGCGTGTTATCAAATACACTCGCTTAGAATAACCCTTTTAAAAGTGACCAAGACTAATGGACATAGTCAATTTTATGACAATGGCTATATAAATAACATGTTCCTGGAAAACGGATAAGCGGAGTCACATGAGTTTGTGCATTCAACACATAGGTACTTCTTCGAATGCATTTTTCTGTACAGCGTTGTTTTAACGTTATGTTGAATAGATTCGTTGAACCTGATAAAGTGTGACCCGGTTTTAAAACAAATATTCTGAAACTCGAAACAATTTTGCAAATCAAAAATCATCCAGTCTCACATTGAAGCTTAAAATATGAATATACTAAGGAAATGGTAATTACACTGAACGGCAGTATAGTCATCTATATAAGTGAAAATTTAACAAGGAATAAACAAAATTATTTTAGTTTATAAAAATATAAATTATTTTGTTCTTATTATTAAGGTAACCACTAAGTAAAATTTCAGAAATTCATATTATTTTCACCCTGGACAATCAGTCTATTTTGGATCATTGTTGTCTTCTTTCGATTTCAATAATAAAAATACTTTTCATTATCTTAACACTTGCTAAATTCCATTTTGCCAAATAGATTTATCACGTTCACGTGAAATCTGCAAACAAATAATAAGGTTCCTCCAATGTCTATTGGCACTTCTGTAAGGGTTGTTGTATCAGAAGTCGATAGAGGACTTGGTCATGCATGAAATGTTATATGTATATGATCTTGGATACAATTGCTGAAGAGCTTTATCAAATTGGTGAAAAGAATACAATCAGAAAACAACTGTATTCTAGATATCAGTTCAATGTTTGTTCAAGAGTTATGCTGGAAATCAAGGATTTACCCAGTATCGAAATTTTACTACGCTCAGTTGTGAATCTGCAATCTAATAGAAACGGAAAAGAAATAGAAAAGTGCCTTTCCATGAAGGATTTAGCTCATCAAAATATTTGAGCTCAAAAATAAAATGTTTTGTAACTCTAAGTGCATAAGTAAATTTCAAAAACACAATCTGAGGAAGATTTTGACTAATTATAATGTGTCATGATGACTATCCTAATTAAAGACAGAGCTTTTATAAAAAAATACAACTTTATAAAATTTATAAAAATAAGTTCGAATTTTTATGAAGAAGTCTTATGAAGATTTAACGTTTTATGATATGACTATAGATTATTTCAAAGTTAGCCTTCATAAAAAATCATTTTGATTTATAGCTTTCCTGTGTTTTACTTCTCATTCATTCACTTATTTTACGGTATAATGTTAATTTTGATAGACGATAAAATGTATGTATTGAAACACCATCGCCAGATTATTTTACACATTTACTCAATTCGTGCAGCATTTTATACGTTTTCTAGGATACCTTTTAAAAATGAAAAAGGAATATTTGCTACTTAAAAATAAATATGTTTTCCTTTTTAATGATAATTTTTGAAGAGAAAGATGTGTTAATAAAATAAATTTCATATAAGTACTTCATAAAATTGTTTAATTGCAAAATTACTAAGACTTTTATTTTTTTGTAAAACTTTAACTACAAAAATCATTATATATAGATATATATACAATCATAGTTCATTTGCAAAATGTCAGTTTATCTTCAGAAATATATTATATTTCGAACAAGTAGATCTAGAAGTAGATGAATTGACTCTAAGTAATCTAACTTAATTTGGAATTGAATATGATCCATTAAATGTGAAGTTACTGACTGCGATGGCCAGTTATTGGTTCTCCTCGTTTGTTGCAGCAGAACGATCGATCTGAACTTATATTATCAACGGTGCACTCTGGACGAAGGCAACGTTTTCAATGTAGAATCGTGTCGTTCATTCAATAAAAATGAGGTACGTTGGCGGATGCAACTGAGCTACTTTCACATTCACCTTACTGCATTTATGGATTGATTTTATGAATATTGAAGTATATGGCTAAACTAATTGTTGCAATAAATTTACCTGTACGTAATTGATTTCACGGATTTTATCTGAGGTCACTAACAGAAGATTGAATACACATATTCTGAAGTGTGAGAGAATACAGAAATGTATTTTCCAGACAATGAGATATTCGAATATTCAAATATAAATATAAATTTGAATAATGAGTGTTTACAACTTTAATGAACAGACCGAAGTCTTTGTTTTATTGCTTGTTGGTATTGAAGGACGAAATTATATATGCACGAGTCAAAGTTTGAACAAATATATCTTCTAAGGAGTTCAAAAATCTTGAAGAATATTATTTAAAAAACATTGAAATGAATTTCTGTAAAAGGAAACATATTTGAATATATATTATCAACCTAGGTCTTCAACAATTAAACATCGTAGCCTTTGATGTAAATAACAAAATTTTCTAACATGATATTCAAGCATGCAAAAAGAAATACAAACACAATGGACCCGTAGAACTAAAAATCTTTAAATAATATCATACAATACATTGTAGTTCATCAATAACAAAATTGAAGAAAAGTGATATGAAATTTGAGGGAAGGATATAATTATATATTTATATATATATAAATATATATTTATCTATATATATATATATATATATATATATATATATATGTATATATATATATATATATATATATATATATATATATATATATATATATATATATATATATATATATATATATATATATATATATATATGATCTTGGATACAGTTGCTGAAGAGCTTTATCAAATTGGTGAAAATAATTAGAAAACAACTGTATTCTAGATATCAAATCAATGTTTGTCCAGGAGGTATCCTGGAAATCAAGGATTTACCTAGTACCGAAACTTCACTACGCTCAGTTGCGAATCTACAATCTAATAGAACCGGAGAAGGAATAGAAAAGTGCCTTTCCAAGAAGTATTCAGCTCATCAAAATATTTGAGAATATTGAATACACATATTCTGAAGTATGAGAGAATACAGAAATGTATTTTCCAGGCAATGAGATATTCGAATATTCAAATATAAATATAAATTTGAATAATGAGTGTTTCCAACTTCAATAAACAGACCGAAGTCCTTGTTTTATTGCTTGTTGGCATTGAAGGACGAAATTATATATGTACGAGTCAAAGTTTGAACAAATATATCTTTTAAGGAGTTTAGTTCAAAAATCTTGAAGAATATTATTCAAAAAACATTGAAATGAATTTCTGCATAAGGGAACATATTTGAATATATCAACCTAGGCCTTCAACAATTAAACATCGTAGCCTTCGATGTAAATAACAAAATTTTCAAACATGATATTCAAGCATGCAAAAACAAATACAAACACAATGGACCCGCAGAACTAAAAATCTTTAAATAATATCATACAACACATTGTAGTTCAATCTCTCAAAGAACTTTACAATGACCAAAATATAGTCGTCCTCCCAGCCGATAAAGGCAATGCCACTGTCATTCTTAACACTTCTTCTTACCTCGATAAAATGTCCAATCTTCTTGACACCCCCGACTATAAGTGTACCCCTCATGACCCGACAACATACCTGGAGAAAACCACAAAATCTCGTATCAACCAATCGAATCTGCCACCTGAAATAAAAAAGTCTCTAATCTCAAGAGAAAAATCTTCAAGAACTCCTCGAATTTATGGTCTACCCAAAGTTCACAAGCCTAATATTCCACTTCGACCCATTGTCAGCGCTTACAATTGTCCAACACATCCTCTTGCGAAATATCTCGCCAAAACCCTTCAACCCCTTGCCGAACAAACCCAGTCATACGTAAAAAACTCTTTTCACTTCATAGAACTCCTAAAAAGTATTGATATTACCCCATCTGATCTCCTTGTTAGTTTTGATATTGTCTCCTTATTTACAAATATCCCCATCGAAGAAACACTTTCCATCCTAGACACGAAACATGAAATATCCCCAGACAACCTATCCCTGATCAAACACTGCATGGCCAACACTTACTTTATCTTTCGAGGCAATTTCTTCAGACAAATTAAGGGAGCCCCAATGGGATCCCCTCTCTCCCCCGTCATAGCCAACATTTTCATGGAACATTTCGAAACCCAAGCTCTCTCGTCATTCGACCTTAAACCATCATGCTGGCTACGTTATGTAGACGATGTCTTTGCGATCTGGCCCCATGGCGGAGACTCGTTGCTCCACTTCTTGAATCATTTGAATGGCATACATCCAAGTATCCAATTCACAATGGAAGTGGAAAACGATGGGTCTCTGCCATTCCTCGATGTCATGGTCAAAAAACTTCCATCCCAAGGCTTCTCCTATTCAGTTTATCGTAAACCCACCCATACAAACCGTTATCTGAACGCCCAGTCTCACCACCATCCCTCTCAACTTAACTCTGTAGTTAATACTCTAATCTACCGCTCCATTCGACTATCTGACGACGAGCACCGTGAATCAGAACTCAAGACTCTAAAACATATATTATAACAGAACGGTTACAACACATATCAAATCAACAAGAACATACGCAAACACACAAACATCACCCCACCTCTACCACGTTCCAATCCCACTGACCAAGAATCTACACCTAAATTATTCCTTCCTTACATCGAAGGAGTAACAGATAAGATCGCAAGAATACTCAAAAACACAAACATCAAAACAATATTCACCACCCAACAAAAACTCTCCCATCTAATCAGATCCGTCAAGGATAAAATTCCTAACGAAAATCACGGTGTTTATGAGATTCCCTGTTCCAATTGTCCTCGTTCTTATATAGGACAAACGAACCGACGAATTCAGGTCCGTGCCAAGGAACATTCACTTTCAGTAAGACATTCAGATATCACCAACGCCCTTTCCCAACATCACACCCAAACAGGCCACATTATCGATTTCCCCAATACAAGAACTATTGCTCCCGTCCGATCATTCAAATCCCGAATATTTCGTGAAGCTGTAGAAATAGAAAAACGTCCAAATTGTTTGAACACCAGAGATGACAGTCACAGACTCCCATCAGCATGGAAGCCGCTTCTCAGTGGTCGCCGTGTCACACCCAATCGGAGTGCATCCCGCACTGATACCGTGCGTGAACACCCCATTGACGTCAATACTACGTCAATAACTACGTCAATGGAGTACCCGTCCCCCTTCCCTATAAATACGGCCACGCGACGATCGGCCCGTCAGTTGACTCTGAAGAGTAGGCAGGTTGAGACTTCAGAGTTGACAGGAAGCAGTACGGTTGGTGGAGTAGGCAGTTGGGAGACCACGCAAATCGTATTATTTCCGATTCCTCCTAATACGATGCGTAGAGTAGGCAGATTGAGGCCACGTATCTGAATTAGTTCCCTTCTAATTCTCCTGAAGATGGCTTCGCAAAAGGAGCCGAAACGTCGAGATTTTTCAAATCTTTTACGCGGTTCATCCCGAGATCCAAGTTTTTCAAATACTTCCGACCGCGGAAATCTTTCTGAACATATATATATATATATATATATATATATATATATATATATATATATATATATATATATATATATATCTATATATAAATACAAATAGTGTCAATTTTATATCGACTACACATAAAACCAAATATGATCGAACTTTGAATATTAATAGATTGAAAGTATTTGAGACAATAAATGTACCTATAAATTCCATAGAAAACAATAGAATAAAGTGTTTACTCAAATTAAAAAGGTGACAATTTTTCATAATTATGAAAAAAGAAAAAAAATCAACCAGGAAATGAAGAAGAAATAAAAAAAATTTGAAATTTTCATTCTTCTAACTGCATTTGAAGTGGCTGCACTGTTCCATAGTGCTAGAAAATCTTCAAAGCCACTTGAAATTTCATCGCAAAGAATGCCCGATGTGCATATTTTTCAGCATCAACTCAATCCACGTATCAAACCTTAACGCTCTAACTCAATCAGCAGAAGCTGTAGAGTTTCGCAAAAATTCACATACCACGAAAAAATAAAAAATCTCTACGTTTGTAATTAATGAAATATAACTGAGATTGAATTTTCGCACATCACTTGGTGAAACATCACAAATAATAAAGCTTAAACTTTAAAATAAAACACATTTGGCTTGAGTTTCACTATATAGAAATATTTAGATACTGTATTTAGCAGTAAAGGATAGTCGACATGTTTTCGAGTTATGAACTCATTATCAAGGACTTCATAACTCGAAACATGTAAACTATCCTTTACTGCTAAATACAGTATCTGAATATTTTTATATAGTGAAACTGAAGCCAAGTGTGTTTTATTTTAAAGTTTAAAGTTTATTTTATATGAAATATATTAAACTCCAGACAAACACACATTATTTGTGCAAACTGATAATATGAAAATTCACCGAGTTTGTAAGAAACGATTTTACAATTTGACTACTTCAATGGTTTTAAATTTGCTTTTATGGCTAACTCACTTTCAATCTTATCTCCTTTTACGGTATATTTTTAATCATCATATTTTTTCATTGACATGTTGTCGTTTTAAGTGTATGGTCGGTGCAACTGTTCTAACATTCTATGGTATTTTTTAACTTGAAACCTATAAATCGTGAAATTATCTCATGTAGAATAAAACATTATGAAAAGTCCAATGTAACTATGAAAAAAGAAGCACTGAAAAAAATTAAATACTAGGTACTAGATAGGCAAATATCATATGTAATGTTGAATTAAATATTCATTTGTTTTCCATAGTATAACATGAATTCAAGGAAAATATTTTATCTAATTTCTGTCACTAAAACATCTTTTAAATTTTTAGTTAAATAATTGAATAATCTGCAAATATTTCTCTAATACAAATCAATTAGTTCTTTGAGGCAGGCATGGCGATCAACAACCAGTTTGAATTTGGGTAATGAAGTACAGAGGTATAACTGATGGTATTTTCTCTGTTTACGTACAAAGGATAGAATTATATTTTAAAGATATGTTTTAATGATATTCTGCTAGCTAATTTGAAATAACACCACCCATTCTAATGCTCAATATAGCAAATAATACAGTTCGAACAATTTTGATTGCAAATTTGTCAGATTTGAATTTAGATATGTAAGATTTCCGTGTAGAATATTATAATTGATATCGAAATAAATATCACTTAGTATGCAATTAAGTACCATCCATCATAAAGCTCTCACAGATGTACTCGAGGACTGGAATTGGCTATTTACCGACCCATACGATGCAATGGCGACTCTGATTTCTTACTGGAGATAGTCACATCTTCGGCATTTTTGCATTCAAACTGGTTTCAAATATTCAGGGTTGGATTAAGCTACTCGTAGAAGCATTACATAAACATGTGGTGGTTTTAATATAAGAGAAGTTTTCCCCAAAGTAACAAGCTTAATTTTATATATGCCTTGTGGAACAGAGCTACAAGGACCATAAATGTGAAGCAGGGTTCGAATCCTGCGTTAGGTATGGATGTTTGTGTATGTCTTTCAGTGGTTTAATTAATTAGTTGCGTACCTAACATATAATATTTACAAGCCCATTGGCTGTTCTGAACCGGTGTTAAACTGTAGGTCCCTAGCGACGAGGAGAAATTTAAATTTGTAATTCACTCTTGAATATCATCAGTCCCGACGCAAGAAAATTAATTTCGAAAGTATAGAATTGCATATGGTACACTGATATGAATATATTGACGATATTCAATAATTCAATAATTCTGATTCAATTTTGTTCTTTATTTTCATACATGGTTTTTAATTTTTCGGCAATCGCAGATATAAATTTAGTGATACACTTCATTCTGCATGAGTCTATGATATGAATATATTTTTTTACTCACAAAAATATACTCAGAAGGGTACTCAACGTTAAAATCTAATCATTAAGATTAGTAAGCACTTTTGAACTAGCCTTACTTAACTAAGGTCAAAATTTTATAACACTAAGATTTCACTTGATAGTGTATCTTCAGCTCCAACAATTTAATGTCACTAACGGTAATGTCCTCTTTTTAGTCACACTTTGATGTTCCTTGTCATTAGCACTTTTCACTGAACTAACTCAAAAGCTTCAACCACTAAATTGGGTTTGTCAAGGAGTTGGATAACCTCGCAGTTCCAAGAGTCGTTTTTCGTATCTACTGGAAAATTTGAATATACCTAGTCTTGTTAACAGCTACTATGTCAAGATTCCTATGAAGTTCATTATTGCCCCGTACTAGATAATACTTAATACTCTTCTTCTTTAATCTCTCTTTGTTAGCTTTTATGTTTTCAAGTTTTTCTTTAATCTTCCGCCTTCCTTCCATGTTTAGTGTTTCTGTTAAATAGTAAAAGCTTACTTCATAGAAGTTTGAAGCTACCCTAACTGCACCATTATATTTTTGTAAATACAAAAATATATTCATATCATCAACCCGCTTTCACCTCTTTTACAACCATTTGCATATCTGCTGCAAGAGTTTCATGAACATTTTTACTCATATTCATATTTTCATGCTATTTTATCCTCATATAAAAGCAGTGGTTCATCTATACAATTTGAAAAACAACCGATGGTATATACTGAGACTGTCCCACTATGCACCATGTCATCTAGTCCCAGTATATATCACTGTGCACTTGGTTAACAATTTTTGATGTGAAAAACAGCCTCAATGAAAATATAATTCAACCATCTTAATAATTCAAATCAAACTTTATTATACTCAAGAGTTAGTATTCAGCAAGTAATAATTGTTGTTCAAATGAAAGTAGTACATAAAACTGAAATACAAGCCGCATGTGGTTGATCCATTATTACAAAGACCAGACCAGCCTCTCTCCCTAGTTATATTTTATAACCTGTAATTGTAGAATATCATAAAACAAATTTCTATTAACTCATCAGCTTGGAGGGTAATCTGATTAGTATTTATTTAAAAGTATAGTATTATAGATGTTTTGTTATGTATCTGAATGCATAGATATTAATTTAATAGGCATTTAATACAGAATTTGAACTATATCCTCATTTCATACTTTCAAGTCGATGAACCTTATTTTTAATGCTTGATGAACATGTTGGTGTTATTATTAACATTTCATCAAGGTATATGGGTATCTCATAGCTACATAAATTTTCTTCTGAGTTTGAAAGTTTCAGCCAAAGCAATTGAAATTCTCTACTTTCAATCCAGAACAATTGAATAAATCATGTTCGATTTAATTTTGTTTTTTATGAGTCCAAGTCAGCATCAGTAGGAAATTCGGGCTGCTCAGTATATATAATTCACAAGTAACATGTAGTATTATGTCCATTATTTCAGGAGGTATTTTCATTGTTCTCAGATATTTTATTTGATCGAGCCCGTTTCTACAAATATCGCCAGAAGAGTTTGACATCTTCTGGTCACGATATCATAAATATACAAGAATTTTAATATGAGTTCTTCTTCTGTATCAGAAATCCAGGAAAGGATTAATAGTTCATAATGACTCAATTTCAACAACTTGATTTTTTATTTTGGAACATTCCTCTTGGGAAGTGATGAAACATGTTTTCGGGATCTCAGGAGTACATGAAACAAGTGCTCAGTATGTTAATTTGAAGAATCCACGAGTGTTGCTCAAGAGAATCAAATGAAACATTTCGTATAGTATATATTGTGATTCTATTATTTTCCTTATTCATACTGCAAATATTTTGAAAATGTTTCGTGGAGGAAAATTTCCACTTCACAGTTTACTCAAAATCCAACTCTGCTTAGCAGAGCAAGACAGAAATATATACTTCAACACTGCTTGTAACAATCATTCTTTCATCTAACTGCCAATTAAAAGTCTGTCCGTCTGTCGCCAGAGGCAACTGGTGTGTCAACTCAAGTCCCTAATAGTGGCACTTCTTCACTGGAAGACAAGCCACCTTCAAAATATCTTAATGTCCGATCAACTATGGCCGAAATGATCCGCGCGAGAGTGAAAAGTGAAGGGTCCAGACGATTTATTCCTTTATTTCTGGTCTGGTTGGAATTCGATGAAACGACTTGATTTATCAATTGTACCGATAAGGTATTTCTTGGAATGGTGGCCTGTTATTTCGGATCTTTCAAAATCTCAATGCTGGCCAATGCAATATATCCCGACAAGAAAATTAGACTTGAAAAAAGTTGATATGATTCGCCAATTGATTAGAAATTATTTAACGTTCTCTCAGCTTCCAAAAACATACGATAAATTAATATGCACATCATAAAAACTCGAAAAATGAGAAACTTTGCATATTGAGATCATTACTTCATGTTAATGCATTTAAACTGGCAACGAAATAAAAAAAAAACCTGTTCTGAAGTGTTCACACTCAATTTAGTATAAAAAACAAATTTTATCATTATTTTCTAAATGAAAAACCTATCGAACGTTTTGGACGATTTTCTAATTGAATTTTATTTATTTAATGAACTAATTATGTTAATACTTACAGCATTCATAGCCTATAGTAGGTACTCATTATTGATAGACCAATCGCAAGATTGAAATAATTCGATAATTATTCTTATTTTTCATATGGAGGTTTTGATAAAAAAGTATTTTTTCTTCAAGCGTATAATAATATCTATATTATTTTCGACAACACAGATCGTAGAGATAACCTATTCTCTTACTAGTAAAATAATGAACGCTCATTATTGTACTAGTAATAAAATAATGAGAAATGATAGCAACGTCTATGGGCGTTGTATCCAAGTAGGTATGAACTGTCATTTAATTTTTATTTAATTTGATGTTTGTCAGTATTTGTCAAGAAAATTCAAAAGTTCGACACTATGGGCACAATATTCAATTTACGCTTGAAGAAAAAATAGTATATGTCACTCGGAGCAGAAGACCCTTTATATGTTTCGCCCAGTTTGCACAGCCTCGGCTGACGCCTCGGCAGTGCAAGAATCTGGGCTCAACAATAATGATAGCCTTCTACTCCTAGTAACATAATATACTATTATTTCATTTCAGCGAAACTAAAATAATTCAAATTTCAAACTGTCAGAGCCTTCCTTTATTTTTCAGTAGTCAATGAAACAGTAAAACAGCAACGACATTTTAATTGTCATAGCGAACAATGACTATTATACAATACCTTCTTGTGTTATCTTACTTAGAAAGTATGAATTGGTTCGTTAATTGAATTATTCCTTTGTAGCAGTGTTTTACATGGTGGATCCTCTATTCTGTGACATTCGCGAAGTTTTGATCAAAAAAGGGTTTTATTTCGTTTCAGTGGTACTAAAATAATTCGAATTTCAAAGTGTGATCAGAGCCTTCATTTATTTTTTAGTAGTCAATGCAACATAGTAAAAACGGCAACGACATTTTAATGTTCACGAGGTTTCGATGGAAAAAGGGTTTTATTTCATTTCTTTGGTTGTAAAACAATTCAAATGTGGATCAGAGCCCTGCTTTTGTGTTCAGTAGTCAATGAGGCATAGTAAAAACTGCCACGGCATTTCAATTGTCACATCGAAAAACAACAATTTACAATGTCTTCTTGTGTTATGTTTCTCAGAAATCTATGATATTCCAGTGAAGCATCTCTATCAAATTCAATAAAACCATCTGGCTGAACCTGCTGAAAGTTGAAACCAACTTAAATCCTCAACCATATTCGACAAGGTGATGAAACAATCTTTCTCCCTGATCGTCCGCCATATTGCATTCTATGGTATGCAACCATGCACCGGTCATCGAGCCTCGATGTCACATTATCCCAGAGACTGGTTTTAAGCATCCACCTTGTCTGGTCATAATTTAGGCAATCCGGGCATTATACTATTTAAATTATTGAAGAAAGGCTTGATACATCACCGTCCTCAGCATGCAGATACCAACCGATCCCACTGACACATCTATAAACTGTTTAAATTGTTGCCGTGCTCGCTTCACATAAATTATATTTACTACCTATTTATTGTGGGGGCAACCAAAACAAAATCTTAAATCAAAAGAACGACATTATTAACAGGTACTCAGAATGCAAGTTTTATTGTTATGCTTTTCGATATAAATCTGTAATTTTATTCCTTTGCTCATTTACTATTCTGATTTCATTATTATGTTCATTACCATGTACGTCCTATTGAAGTCTTTATGGTATTAAATTCTACGACGAAGCACAATGAAATGTTACATTGTCATATTACCAAATCAGTTGGTCCTAGGTATTGGGCTTATCTAAATCAAACCGGATTTGGAGAAATTAATACTTTTTTAGAATTTTCATCTATTTTCGATTGATTGGGTCGATACATAATGTGAATTAATAAACATATTAAAACAATGGTTTAAAAAAACAATTTACACATTTATTAAATAATATATAAGCATGACGCACATTTTGGTGAAACTTCACCTTCTTCAGATGCTAAATGCAAACTAAATATAATTCTCCGTTATACCGAATACAAGAAATAAATAGAAGACAAATTATGTAGAAAAGAGTAAATAGAAGAACGGTTACAAATAATTAGTAAAATAGGAAACACCCATTCTAAACTGCTAGTCACGTAGTTCCGTAATTTTGAAAAGATTCAGAAGGTGCTTGTAGTATGATCAATTTGGCTACTCAATAGCAGACCTGAATGTTTGTATTTATTTGTCTGTAATGATTCTAGAAAATTAAGTTTAATTCCCTTCCATTCCGCATTCAATATTTTGAAGTCAAAATTGAATGTGTGATTTTCTTGGACTAAATGTTTTGCATAATGCGAATTAAACAAATTGGCGTAAATAATAATTATAACCCCATAATAATAGAAAATATGATAGATAAAAAGTTTTTCAAGAATGCGATTAGCAAGGTGTACCCCTTTACCAAAAATAATATAAAATATAACAGCCTCAATTTCATCGGAAATTCAAATAAAAAACTTAAATAAATTTCATCTAAACACAACATAAACATTGCCTACCGTACCGGAAATAACTTAGGAAATCATATAAAAAAATAATAAATCAAAAGTTCACAAAAGTCAGGAACTTAATTGTAATGATTGTGATAAGTTTCACATAGGTTTCAGAAGCTTTCAGACCAGAATTTCAGAACCTTTGTTAATAAAAAGTCGGATTCACATTACGCAAACCATTCGATTCAAGAAAACCACACATTCAATTTTGACTTTATTGGTATTGGTAGGTGTGGATGGTGACCGATGCGCTGCGACCAATTATTAGATCTATTGTGCCCCATCTTCTTCTGCTTCTCGATGTGTTCTCGTTTTACAGCAGCCCCTCAAGCCTCAATACCTTCAGGAATTTGAGGATTTTAAGGGGGTCTATTCGTGGTATTTCTTCTACAGTGAGCTGGTATGATCCCAGTGTGTTCAGTCTTCCATGGTGCACAGCATAGCACTCCATCAGTATATGGTGGGGTGTTTCTGGACGTTCCTTGCAGAATCTGCAGGTGCTGTCCCCCTCTAAACCTAGCTTCCTCTGCAATGCCCCGTAAGAAATCCTGTGATTGTCTTTAGACTAGTTTTGCTGAGGTTAATCAGTGCCTTCGATCTTGCTCGGTTGAACTTTCCGAGAAGATCTTTGGCCTGCCTCAGTCCTGGAAGTCTTTGCCCGTATGTTGCTCTCATTGCTTCTTCAGCTTTATTGAGTTCTTCTTGGAAGTAAGATTTTCCAAGTCCGCAGAAAAGTTCTGGCCCGATTAGTGGCGTTGACGCACCCTTTCGTGCCAGGGTGTCTGCTTGTTCATTACCCTTCACTCCGACGTGCCCCGGCACCCAGAGGAGGACTTTAATATATTAAATGCTGAAAGTAAGGGAATAAAACTTAATTTTCAAAAATCATTACATATAAATAAATATATAAATATAAAATCGATACAAACAAATACAAACATTCAGGTGTCCTATATATATATAGGTATATATATATATATATATATATATATATATATATATATATATATATATATATATATATATATATATATATATATATATATATAATTATTTATTCGAATTGTTGTTGCCTGTGATCTATTTTTAATCTTTTGATAATTATTAGCAATAACAGGCTGGTTGAATCTTAAAAAACTCAATTTTATCAAAAAGTTGATTTGAAATAATTGAATAAACAGGGCTGCTTTGTATATGCTATTCAGTCTAATATTTATATTCAAAATTGTAATTATTAGATGGTAAGAGAAACCAAAGAAACCTTTACCTACGTAATGTTTGAAAATAATAATAATAGGGTACTATTTATCTAACAACAAAGAAATTAGTTATGGGAAAAACATTAAAGAAGTGGAGTAAACCACATATAAGTGATTTTCTTCCATAACAGAGGATTTTATTTATTAAACTATTTTCATCTCCAAATTTTCAATCCAATACTTAGCTACGCCGTTCTGATGAGGACCAAAGAGTCCGAAACACGTGTCAACGGCTGCTTCCATATAAACGTACTATACCGATAATTCTACTCCACATCTTTAATGTTTTCCCATGACTAATTTCTTTGTTGTTAGATAAATAGTACCCTACTAGTGAGAGGCTCCCCCGCCTATTTAATAGATCCGTGAAAACTATAGATCGATGAAAATATAGTTTCCCGGACCACGATGAGTGCAAAGCCTGTCCCTGCCTCTGTCGAACGGTACGCGACGCGTCAAGTGCTGAGCCCGTCCCTGCCTCTGTCGAACGGGCGCGCGCCATCTGCTCAGTGTCAACCTTGTAGTTTTGTGCGGAATGGGTAGAATACTACTATACTCCCCGCCGTGCCGAAACTTCTCGATAGAATTCGACCCGTCCAACTGTCGGCTCGAAAGGCCGGTCACGTGCATGAATTCTAGTCCATGCGGAAGCGAAAATAGTTCTTTAAGGGTCCGGAATGCATCCGTTTTTCCACGAATTTCGGGAGAACGTCAAACTTTAAACGTTCGATATCGAAAATCGGCGTCTCGGGCCATCGAGGCGAGACGTGTAGCCTAAGCACTACGGAAAGGACGTGGGCGATCGACGGGGCCCATCGGGCCCCGCGCGATTCGGGCCGATCTCTTTATCTCGGCTTTGTAAGTTGCCAAAATGCGGCCTTCGGCCGCCTGCATTTTGGGAGCGTTGCAAAATGGCGAAGCAATTATTTATTTAGTATTATATACTAGTGAGAGGCTCCCCCGCCTATTAAATAGATCCGTGAAAACTATAGATCGATGAAAATATAGTTTCCCGAGCCACGATGAGTGCAAAGCCTGTCCCCTGCCTCTGTCGAACGGTACGCGCGATTGAAACCGAACGCATCCTTTATCTATGGTACGCGACGCGTCAAGTGCTGAGCTCGTCCTGCCACTGTCGAACGGGCGCGCCATCTGCTGCTCACTGTCGATAGTGTCAATCTGTAGTTTGTGCGAAATCGGTAGAAAAACTACTTTACTCGTTGGGCCTTCGCGGTGGCGATGCTTCTCCGATAGAATTCGACCCGTCCAACTGTCCGGCTCGAGAGGCGGTCACCGTGAATGCTAGTTTGGATTCAAGCGAAAATGGTTCTTAAGCCGTCGGAAATGCTTGCCGTTTTTCACGAATTCCGGAAGAAAACGTCAAACTTTAAACGTTCGATATTGAAAATCGGCGTCTCGGATCGAGGCGAGACGTAGCCTAAGCACTACGGAAAGGACGCGGGCGATCGACGGGGCCCTTCGGGCCCCGCGATTCGGGGCCGATCTCTTTATCTCGGCTTTGTAAGTTTGCCAAAATGCGGCCTTCGGCCGCCTGCATTTTGGGAGGTCCAAAATGGCGAAGCAATTATTTATTTAGTATTATATATTATTATTATTATTTTCAAACATTACGTAGGTAAAGGTTTCTTTGGTTTCTCTTACCATCTAATAATTACAATTTTGAATATAAATATTAGACTGAATAGCATATACAAAGCAGCCCTGTTTATTCAATTATTTCAAATCAATAAATGTCAAAGAAATTTCAATTTCGAATGTCGTGGTGAGGCGTCAACTTTTTGATAAAATTGAGTTTTTTAAGATTCAACCAGCCTGTTATTGCTAATAATTATCAAAAGATTATATATATATATATATATATATTTATATATATTTATATTTATATATATATATTATATTATATATATTTATATATATATATATATATATATATATTATATATATATATATACTATATATATATTATATATATATATATATATATATTATATATATATATATATATATATATATATATATATATATATATATATATATATATACATTTTTATATCTTAGTTTTAAAGTCTTAGTATTATTTCAGGAAAGTATAAGGGTATTTAGACTCTTTTAGATCTCAATTGTGCTCTTTTAGTGTAGCCAATCTTTCGCAATCATTTGTTGCTTCTTCAGGGCCTCTAAAATTACAAACGAGTTTTATTTACTATGGTATTATCGAAACGAAGACAATAAATATGATATAAAATAGTTCCTCACCAATAGTGAGGTTAAATTGTTGGTTGTATGATGAGTCAGATATTCTCAGACACAAGAAAAAATACATGAAACATTAAAACTGACAGCCTAATTATTTAAAATCTAATTTTCTATCAGAAGGAAACAATGTACTTATAATTTACAGCTGACAATATCACTTTTTCTTCGTATGTACATATCTATATTCTATATTATTTAGTTCAAAGATTGTTGTACACCCATGTAACATTAATTCTAGCAGCTCCAAAGCGTAATAGACATATAATAGTCATAATGTATATCGAATTTTTATCATCATATAACCTTTTTCAATTGAATATAATGGGATTATTTCAATTCTTTATCATGATACTGAAGTTAGGAATCAATCGATATACTCGTTCATTCGAATGCTGCTCAGGGACGAACTAGAATACTAGGCCAAGCTACAGAGATTTTTTCATGTAAAAAGAAGAAAACCAGCTACGCCATTGTTTGTAAAATAGTTCCATATGATATAGTGATATGTTTTTCACTCGACTTTATTATTTATAACTTTGTTATTAACAATTTTAAGCAAGAAATTGTATTTTTTTTTAGTTTTTTGCTTATTAAAATGAAACTATCAGAGTAAACGTGATGGTGTTAATAGATTAATTGTAGAAAATGAAAAGGCGAAGAAAATGAGAAGTGGGACGACTCGATCAGACCCTTAGTTTGAAAGGAAATCGGAAAAAAGCGGCCAAAATGCAGTTTTTTCAAAAATTCTTAACTCGCTTATTTTATTGATATAAACTTCATTTGTGCGAAGATCAGGAACTGTCCGATGCATAGTTTTTGCTCTGTGGCTATTTGATTATGTTACTATGCAATTTTCCAGCAGACCTGAATGCGACAGGTATGGTCCGATTTCAATTTACTAAAAAGATTTTGAAAGAAGAATTCTCACAGTTCAAAACGTTCATCTTGGTTTTTCATTAAAACGCTGAGAAATATGTTAAAAATAAAGCTGAACATGACAAAAAACGGTTGAAGAGTGGGGGTTTACAATTATTATCTGACAACGTTTAGAAATTACTGTCATGTTCAAAATGCCGACGCTTTCGAATGTCATACTTCTCCTTGCCTACTGCTCTACCCCCACTCTTCAACTACTCTCACGCGCTCGGCCGTTTTTCGTCATGTTCAGCTTTATTTTTAACATATTTCTCAGCGTTTTTATGAAAAACCAAGATGAACGTTTTGAACTATGAGAATTCTACTTTCAAAATCTTTTTAGTAAATTGAAATCGGACCATACCTGTCGCATTCAGGTCTGCTGGAAAATTGCATAGTAACATAATCAAATCGCCACAGATCAAAAACTATGCATCGGACAGTTCCTAATCTTCGCACAAATGAAGTTTATATTAATAACTAATACTGGCCGGAGGATCTACGGTACAACTCGATGATAATCGAGTTAAAAATTTTTGAAAAAACTGCATTTTGGACGATTTTCTCTTCAACTAAGGGTCTGATCGAGTCGTCCCACTTCTCATTTTCTTCATCTTTCTTCATAGTTTCATTTTTATAAGCAAAAAACTAATTTTTTTCATTAAATTGTTAATAACAAAGTTATAAATAATAAAGTCGAGTGAAAAACATATCACTATATCATATGGAACTATTTTACAAACAATGGCGCAGCTGGTTTTCTTCTAACACTTTTCACACAAAATGCTCCCTACAAATGTCTGTAGCTTGGCCTATACAGTCAGTAATACTATCAAAGAAAATAATATTAGAGAAATATGAATCAGAAATTATAAATATAATTTTTTAAAACAATTGAGCTTGATATGGTTTCAGTCTGTTTATCGTTCAGATGGGATTTGTATTGAGAAAGCAATGCAAGAACTTCGTCACTAAGGTTGTATTTTCCCTCATTTTTGATATTAACACTTCTTAGTCAATTTGGAGGGGAAGGGGTGGTAGGTGAGGAAATCTAGAAACCCACGAAAAAATATTGAATTTCTACATCAAATTGGCGTTGGTTAGGAAAAATAGTTAAAAATAATAATTTTATATTAGCCTCAATTCAATCCTTGTACCAATTTAATGCTCTCTAACTTAATATGCAGAAGCTGTGGAAATGCACAAAATCACATAAAATAGAAATGTCTATATGAAAATGGCAGCGCTTAAAAACGTATAACACGTACACATTTTCAACCTTCTATAAATTTTGGGGTGCAAAAATGATTTAAAATTCATTTTTTGAACCATGCAGCCTCCAAAATCTGAATTTCAAATAAATGTTGTTATTTATAACTAATTTACACTTTTTTGTCACTTCTCCGACACGCCCTTCCGCTAAGTTTGAATATGGAAAATTTTGACTGAATTTACCCAAATTCTGATAATTTTCTTATGCTGTCAGAACAATCAAATTTCTGTTCACCAAAAAAATTTTGGTCCAGAAGGAATGAAACGGAATTAAAAACCACTCTCGCTCATAATACTGAGGCTTACTTTCGATACAGTGCAAGATTATAATTTAATGGGAGAATATCATAAAAAAACATGAAATCTTCAGATAAAAACTAGTCTAAATAATACTTTTCTACTTTCAACTCAATCTACGTACCAAATTCAATCTGCAGAAGCTGTGGAAATGCGCAAAACCTCAAACCTCACAAATCAAATAGAGATCTCTAAATGAAATTGTAGTTAGAAACATATTTCACTTATAAAGGGTTTGTCAATAAGAGGTACCTGATGTTGAAAGACTATATTTATATTATATATATTATATATAGGGTGCCATAATTTGATGACAGTGAGTTGATCTGACATTTCACAAGTCATTACAAGTTGTAAAATGCAGTGATACATCGTAGATCAGCGTGCTTACATTGTGAAAACTTATCATGAAAATGAGTCTTCTGTAATAAAGACATTTCGCAGAAATCGTGATTACTTTGGTCCCCATAACCGCCCAACAGAAAAAACTATTCGCAGTTTTGTGCGTAGGTTTGAAACTGATGGATCTGTCCAAGATGTAAAATCTCCAGTACGTGGACGTGCATGCCGTTCTGTGGAAAATATTGCAGTGGTTCGTGAAAGTGTGGCTGCAGATACTAAAATGTCTGTCCCACGACGTGCGCAGTACTTGGCTCTCAACAAAACCACAACGTGGCGAATTTTAACAGAAGATTTGTCTGTCCACCCATACAAGATATAGTTAACTCAAGAATTAAAGCCAGCCGACCACTTGCAGCGACGTACGTTTGGTAATTGGATACTCCAAAAGCAGGCTATTGATAATGACTTCTGCAAGAGGATAATGTTTAGCGATGAAGCCCATTTTTATTTAAGCGGGTATGTAAACACACAAAACTGTCGCATTTGGGGCAGTGAAAATCCAAGACGCATTCACAAGAAGCCTATGCACTCCCAACGTGTAACTGTTTGGTACGCTTTGTGGAATGGGGGCATAATCGGACCATATTTTTTAGAAAATGAAGACGGTCAAGAGGTTACCGTCAATGGTGAACGTTACCGCGCCACGATAAACGAATTTTTGTGGCCAGCTTTAAGGGATATGGAAGCTAACAATATGTGATTTCAACAAGATGGTGCGACATGTCACACCGCCCGAGAAACTATGGTCTTATTGCAGACGAAATTGAGAGGAAGAATCCTATCGCGAAATGGTGATGTTAACTGGACGCCAAGATCGTGCAACCTAGCGCCCCTCGATTACTTTCTGTGGGGCTATGTTAAAAGTAAGGTTTACGCGAACTATCCAGGAACCATTCCGGATTTGAAACACGAGATTCGGAACATAATTCGGGAAATTCCACCACAAATGTGTAGCGACGTAATCTCAAATTTTGCCAAAAGAGTTCAGTCATGTCACAGAAGTCGTGGCGATCATTTGACAGATATTGTTTTTCATACTCAAATGTAATAAGTTATGTTAAAGATTACTGTAACAATATTAAAATTTTCTAGTTTATTTTGTATTTTATTCACTACCAAAACCCGGTACCTCTTGTTGAAAAACCCTGTACATTGTCAACCCTCTATAGTTTTTTTCTGCCTGTAAAAAAATCAAATTTAAGCTCATCAAAAAATCTGAAAATTCTTGGTCCAGAAGGAAAAAACCGAATTAAAAGCCACTCCCGCCTCCCACTGTTGTTGGTTTTCGATACAGTGCAAGAGTATTATTTCAGGGGAGAAAACGACTAAAAAATTATCAAATCCGTTTAGTATTACAAAAAGGGTAATTAGAACTGCGTAGGTTAAAGATACTTTCGAAATAGTCTCTCGTGGGATTTGTTGTGGAAGTGTTGATACGATTTTCCAAAAATAGTAGCTGTGGAATGCGGAATTTATTCCAGAAATCCATCACTTCATATGGGCGTCTATGTTTGTCGAATTTTATATATCAGGTAAATATAAGATTTTGATTTCACTTGCTAGAAATGACGACTTGAAAATAGGACTAACATTGTTTATGTTTACAACTGTTCGTGAAATTGATCCATCATAGTCACGGAGAATTATAATACCTCGACATTATTGCAAGATTATAGACGATCATCGAGATACATGTAAAAATAGTGAATTTTTTTCAGATAAAAGTAGGATAAGCATTAGTTATTAGTTCGAAGATGAAAGCATATTTCATTTTAAGTTTATCATAATTATTATTTTTCATTATCAGCAGGAAACAGTTAGTAGTGAACGTTTTAATAAATTGTTAATGTTTGAGAAATGAAACTCTAAGTTTAACGATTTTCACATATAATAAAACAACGACACTTGCACAACGCGTTTCGCTGACACTACAGCTTCTCCAGGTGCGAATTTCAACCAAAAAATAAAATATCTGATACAAGGTTTGCAAATTACAATTATAAATTTGGGAAATCCATTCTGGGATTCTAAGAATAAACTACGTTTATTCATTGAAAATATTAAGAAGGGGGGAGCTGTTCACATCCAATTGGTTGTTAAGTTACTTCTGGAAATTTTTATGCCTATAGCATGTTGATATAAGCTCAATAAATCGAAAGTTTAAAAAGTTATAAATGCGGAAATTGCGATAAAATATATATATATATATATATATATATATATATATATATATATATATATATATATATATATATATATATATATATATTTGTATATATATATATATATATATAGGGTAATTCCGGGAGAGATGGCACACCTTTTTAATTTTTTTGATAAATCAAAATATATTCCAAAATATAAAGTCTCTCATAGTAATGAACGTTATCCATGACTAAATGGACAAAGTAAGATGGGAAACTTTTCTATTTTTAAGTTTTTTTGCCAAATAATAAAAATTCTAAATATTCCAGGAAAAAACCAACTCACCCTATGGTCATGGGTGAGATGGCGCACACAAAAAATAGAATGAAAAACGTTGACAAACTAAAAAATAAACAGTAACGAAGACCTTTAATGGTTATTAATGTTACAAAAAGTATAAAACGATATAAAGGTAACTAAAAAATGATTATATACTTAAAACGTAACAAATAAGAACAAGAAGCAAGCCGAATATTACATGACAATATTTTCTTTTCTTCCACACCGCAGACAATGGTTGGCAAGCGTGGTGCAACCTTCATGCAGCCATCTGTGGCAACCAAGACACTGCAACCAGTCTTCTTTGCTTGTAGTTCTTTCGTAATTTTCTCCGCAGCCAATGCAATCATTTTCACCGTCAGTACCGCTGTCTGAATCGTTTTCTAAAATAATGCTTTCGTCGCTATTGGAGGAAATATCGCTTTCTATTTTGTGCCCTTTCTTTGTTTTCACTTTAGATTCTACATGTTGCTTCTTTTTTTCTTTGTTGACTAAACTCTTAGCTTTCTTCGCAGCCAATTCTTTTCGTTTACAAATATTTTCAGGAGATGTTAGGACCTCTGCAAGCTGTCGACTACGTTTTCGAACTTCATGCACTTTAGACGTGCTAGGAATAGGAGAAATTACGTCTAACATTTTACCAGGAGTTTCTTTTTCATTTGTGCCAAGGTTTGCCATATCTGCAGATTGCGTTTCAGCATTACGTTTCGTTACGTTGGAATCAGTATCATTCTCGGGGTGAACAATTTCAAGATTAATGTCATCCTGAGCTTGTTCATTGTTGAGAAAGGCATATTCTGGAATTGCGTTCGGGTTAAATGGAGCGATGCCTGTAGATCTAAAAGCTGAAACTGCATTTTTCACTGTGGCAGCTTTTTCCCACGCTTCAGCTAACAATTTTCCAAACTGAAGTCTGTTGATTGCTCTTGTTGGATTAGTTCTTAAGAATAAATTGCAGGCAGCATAATAATAACTTTTTAAAGCCTTAAAAAATGCACGATCGAGGGGCTGCAAAAATTGGGTGGTATGGCTGGGAAGACAGAGAAGAATGACTTCGTTCACTTCGGCATATTCTAAAACTTCTACGGAAGAACAGTGGGAGGCATGGCCATCCAAAATAAGAACCACTGGACCTTGAGGCTTGCGAGGAACAAATTCCGACCGCAACCACTTAAGAAAAAGTGTTGTATTTATGTACGCCGATTTTTCTGACATATAAATTTTGGCCCCAGGAGGCATACCATCTTCATATTCTTTTTTCATATTTTTACCCTTTAAAATGCACGTAGGGGGTATGAATGCACCCTCCGCATTACAGCAGGATATTACCGTAACAGTTTCCCCTTTTTCGCCTGAAGTCACTGCAGCTACATTTTTGGAGCCTTTTTCCGCTATAACATGCTCAGGTCTGTTGTTTAACTGTAAGCCGGTTTCGTCCATGTTATACAGATGTCCAGGCTTGTTGAACAGGTCATGTTCTTCTAAAATATTGCTCAGTAACTTAAAATAGTTAGCAACATCTTCTTTATTCATACCGCGTGCTCGAGCAAGTGAAACACCCTCTGATTTCCGAACAGTCAAATCAGGATTGCGTCGCAAGAATGATATAACCCAGTCAAAGCCAGCTTTTTCGTTTCTCCTATTGAAAGTGTGTTTAATGCCTAATTGTTCAGCTAGTTGATAAGCCATAATACGCACCATAGTTCTTGTTGGGGCAAAACCGCTTTTTTGCATCTTTTTAATATGCGCAACGATTTTTCTTTCATTTTCTTTCCCAAGGACTGCTTGTGGCCCCAAGCGCTTATTTTTTGTAACTCCTGTTCTTATTTTTCTCCGCAGTGTAGTACAAGGCACGTTAAATTGTCTGGCTGCTGCATTAACTCCCAAATTTCCACTGCTTACAGCTTGAATAGCTATTTTTAAGTCTTCTTCACTCCACGTAGCTCTGGCGCAGCTTCCCTTACGTTTATAGGTGGTCGGCATCTACAAAAGTAATAAAAAAAAATAAAATTAAAAACTGAAAATTTTGATCTCGGGAGAGATGGCTCGCGCCAACTAACCCAACATCAGTGGGTGAGATGGCGCAGTCTCGTGCTCCCTACTGATTGCGTATACTAATGATTTTTAAGATTAGAATGACGCTACAGATATTTTGCTACCCCTTGGAAATACTAAACCGAAAATAATACAATGTGTCAAGGTGTAAAAATAAATAATTTGTAAAAATGTTAAAAAAATATGGAGCATATTTAAATACAAAATTGTTTTATTTACCTTCGTGGATGGAATTTTACAACAGCACCGCACAATAAACACAGCAACCATACGCAAGGAACTTCTAAGCGTGACTGAGAAGTCGGCTTGGCAATAGGAGGGGAGATATTGCACTGCGCCATCTCACCCGCCGCGCCATCTCTCCCGGAATTACCCTATATATATATATATATATATATATATATATATATATATATATATATATATATATATATATATATATTTATAAGTCGGACACATAGAAATTTCAAAAAATAATTACTGGACACAGGTGAAGTTACATAAATCATGACGAAGATTCAATATATGCTAGACATTTAATGAAAAAGAAAGATGACTTCAATTCGTACTTCGAAATTCTAAATCTAGGAAAAAAGGTTCAAAATTAAAACTGATGGAAACTTTGGAAATTAATAGTCAGAGAGTTACTTAACAACCAACTGGATGTGATGATGTGAAGAGCTCCCCCTTCACAACCTTTTCAATGAATAAGAGTAATTTGTTCTTAGAATCCCAGAATGGATTTTCCATATTATAATTTTAATTTGCAAACCTTGTGTTAGATATTTCAGTTTTAGTTTGAAATTCGCACCTGAAGAAGCTGTAGTGTCAGCGAAACCCGTTGTGCAACTGTTGTTGTTTTATTATATGTGAAAATCGTTAAACTTAGAGTTTCATTTCTCAAACATGTTATTTATTTAATATTCGCAGGTGATAATTGGTTCACACATTGACTAACCTGTTAGAGAAAAACGAGTCCAGCTGCTATCTGTTTTTCTCTTTTGCTATAATTGAGCTACTCTTTCGTTACAACATATCGAATAAAATTTTTGAATTAAAATCTTGTAATATGAGAACTGAAATATTTGAAATTACATAAATCATTACCGTGAGGATTTTTTTTTGGCACGATATAATCCATTTATTGTCTCTTCAGGGAAACTAAGCTACTAAAAGGAGAGTACTTAAGACTTACTAAATTTTTCAGTGAAAAAAGATAAGTGTATCCGACAATCAGAAGACAGCATTTTTGTGATATGGATCACGACTTTCTGCGCAATATGTCCTAGGTTCAGGCGATTGCGTGATTTTGCATTTGTAATAACTACAAGTGCATGTTATCTGCGTGCATATATTTTACGGTCTACATACTCTTTCGACAAAATATCTTATACGTCAATCAGAAACATAATTTAAACGTTTATAATATTCGCTGACACGTATAATTTTTATCTCTTAATTAATGTAATATAGATGTCGGATCAAACGTAAAAATAATTAGAGTGCATACACTAACCGCCATTGTAAATATATTGAAATTCTAGATAAACCATTAACAACTCTAAATTAATATTTAATCGTAGTTTGAGAATGCAATACTGTGAATATCGTGAGTAGTAAGCACTAATTATGTAAAATGCAGTCAGTCATGGAAAATGCTATTGTAGGTATTGTAGAAATGACCAGACATGAAAACTAATATTCCTGAAATGTTCGATATTCCTTAATATTTTCAGTTGTTATAATTTTTGTATTCATATTGCTGGTATCACATAATAGTTTTTTGAACGTGGCTGAGAATATATCATAATTTTCCAATTGATTGATTTAGTGAAAAAATAATATATATATATATTTATATATATACATATATACCTATATATATATATTAAAACAATATAATACTTTTTTGGTAGTGGTGGAAAATATGATATAATTTTTGAATTGATTAATTTTCGTTTTCAAATGAAGAAACCATATTGAAACTGGGATTGAAAAAAGAAATACAGAAATATCTATGTATAATATATGAAATTTTTTATACAGGTCATAGACCTGTATATATATATATATATATATATATATATATATATATATATATATATATATATATATATATATATATATATATATATTATATATATATATATATATATATATATATATATATATATATATATATATATATATATATATATATAATAAATCTATTAAAAATAATGGAATTGATGAATTTGCAATTTTCGGAAGGTTATTCCTATTTGAAATACATTCCCAAATTAAAAGTTTCTGTAGGTACCTTTACTAACGAGACCTTGCATGTTGTTGAAGATAATTCTTGAGCTGACTTTGGGCAGATGATAAATGATTATATCTTGTAGAAAGTTTCACTAAATGACAATTTTCCGCTGGTTATTTTATATAATACGATCTTCGCTCCGATCCTGTTCGCATTGTACTCATTCGAGGCGGATTATGGCGTTCCAATTGACCCGACTGTGACGACTGATTGACGACAATCGAACACGCAAAGTGTGATTCATTACACGGTTGTGTATAGTCCTGGGCATCAACAGTACATTGCTCTCTTCGTCGGATGTCAAACTGCCCTTACCCGTATTATTGCAGAGATATTTATGACCCAGTAGAAATCTGTACAATATTGTTCTCTGATTTAATCTTTCAAATTTATGTTTCATATCTAATAACGTAGAACCAAAATCATTAATCAAAACTTTCAGGATTTTTAAATTCTCGAGTTAATGAAAGCATCTTACATTACTATTGCCGAGTTCTTAGGAGCAATATCGCCGTAATCTAAACCAGATCCTAAATTGAATAACTTATCCGTATATACATATATATATATATATATATATATATATATATATATATATATATATATATATATATATGTATATATATATATATATATATATACCTATATATATATATATATATATTATATAAAATATATATATATATATATATATATATATATATATATATATATATATATATATAAATATTATATAAATGTATATATATATATATATATATATTATTAATATATATATTATATATATATAAATATTATATAAATGTATATATACATATATGTATATATATATATATATATATATATATATATATATATTACAGAATCTTCACTCTTGACCAGAGCTTTAGGTTTTTAAAAGAATTTGCAAAAAACAACCATTATTCTTATAATAATCGGATCCACTAAGAGCGCGTCTTCATGAGAAATTCCTAAAAATGAAAGCTATTATTGTAATATTATAAATTAATATTTTCATCTAGAAAATAGCAACTTGTTATTTGTATTTCTTGCAGTATTTCAATGTGTTATTCTATAATACTCAAGGAAGAAAAATAGGAAGGAGTTTTAAGCGAGAAATAGTCATAATTCATACTTTCGAATCAAATGAAAGGTCATTAAATATTACTGTATAATTCTGCCAAGAATTTTATATACTATAAATTTATATTACTTGACGAACCTTATAATCGATTAAGTGGATGTCATTAACTATATCTGTACTAATGAAATTTATATCTTAATACAAAATAAGGCGTGAGCAGAAGAACTCCATCACTATGGTCGAATTTTTCGCACAAAATGCATCGCGTCGAGACGCGATTCTAATGGATTGAATTATATTTTGAAAAATCACGCTTGAACAGCAAACTGAATTGAAAAAAAATATACATTATATTTTTTATTAAAAACAAAATTGGGAAGTGCATCGTGGTTGAAGGAATTTGAAACTAACGAAGGAACGTACCTATTGTGAAAAAAATTTGCGAAGTGCATCGCGTACTGATGGCAGATCGAGAAAAGCGAAGTGCAACGCGTACTGATGGCAGATCGAGAAAAACTCTATGTACGTACCAAACTTCAACTCAATCTGTAGAAGCAGTGGAGTACGGCAATTTTACAGAAATCGCGAGAAAAGGAAATCTACGTAAAAATAGCGGCGGTTAGAAAAATTTAACCAAATTTTTATATAGTTTCATTCTGCAACCAAAACAATCCCAGGAAAAGTTTTTCAAAAATCGTGATCTAAGAGGTCTAAAACTGTTAGAAAAATTACTCCCGTACCTGACTGCTTTCTTTCATTACACTCCAATAGTATGTATTTTATATAGAAAAATAAGACTAAAAAACAAGTTATAATATGTTTAACAATTCTTTAACGAAAAAAAAATGATCATCTATCAAATCATGAATCTTTTTCGAAAAAAAAGTAGAGAATAGCAACTGTACCATCTGAAATCTTCCTGAGATTATGAATTGACCAAAATATCTTACTTCTTCTGTCTCACAGCCATCTGTATTGTTAAGCATCTACTGGTATTTTGTTGAATACATTTGTTATTATTCTGAAAGAACGTGGGTAAGAGGTTGAATCTTCATTCATTCATCATGATTTTTATTTAATGAAAGATTTATTATGACAATTAAGTAATTATATTGAAGTGCATCATTGAACATTAGAAATATTATTCGCTACTTACGAAATTATGTTATCGTCATTATTTTCTTTTCATGTTATTACTATCACATTAGGTTATTGCCATAATTTTAATATTATTGCCGCTGGAAGTGGATTTATGAAGAATAAGTGTTCTGAGCACTTTCGAACTATTATTAATAGTATTTTTATGAATTTCTTCCACCTCGCGATTATGTCTGGTGTTGTTTCACAACTGAATTTTGAGTGTAGGTCTTTAATATCCTGAAAGAAATTATATTGACTGAAAAAAATTAATTGAACATTTTTCCAAAATTAATTTAAAATTCATCAATATATCTTTTCATATCTTCAGTTAAGCAGGTTTACCACAATTGTTCATAGTTTCTTGCCACCAGATGAGCATAAAAATTAACATTTCATGGGAGAAAGTATAAAGTTGCGGCACTTGTGTTTTATAGTTTAGCTCTAATAAGTCAAGTCTGTTGGGTCTAGTGATTTCCACTATATTAAGCTTAGTGGTATATATGATTCTTCTCATACTAAATGAATACATTGTTGAACATGCTCCTGAATTTCCTTGCAAATTATTCGAAAGCGTATTGCAATAATCATCTTATTTCAAAATAAAAGCTATGAATCTTCAATTTTAATCAGAACTTCTATATTAATTATCGTTGAGTTTCATGAACCTTCATCATATGCTTTGAATATTTTGCGTATTATATATCAATTTTAAAAATGATCTACTCCTAGAGCTATTATATTCAAAGATCTATAACAGAGAGTTTTCTTATTCTTCAATTAAGAAGTGAATCAATTAATTACTGATCAACCCTAATTTCAAGTAATTTTTTTATACTCAATATTTCTCGTTTCTTTTTGTTCGAAACGAAAAATGGAGATAATACTTCATTGTGTTTGAATGGGCATCTTCACTACAATCAAATTGTTAAAGAAAACAAAAAACAATTATAAAAAATTTCAATTCATAAAATACTTACGAAATGCTCGGCCATTTTTTATGCGACCATTATTATGAATAGGATAAATGTCAATTATCAGGAATGAACATAATTATCAAATTATCCGAAATTTTTTATTTCTGGTTGCTTTAAACATAAAATACTTAATCAAATCATACACTTCCCCCATCGTAATTATTATTATGTTGAGTACTTTAAAATTCCGTAATTTAGTTCAACATATAAAGGTTTTTATTACTTCATAATCGCATACTATCTTCCAACAACGATCCTAAAATTACTGGCTACGGATCAATTTGCCATGTTACAATCTTATATTTTTCGACCTCTTGATTTCAAAAGGATCATTTAGTCACCAGACATATCATTTGGGAGATTGATTCGACCTAAAAGCTATAAAAATGTTGATTGCGTCCAATTTTGGGCATATTATACGAAATTTGGGTATCTGACAGACTCGTTCCCTTGAACGTCTATAGACATTTGTACTGAAGCAGGTAAAAAATCATTGGGACATTTCTGTCTGATTTTCGATATCAAGTCGCTACTCCACTGCAGCGATTCACAAATTATAATATCTAGTAAATAGTTACATATACATTAATATTCATCACGGTTATTATGAAAATACATTGTTATTGTTTTACTTGCTTTTTTAGAATTCTTCAGAAAAGAGACACATCACAATTGGGTTATCAGATTGTCCTATATTATAATCATTCTGCCAACTCGTATTTCTTTCAATTTATGATTATTGACATTTTACATTTTATAATGAAGTCCAAATCCATTTTATAAATACCTACTTCACTTTCGAAGATGAGTTAAAAAACTTTGATGGATGTGCTTGTTTTATCTAACTTGAAAGATGTTGAGCCAATTAAGTAGGCCACATGTATTATTTTAGGAGTAAGAAAAATGAGGCAGCTAATATATAGTGACTAATTCAAACAGTATGGAGAGTGTAACGTTTTGGAATTCTGGAAAATACTTTGAAGTAAATATATCCTGAAATTTTAAAAATGTTGAGATTTAGAAATTTTTCAAGAATACTCAAATATCTCAAAGTAAAATATTTCATAATAAGTTTTTGCATTTCCAATCCTTTAATTTTTCGGTAATTATTTGATAGAACGAAATACTCTCTAAATATGATACAATTATTGACACTAACTAATTCAGGGCTGAGAAAGTCGAATCTTAATTCAACATCGATTTCAGATCGAAATTATAGAGTAACGTAAAAAAGTTAATGCAAATTTTGAATATTTGGTAGATTCTTATTTAAGGTTGACATTAGACATTTTATTAGAAAATTTGTTGAATATATTGAAAACTTTGATGACCTACCGACAATTTCTGAATTCTGATTCTTTATTTTTCCACCCAATAAATCAGTAAATAAGAAGAGTTTAATTATATTGAAAGAGCTTTTCGGTCTATCAAATATCATATTTTGTTCATATTTAGATTCCTTTCTTTCTGTTATGTAGGTATGGGGGTATGTCACGTATAAATTCAAAATATTGTCGAATGGTATCTTGCAGAACAAGACGAATTGACCTCTGAACCCATTTTGCGGATACCGGGTCAGACGGTGAATACAATGTCGCGCGTTGCAGCTCTGCAACAGCATCGCCGCCGTGTCTGAAGTTCGAAGCGGCGTCCCTTTCCCCCAACCGACCCCCAAGCATCACCCTCCGTAGCTGTCCGTCTCCCGTCAGCGTCAGCTCTCCGATCGATCAGTCTGTGGCTCAAAGCAATGCACGCTCAGGTCAAAAGACGTCTGCCCGGGCAGCAGCGACAATCCCCCTCCCCGCTTCTCATTCCAACAACCACCCAACCCCCAGACCGTGGCCTACTTGACGGACTCACGCCACGTCATGGGACATTTCAATCTCCTCCCGTTTTATAGACTTGATCGGACTGTTTTTTGGAGTCTTTGATGTGTTGATTTGGGGTTTCCTTTTTCTGGAGTAGGTATAGGAAAAATTGGAGATGTGTTTATTTATCTTAGTCTTAAATCCATCAGTTAAATATTTTTTTAAATGTATATATATATATATATATATTTATATATATATATATATATATATATATATATATATATATATATATATATATATATTTATATATATATATATATATATATATATATATATATATATATGTATATATATATATATATATATATATATATATGTATGTATGTATATATATATATACATGAAAGCAAAGAAATATTATTATATTAAAGAAAAACTGAAACTAGGAGAATTATTTGTGAAACAGAAATTCCAGTATAATTCGCCTGGTGGGGCAGCCTATTGAAGTTTTCAGATTGTTAAGGATTGTTTCATTGAAATTGATTGGCATCTCTGATCCTTTGAAGTAGATCCAGAATCTAGATATTTATTACATTCTCCGCTTCAAAGATGAGAAGAAATAATTGTCTCACCAGAGGGGAATCTGATGATTGTTATCGATTTTTCAGATAATTGTCCTGGTAGATATATAATGGCACGTTTGTCGAATTTTCTAACTTTTTCCTTTGAAAGATGGATGGGAACTGCACGTCAAGCCTTATGCAACTAGCTCTAATGGAGGGTTAGTATGATTAATCATCAATATTTCAAATAATTTGATTTTCAATATTTATATTAGATATTTTATAATTGACAAAAGTGTGAGTTATATTTTAAAATATCAGTGTTCAAATAGATTGATTTTCAATGATTTGTTTACTGAAGATAGAATATCTTTGACCTGAGCTCATTATATGCATAATTTATGTGTAATGACTTCGCAAAATAAATAAATGATGAATGTATATAATATGCATAAACTGAATGCATCCCTTGTTTAAATACTATTGGCTCTCATAAAAAACCATCTCAATAAAAGTAATACCTAGATAATACTGACTGCTTTCGTGGTATAGAATTGAGTGAAAACCTCCGTGAGTTTATTTGTATATACAGAGATTTTCAAAATAATGTAAATTTTTCTATAAAAAACTTGAACGATTCTTTATTATTTCTCCTCCAGTTTCTATTGGCATATATATGGAGTTTCTTTATATATGTTATTTCCACTTGCGAAAAGTAGAAATTATTCAGAAATGACTAGGTATTAGAAACTACCTATATCATTTACATTTTTACGTAGGTCTTTTATTTATTGCCGCATTTATCTGAAAGTGGTGACTAATTACTGAAAGCATTTTGTATGACACACTGTTGAAGGATTTCTTCAAGTTAATTATTTTTGTATTTTGACCCAAATTCAAATAAGAACTTTTTTCCTTTTTTGAGAGTTTCATCAATGCTCGATAAATTGTCAAATTAAGTGTATATATTTTAAGTTAATCAATCTACCTAATTTCCTCACTTCCTAGGTTGGAGCATTAAGCACTGAAACGTATACAAATACTCTACTCTACATAAGTGAAAGAGTTACCACACACACACACACACACACACACACACACACACACACATATATATATATATATATATATATATATATATATATATATATATATATATATATATATATATATATATATAAATATATATGCATTTCTTTTTGTTATTAATGGAAAAAAAATCTACGTGAATTATGTTCAATTGTGAGTTACGTTACTCGTATATATTAATAAATTAATCATCTGTCCCTAGAACAAATGATTAATTGTTTGAGTACATTACTATGAATTAAAAGTAGGTACCTGAATTATTGATACTTATCATAATAATAGATGATTTTTATTTATTTTTAAGTGTATGTAAGATTGTTGAGACTGCGAGAGTTAAAAGATTATATATATATATATATTTGTTGATTAGTTTGCGATGTTTATTGATATGTGATTTAGAAACATCCTTTCCTATTTTTGTTATTGTTTGTGAAGGTTTGCTCTTGAAATGTCTTTCTCATAGTCGTATTTTCTCCAAAAATAATAGACTGTATCGAAAGTCAACACTAAAATGAAGGAGTGATTGTTGTATCCGTTTTATACCTCAATATACTATTTTCGATTTTTTAAAAATATTTTCAAATTTTGGTCGAATAAGTGACGAGGATATGATGAATGAGCATTTTTCAAATTGGTGACAAAAGACGTGGAAATTAATTATCTACAACAGGTCTTAAATTCAACCCCCTTGGACTTTTTGGAGGGTTCACCCCCTGTTTCTTTTAAATTGAGTTTGAGGGTTGAAAAACTTTATGTAGGAAGTATTCATGCTAAGAAAGTTCTCTTTAGCAGAATGAATTTTCTCTGTTCTTTTTATTTAGAAATTTCGTGATTTTTGAAGATTCGCGCTCGTCCCTTGCTCATCCAGATTCAGCTAGGAGGTTGGAATTTCTTACGTTTTCTTTCGATGTCAGCGAATGTATTGATTGATAAGCATCTCTAGGTTCAGGACCATGATGCGTTCATCTTTTGAAATATTGAATTAAGAAATTTCTTATGAAATTTTTAAAATTAAAAAATTAATTATATGTAGCCAGGATTCCAGAATAGATTATCCAAAATCTGAGAAAGTTTTATGACAGAAAAATAGTACACCAAATTTCACTCATAATATAACAACGAACTCAACTTTAAACCAAAAGATTCGAACAATTTCTGCGAGCTTGTCGATTTTCCTTAAAGTAACTCGATATCTTGTTATGTCTGCTAGATGATAGAATTTTTACTGTTATGTCAAAGCTGGAAATTTCAATTTCCTCATCAGTATGCGTAATATAAAAAAGTAATTACTGAAAAACTGCAGAAGCAAATAAACTTTACCATTTCAGTCAATCAAGAGCCATGAAATTTCATTCAGAAGACGATCAGAATAGTTCAATTTCCCGAACTGAATAATTTGATGGGGATAATTTCCGTCACTTCAAAGGCTCCCAGTATTTTATACTCGTAAATAATTATGCACTCATTTTTACACTACGTTCACCTGCTGTGCGAAATATCGAAATTTTCACTTTATTTAAAATGCTCAAGCAGTTTTTATTGTACTGTTACAGGAAATGAATCTAGATATCGATTTGTGTAATGCGAAAAACGTAATGGAGGCTCCGTGGCTGAGCGGTATAGGTAACGCTATGCCGTCTTCGTTGACGGAGTTGATGGGTTCGATTCCCACCGTGTTCCTGGGTGTTTGTATGCGTCCGGATTTAAGTGGTTCCCCTCATTATAGTAAATTGATGGCTAAATATCCACGTTGACGAAGCCAAAATTGTACGGAGGTCGGGCGCGTGTGAGAGGGCACACGTCCCACCTCTTAAAAAAAAAAAAAAAACGTAATGCATTCGGAAATTTTTTTTTTCGTGAAAGAAGAGTTATACTAAACATTCTTACTTTACAAAAAGCTTAGGAACGATATTTGAAGTTGTATTCATTAAATAAGCTATTTATACTGGTATTTGACTTCACACTAACAATACTAATGTCAGAATTGATAAGTATAACCAAATTATAAGTACTAGGTTTACAAGTAGGGTTCCCAACCCTCCTGGATGCACCAAACTAGTTAGTCGAGTACTTAGCGTACGCTGGCTAGTATTTGGGAGGTCTTGGGTTCAAACCCCGCGGCCGACTGGTCTTCCAAGAGTTTTTTCCAGAGGTTCCTTCATGGTAATGTGAGTCACTGCTTGCAAACTTATAAGGCGAACGCTGGGACAGTATTAATCCTCTGAACCCTACCCACATTTTCTATGTTCCATAAATATCCCGTCTCGCCTATTTTTAATGCACTTCTATATACAACTGTAGGTATCGTCTGATCTGGCTGATGGAGTTAATCTCAAACTCAAGCTGCCCACCTGCCTGACACATACCTTAGGAGGAATGAAATACGAGTGTTTCCCTTCTTTTCCTTTTCCCTCCCGGATTGCCCGGGAGACTTCAGTAATAATGGTTAACCCCTGACCTCCCGGGTGCAATGATTCCGCGCTCTACTAACAAACTTTGATTTTTAATGATTATAATTTGCTGCTCGAGAGCAAATAAATAAAATTTGAAAATTGATAAATGGTTGACATTTTCTTTCTCCCCTCCCCCCATCCCGACTTCTTCAAATTCTCCGGGGTTGGTTTTTTCGAGAGTTGGCAGCCCTAGGTATATGGTCCATGAGCGGCAATCTTTTAAACCGATAGGTTAATATGTGAAAATTAATTATGAACAACATATCTGAAATTCACCCTTATACCTACTACTTTTTCGCTTATGTAGCTAAGAACCATATTTTTGCATAATTTTTGCACACTCAAACCTCCTCCAAATTAAAATAGAGGTCGAAAATAATTTGTACGTTGATTGAGTTGATGTAAGGATAGTAAATTTTGGCTATGTAAACTTTTTTTTCTAACGTCCGTCATTTCCATGAAGACGTTTCTTTTTTTCGTTGTTTTTGAGGATTTTCGTTCGTCTACAGCTTCTGAATATTGAAATTTATAACGTTGAAGTTAGTGAAGCATTCATTGGGTGTTTCAATTTTTTTCCTTAACCGTCGCCATTTCAATGTAGAGATTTCTTATTTTTTGGTTGAAGGTGTTGGTTGTTAGTCACCTCCACAGCACTTTCGAATTGACTTAGGGGATTAAGAGTTTGTATGTAAATACGAACAAAAATTAGAGGAAACTACGACCTTAGTAATGAAGCTCTGCTGTTTACGATTTTTTTCCTATATTTTAAACTACTAAACATTATTTGATTGAAAGAATTTTAGGATATCATTGAATGTAATATATTTTTCATTGAAACCAGTAATAATATCGATACAATTTTTAACATAACTTTTCATATAATGAGACAAGCCGTTGTTTATTACTACTTTTCAATTTTACTACAACTGTGAAAAAGTTCTTTCTTCAGATTTTCATTGATTATTAGGTATGGAATCACTGTATAACTTAAAATGTTCAAATCCTTCCTACACAACCAATACTCATTAGTTCATAAAAATTGTGAATTATACAAGCATGGCAAATCTTTTCAAATTAGGAATAATAGCCGTCTGTTTCGATCTTATTAAATCTCATCAGAAGAGTACAGAAGTGCATAACTTAAGCTTTTCTTGGATCATATTTTCACTGAATAATGGATATACTACGGTTGACGAAGACCACAGCGCCATCACGAATGACCGTGGGAAACATTAACAATTCACAGGGATGCAGCTTCTATATAAGAACAGTTATGTGGAAAATATGAAATCAATGCATTCATAATTAAAAGTAGCAATTGATCTGAATCGTAACTCTTGTCAAACAGTTATTTTATGGTTTTCGACATAAAACACACGCAATGCTAGACGACTCTGTTAAATTAATATATCTCAAGTTTCAAATGAGATGATCAAACAACTCGACCGAAATTATGTGAAAGAAGCCACAGGCAGTGTAACAATAGAATTTGAGAGACTCTCATTAACGGCTGTGTTTGGCTAACAAGGCTATCATTTATGTCTTGAGTGTTTATCTACTATACTCTCTTAAACCTACTATTTAATTTATGTATGAATTTTCTTTCTTAAGTGAATATATCATTATTGTCGTATTTAGATCGTCTATAAATGATAAAAAATAATTTATTTGAAAGAATTTCATACTTAATTGAATAAGCTCATGCTTATAGTGATAGTGAAAATCCACTTGTAAAACTGAAACAATTTTTTCATTTTATTCTACTATGAAATTATTCTTGGTAATTATTTCATCACACTGTTACAAAAAAAAAGGTCTTGGTTTTTTTTATCTGATGTATCTTAAGTTATAAAAGAGGTAATATTATATTAAGTTTTTCATAATTACAAAATTTCGGAAACATATTTCATTAATTCTGAGAATAGCATTTTTACCATGTCTAAAAAAATTCCTGTTATCAGTTGCAATATACGAAAATTAATGCCAGTACGAGAGAAGACAAACTCAAAGACCAATAAATATTAAAAATAATAATGAAGGAAATATTTGCATTATTTCATACCTAGAAATCTTCATGGTTGTAAGTTTGAAATAATGGAGACACATAATAGTTTTTCTATAATGATATTGAACCTCGCTGTCGTTTATATCAGATTATGAAACATCTGCTCAGAAAACAAGTTAGTTGAAAATTTTTGAGCTTGATTTGATTCATATACCACAAAACTATGGAACGATATGGAAAATTATTCGATTTTCACAAGGATTTTCGTACTCACTTACAAGGAACTGGGCTATGTGGTGTATATAATACCCAGGCATCTATATACCACAGCAGTTAATAGAAGAGATTGACCCAAACCACTCCTCCTTATGGAAAACAAAACTGAGGTTTCGATCTTATGAGATCTCACCCTTTGTGTTCTTACGAGCGGAAGTGATTCTCTACTTTTTGCTCAGAGGCGGCTGTTAGGAAAAAGGACAGAGTCTGCTAGTTACAGATATCTGTAGAACTCCAGAACAAATGAGGTTTGACCAATCATTTCAATTCGAGCAACTAATACAAAATCGAGACAATTGGACAAATCTCTATCATATACATTTTTAGCAGGTTTTCACGTTGAAAACCTGCTTATTAAAATAGGTGCGGTTAGCAAAGTTAGACCTAGGACCAAGATAGTTTTTCATTTCATGACTTTTTATGATGCTTGGCACCAAAAACTCAATTTCATGTATCTCTCTCTCTCTCTCTTTATATATATATATATATATATATATATATATATATATATATATATATATATATATATATATATATATATATATATATATATATATATATATATATTCGTATGTATGTATGTGCTTATGTATTTTAGCGTTGTTTAATTTGAAGCAATAGGGTTGAAGAATTGTAAATAGGTAGTTTCGTATGATATCTTAGATGGTATTGTTTTTGGTTCGAATTAGTGGAGGGGTTGACCCCCCTTGGGGGGAAATAAATTTCGTTTACACGACAGAAGGCGCAATTTTGTAGCAATAGAGTTGATAGTTTGTATCTAGGTAGTTTTGTATGATATCTTGAAAGGAGTTGGTTTTGGTTGAAATTGGTTGGGGGATTGATCCCCTGGGAGGAAATAAATATTGTTTACACATTAGAGGGCGCATTTTGTTTTGAATTAGGAAAAAGATTATTATTTAATGAATATATTTTTTAAACTGGATACGTTATGAAAACCTGCTCTCCTAATGCAGCTCGCTGCGATAGAGTGTTTAGTATTAAGTTTTTAAATAATTTTTCCTCTTCAATATAAATAGAAGAGCATAAGCTTTATTAGCTAAAATTCTCGTAGATCTCACAAAACGTTTCACATATGATTAAGCATATTTTCCAGAATGGACATCTTCAAAGCTCAACTGCTGAAACGTTGATAATAAGGTATTGAATAAATGCAATACAGATTTTCTGTAAATTGAGGTGAATATGATACAACCGGTTGGTGAATAAGTTGAGGAATAGATGTAATTTTCAGTTGTTCCGTTAAGAGCATTTCAAATGAAGATTTAAAGCGTGGAAACCATAGAAGTAGGACACGAATGCATCTTGCGTCCAATTCCATCCTTTTTTGCAAATTTAACTCTGATATCTATGGTAATTAGTTCTCAATTATGCAGCGTATGTCTCTATTATCGCGACAGTCGGACCTTGTACCGTCTCAGGTGCGACTGATTTACGGCCCTAGTCTGTCCGTCTGTCCGTAACGTCCCGGAGTGACTGATAGTGTGACGTTTCCCCGCACCGACTCCCTCGTGCCTGGTCTGTATGTTCTACACTGCTGTTACTTGATTTGTGAGCATGTTATATGTCAATCTTGCCAGATAGTGGGAAGTACACGTATTCCTGATCAGTGTGAGAAAGTCTAATAGTCTGTTTCCATGGAATATATAGGGTATTTAAGGTTGGATTGGGTGATCAACACCTACAAGTTGAGATGTAACTCAAGATAATGGGATACTGTTAGCGAGAATTATTCATTTTGTGGAAATAAACATTCTATTGTTGCCCATTAGAAATGTTTCTGAGGAGTTACAATTATTGATGATTCCAGTGAAATAGTCTTGAATCATTAATATAAATGACTAAGTGTCATAAAAATCGTATAAAAAAAACACTATTCGGAGTTTGAGGAGCTATTTGTATTGTACTTATTAGGTTACCTTGATCGATTTTCTTCGGGTCATTATATTTAATACATACAAATAATGGATTACAAGAAATAGCATTATAATTTACAGCGTTGAAGCTCAAACTTCATTCTTGATGAAATATTTTATATTTTTTCCTTTAAGTATATTATTTTATTCATTCAGAGTGTCTTACAATAATTGATATCTCTGCTTTATATATTTTTCATTTTAAATTCTCCTCCTTATTTTGCTATAATGGGGATGTAGAAACTATTGATACCGTTATACAAGAAAGATGATTTTATGAATATATCTAATTATAGGCCAGTTACTGTACCAATGAGTTTGTCTAAGATTTTTGAATATGCATTTTTGGATAGGTTAAATAGTTTCTTACTTGAAAACAATATCATATTTGTGGACCAGCATGGTTTCATGAAAGAAGAATCAACGATTACAGCTATAGGTTCATTTTATCATAGAGTAATACGACAGATCGAGGCAGGCGAGTGCCCTGTTGGGATTTTTTGTGATCTCAGCAGGGCGTTCGACTGCGTCGATCACATGGTCTTATTAGCTAAATTATCGAAATATAGAATAAATGATTCTGCTTTAAAATAGATAACGACATTTCTTGTGAACAGAAAACAATAATATGTTAGTATTTTTTTTAACAATGAGTAAACGGAACAACAGATCAGTTCTAGATGTGTGAATGTAAACATAGGTGTCCCACAAGGCTGTATATTGGGCCCGATCCTGTTCGTTCTTTATATAAATGACATTGACTGTCGATGCAATGACTGTTTATGCTGATGATAGCTCTTTTTTAGTATCTGAAAAACTAGATAGTAGTTTGGAACGCAAATGTAATGAAGTAGTAGATGCAGCGAATAGATAGTTTGGTGATAATTCCTTGTTTCTTAACAGCAATAAAACGGCTCTTATACGGTTTCATAATTACCAGAGGAAGTGCTCTAGAGTAAATGTTTATGCAGGGGAAAATCTGCTTGAACAAAGTAAGAATGTGAAATTTTTGGGAGTCTATTTGGATGAATGTCTCAATTTTAAAAATCATTGCGTATATGCTTCGGGAAAAGTGTTGTTTATATGTTTAAAAACTTGCGCAATGTTTTAGATGAAAAACAACTAGTATATCTTTATTATGCTCACGCAGAATCGAGATTACGATATGGTGTCATTTTCTGGGGTTGGTCATCTCTTGTTTGCAAAGTTTTTTTATCACAGAAAAGAATAATTAGATGTATATCTCGTGTTTCCAGTTCATGTTCCTGTAAGTGTCTTTTTCAAAAACTTCCAAGCTTATTTGTTTTTGAAATATGTATCTATGTTTATACTAATAAGAGTATTTTTAATTTAGTGAAAGATTTAAACATAAGGTTAATACACGTCAGCAAAATGATTTGTATGTTCCTTACAATAAGTATAAGGTAGGATGTAAGTCACCTGACTCTTTGGGGCCACAATTTTTCAACAAATTGCCAAAGTCTATCATTGAGTCCCCTAGTCTAAAAGTATTTAGGGCTAAGTTGAAAAATATATTGGTTGATAAATGTTTATATTCTGTGGAAGATTTTTTGAAGAAAATGTGATATTTTCTTGTTCATTCGACAATTCCTATACAAATATTATTTTGTCAGAAAGAAAAATAAATTATTATTATTATGAATTGCTAGCAGATAGAAGCTCAGAAAGGAATATATGTATGTATATATATATATATATATATATATATATATATATATATATATATATATATATATATAAATATATATATATATAAATATATATATATATATATATTTATTTATATATATATATATATATATATATATATATATATATATATATATATATATATATATATGTGCCTCAAACACATGATTTTAATTATTTTAGAAAGGCGTATGAATCTTCGTCGAAATAATTGTAATTTCAGGTCAAATTATGGAAACTTTGATATTAATATTCTCATATTGTAACGACTTATTAAGTAGCCTCGTATTTGAAATGAAAATATTGAATATGTTTGATCTGAACTCAATTAGAGGTTTCCATGGACAATCACTTTTGATTGCAAATTTATGGATATAGAATCATCCTCCTTAATAAGTTAGCAACTTCTTCAAAAATCTTAAATGACACAGGGGGTCAAGTAACACATAATTTCAAAGGTATTTTCTAAAAATTTTTTTTATTGGAAGCAGTAAAATACATCTAAAAAAAATTTCTAATTAGTTACAAGTAGATATATTTTTAACTTCATGCAGAAACAAAATTTTTGTTCAAAATTTTCCTGTACATTTTGTCACATTTCATGTGACATGTGACCACATGCTACCATTAACCGGTGGGGAAAATTTTCTGAAGAGATAGGTTCCGTTGTATCAATGACCCCATAGTAAAAGTTCTAAATATGTCAAATATGGCGATCTTGAAGACACAATTCAATGAAACCCCTCTTACCAATCCAATCTTCGGGAAACATTGATTCAATAAGTCACGTACAAGGACTGCATAATAGTATGTTGAAAAAATACACCATTCTCTTGAATATAATCAGTGTCGGAGTATAGAGGTAACTAAAATAATGCAAAATTGCTCAGATATTTGACAGTTGCGTAGTTATCGACATAAATGCTTAACCATAATTCACAATAATAGTAGAAATTAATTGGCGCCTTCTCTTCATTCATAAAAGAATATTCTAAAATATCTGCCGTCAGATCACTCATAAAGATTTTCCTGACATAGCTGGAAAATTCGATGCGAATGTCAATCATAATGGGAAAGCTTCAATCAATGCCAACTCAAAGCGAGTGGAAAATGACGACCTCTTCGTGGTGCATTCATCTCGTTTCATTTGTTTTGTGCCGAACAATGCCTCTTTCTAAAATTCCTTTGTCACCAGAAACAATTAAAGACATTCACTAATACCCTGTGTAAAGTCTGAAATGTTTCGAACAAGATGGCTGTGAAGTGTCAGTGTGATTGTTTGTATAACCATTATAATCCATTTTCCCTTATTTCAAGTAAAGTCTTGAATATTACATATAAAAATAAAAATTCGTGAGCAGCAGAGCACCAACCCTAAAGTAGTATTTTTTGCGCGAAATGAATCGCGTCGAGATGCGATTCTAACGAATTGAATTATATTTTGAAAAATCAAAACCAAATTGGAAAAAAAATTATTTTATAAAAAAGAAATTTGCTAAGTGCATCGTGGTTGAAGAAAAAAGTTGAAACTAACGAAGGAACGTATCTCAACATCAATATAATCCAAGTACAAAATTTGAATCCTCTATTGTTCGCGTAGTGCATCGCATATCTACTGATAGCAGATCGACATGCAATTCGAATGGAATAGTCACCACGAAATGCGGAGCATTTGAGAAAGGGTTGAAACCTGAAAAGTATTTTAAGTCAACATAATCTCAATGTGCGTACCAAACTTCAACCCTCTAACTCAATCTGCAGAAGCTGTGCAGTTCGGCAATATTTTCAAAATCACGAAACAAGAAATATCTAAATAAAAATGGCAGCAGTTGGAAAAATTTGAACAAATTTTGATAGTTTCGTTTAGTAACAAAAACAATCCCAGGTACCAAATTTTAGCTCATTTGACTCGATGGGAGCCGCTGTGGAGATGATAATCTGTAAGTGGGAATACCATATATATATATATCTATATATATATATATATATATATATATATATATATATATATATATATATATATATATATATATATATATATATATACTCACCGGCAAAAAAACTCGGCCACCTAAAATTTTGCTGAAGTTCGTTGTCCAAGAATATTCGCAATTTTCCATCGATTTCAATTGTTTCTACGCCGAATTGTAGATAAATTCTTTGGTATTGAAACAAACTCCAGAAAAGTTTTTCAGAAATGTTGATAGCTTATTTATACAGGGTGAAAAAAAACCTTGTATTTGTAGTCCAATTTCTAAACACCCTGTGGAACAGTTCGGGAAATTTGTAGAGTTTACGCTCAGTTTATTACATAGATCATCCTTTTCGCCATCTTTCAGTTTTTATTTCACCTTGATATCTTGATACCTTTTGAAGATACATATATCCTAATAAAATCCTAGAATTTTACAAACATGCCAAGCTCGATTAAGGAACAAAAACGAAGGTGGCCTCTGTCAGATTGATTGAGTAGGTGTATGTCAAACTATCGTCAATAAATTTCATTCTTCGGGAAGGTGTAGTTTCCTTTGCTCCATTTGTTGGAGATTACTTCATTTTAATGTACGACAATGCAAGACCGCATGCAGAAAATATTGTCAACCAATATTTGAATGAGGTTGATATCCAACGATTAGAATGGCCTGCATATAGCCTGGATCTAAATCCGATTGAACATGGGATGAAATTCAAAGAAGCATTCATCGTCGTCCTATACTAGCCGAAACACTTGACAAGCTGCGTTTTGCGTTGCAAGCTGAATATGATGCAATTCCTCAAGATCGCATTATTCGTATTATCAATTCGATGTATCGGCGATTGCGTGCAGTTTTTTCCGCTAGAGATGGGCATAAGAAATATTGAAAAATGCCAATTATGTTGTTCCTTTTGTTTCAAATTACTGTTGAATATTACAACATTACAAATTAAATTTTTTCCCTAAAACAATACCAGGCTTTTATTTCGATATGTGTATCTTCAAAATAAATCAAGATATCAAGGTGAAATAACAACTGAAAGATGGCGAAAAAGATGGTCTTTGTAATTAACTGAGCGTAAACTCTACAAATTTCCCGAACTGTTGCACAGGGTGTTAAGAAATTGGACTACAAATACACGGTTTTTTTCACCCTGTATAAATAAACTATCAGCATTTTTGGAAAACTTTTTTGGAGTTTGTTTCAATACCAAAGAACTTATTTACAATTTGGCGTTGAAAAAGTTGAAATCGATGGAAAATTACGAATGTTCTTGGAAAACGAACTTCAGCAAAATTTTAGGTGGCCGAGTTTTTTGCCAGTGAGTGTATATCTATATATATATATATATATATATATATATATATATATATATATATATATATATATATATATATATATATATATATATATATATATATATATATATATATATATATATATATATATATATATATATCTATATATATATATATATATATATATATATATATATATATATATATATATATATATATATATATATATATATAATATATATATATATATATATATATATATATAATATAATTATTTATTCGAATTGTTGTTGCCTGTGATTTATTTTTAATCTCTTGATAATTATTAGCAATAACAGGCTGGTTGAATCTTAAAAAACTCGATTTAATTAATAAGTTGACGTTTCATTACGATATTGGTAATTGAAATTTCTTTGACATTTATTGATTCGAAAATTTTTTTGAAAAGACCGGAGAGTTCAAACAATAAACCACAAATAAGTGATTTTCTTCCATAACAGAGGATTTTATTATAAAAATTTCATTAAAAACGGCTACTTCCATATAAACGAACTATACCGATAATTTTTGCTTTACTTGTTTAATATTTTCCCAAAACTGATTTTCTTTTTTAATATTAATTTACTCTTCCTGAGATCTCTCGGATGGAATTAATCGCCTCCGTGGCAAAGTTTGACCAAATCTCCCATACCGGAGAGTTCAAACAATAAACCACAAATAAGTGATTTTCTTCCATAACAGAGGATTTTATTTATTAAACTATTTTCATCTCCAAATTTTCAATCCAATACTTAGCTACGCCGTTCTGATGAGGACCAAAGAGTCCGAAACACGTGTCAACGGCTGCTTCCATATAAACGTACTATACCGATAATTCTACTCCACATCTTTAATGTTTTCCCATGACTAATTTCTTTGTTGTTAGATAAATAGTACCCTATTATTTTTATTTTCAAACATTACGTAGGTAAAGGTTTCTTTGGTTTCCCTTACCATCTAATGATAACTATTTTGAATGTTAATATTAGACTGAATAGCATATAATAAATAATTAGCAAGACAAAGCAGCCTTGTCTTTTCAAAAAAATTTTCGAATCAATAAATGTCAAAGAAATTTCAATTACCAATATCGTAATGAAACGTCAACTTATTAATTAAATCGAGTTTTTTAAGATTCAACCAGCCTGTTATTGCTAATAATTATCAAGAGATTATATATATATATATATATATATATATATATATATATAAATATATATATATATATATATATATATATATATATCCGCACCTGACTGCTTTCCTTCGATACACTGCAATAGTATGTATTTTATGGTATAAAATACTACTAAAATAATACTGATTCTTGGATAAATGCCTGTTCGAAAAGTGACTACAATTAGAATTTGGGATTAGCGAATTTGGAACTATCAAAACTATTTTATTTGCCTGAGGGTAAAGCCTGACGAAATAGAATCAAAGGACCACTGGAATTTGCTCATTTTTCGGAGAAACGATAAATATTCCAGGTTTACCCACACACCTAATCAACAGAATCTTTACCGGTTATACTAACAGCAAGTAATAAATCTGTCAGTCAGAAAACATTAATTAAAACCAGTATTCTATGCTTTTCAATATAGTCACGTCTAAATGAAGAATTATGATGCTGACTATCTATGAAATATTGACATCAGACCATCATGGAATATTGAAATTATTTATTTATAAATGTCGTCAAGAATCTAACCACACAAAAATGAAGACTAGAATAAGAGATCAGCTAAGCAATGATCTTCATGCTGTTTTATCTATGGCTATGCGCATAGTCGTTTTTATAGTCCGTAGTTCTATGTCTAAACTAGAGATACAATTAGAATTATAATGTATGTTTACTTAATATAGGTATTATTTGAAACAATACTTAGAGTTTATGGTATTATGACTGTTTTGAGTATTGTGAATGAAAATATGAGAACTTTAAAAAATTGTTCTCGTACACTATATCCTAGCGTTATCAATCTATTTTTGGAATCGAATATTTCAAACAATATCTTAGACATTTTATAATAAAAATATGTTCAATGATGATTACCGCGTTTTTGCCAAATCATACAGAATAACCTCTCTTAAAAAAAGATCCACTCACACTGAAGCCATAATTACACATTTTATGATTATTCATTTTCGATGTTATTCGGTATTTTAGTGAAATGTAATGTTTCTGCAAATTCAATACATTGAAAAACAATGGAGTTTTTCCATATTTCCAATCAGCGCAACTTCCGATTTTTCGACTGATAAAAAACTGTATTAAATTTTATTTCTATCCATTTTCGTTTATATAATATCAATTCATCTTTGAATGATTCAATAAAAGACTTAAAGATTTTATTATTTATGAATCGATCCGGGGACAGGACATATAATACGCTGTAGATCACCGAAACTGCAATAAAAATGAAATTCTATAAAATCGAATATACTATAAAACATTTTATGGGATATTTTTGTGGGATAAATGTTATAAGAAAGTTGCAATTCTGGTGAATGGGCGTGAAATTTCGAATTGATATTCGAAATAGCCCAAGAGGCAATTCGACAAGTTATTGTTATATCTGTAGTGTATTATATTTAACAGAATACCATCTTGGTAGCCGAGAAACTGTTGATAATAATTATCCCTATAAAGGTATTCATTTTTCACACACATGATTGTGATAACTAGCATTTTATCTATATATACAGAAAAAAAATACTATTTTCACTTTTAAAACTTAGTAGCTCATAAAACTGGATATGTAATGATATTATATGTACATTATCGTAATCTGAACGCGGCAGAATGAATAGGAATAGTTATTTATGTACCAAGTGCGTTATATGGATCCTAACGCCCGCGATGGGCTTTAGGATCTAGTAACGCACGTGGTGCATACAATCTTTCATGTTTCACGAAAAAATTATTTTATTATAATGAAAAATCTATTTTAAAATTGGTCATTGCTCCTATACTTTCCATTTTCCTTCTCATAGTAGGCATGTCATTTGTTGATATTTTGACGTTCGTGAATATTTTTGTCATCATATTTAGTGATTGTCATTGCTGCTTTCTTTGTGTAGTCTTATAGAAATAATGGAAATGAAAATGAATTTACCCAAGAATATTATAGAAATTGCAGCCAAAGCAGCGAATAATTCATTGCCGGAGAAATCCAGAGTCGTATACGATAAGGATTATAAAGTATTTAATCAATGGAAGTAGCTTCATTTCTCCTCGTACAATGAGCGGGTGTTATTATCCATAACGCCCGCTCATAACGTCCTAGGGCATAATGAGTGTATTTATGGCAACCGTATCTAAAGTAAAATCAACAAATAATATACAAGTGAAAAATAGATATTTGATATTCGCAGCTTTGGCTGCATTTTCTACGATATTCTTGGGTACTCTCATTTTTATTTGCATTATTTCTATAAGACTACACAAAGAAAGCAGCAATGACATTCACTAAATATGATGACAAAAATATTCCTAAACGTCAAAATATCAACAAATGACATGCCTACTATGAGAAGGAAAATGGAAAGTATAGGAGCAATGAACCGATTTGAAAATCGATTTTTCATTATAATAAAATAATTTTTTCGTGAAAAATAAAATCTTGAATGCACCTACGTGCGTTATATCCTAACTCCCGATGGGCGTAAGGATATAAGTATATATATATATATATATATATATATATATATATATATATATATATATATATATATATATAACGCACTTGGTACATAAATAACTATTATAAAACATATTTTGGGAGAGACGGATAACTCTGAAACTCATAGTTTCAGGCTCATATGTTTTTCGATGATTTTCCATCAAACTACGATATATATATATATATATATATATTATATATATATATATATATATATATATATATATATATATATATATATATATATATATATATATCCATACAATCGATTTGAAGGCAGCGGCCTGTGTCAAGCCGTCTACGAAGAGAATTTAGGATCCAAGATAAGGGTTTTTTCCTGCTGATCTGTGACATTTGCTCAGTCGCAAATCTTCCGCAGTCAGCGAGTAGACAACCCTCTGAGTGATTTACGTCTAGAACGGGGACATGTTGCAAGCCGCAGAAAGGAGTCAGGGGTCCTCTTCGCTGGGCTTAGAAATGTAAACGTTCGGAAATGGCGAAGCTGTTCGTTGTATAGATATATAGTGTTTTTTCTATGCTCACGAATTTTTTCTCATTACTGATTTATTATCTTCTTTTCTCCAGAAAAATTTGTTTCCAAGATATTTCAGCAATGCCAATAAGAAAATGGTTCAATAAAAGGATCAGAGTTTATATATACCTACCTATTTTAGAATATTTTACATTGAAGAAAGTAATGTTCTACCTCAAAAACTTTTCCTAATGATATTCAGTTATATTGAAACTAAATTATTTGGCAATTGATAGATATCAGATAATTTTTTTGTCATATAATGTAGATCGAATCTATTCAGTGTATCAGTTCATTGATCATAATATATAACAATATGAAATTTTATTGATAACTGTTAATTGATAGTCAAATAAGGAAAAATTTCATCATGCAAAGCTTATATTACGTTCAGCCTATAAAGATCAAAACTCCTTTATGTACAAAATTTGTACGAAAGGTTTTAAAATCATTGAAATGACCAAAAGATTTACAGTATTCAATCAAAAAATAAGTGGATACTAATTATCCAGAACTTGTAACAAGTAAGTAATTTTCACTTTATATTTTGCTTGTATTTGACTTACTGTTGAGCTGAATTGCTGTTGATCTGAATTGGTGTTAATCTGAGTGGACGGAGTTGACTTTCTCCTACCAATAATAGCAACTTTATTGGCAACTGAAAATTTTAATTTTCTTTTTTTTTAATGTTTAAATTTCGTTCAATTCTATCCTTTTCGAAACAAAAACGTACAAATGGAGGAAACCTACTGTATAGTACCGAAATACTGCACATATATAATGGGAATAAAATATTAATTATTAAATAATCCAAACAGAAATAGATCTATTGCTTTCTATTTGGCAAGTATTAAAACGTTCTCAAAATTTATAACATTGCAACTGAAAATTATATAAACCATTAAGTTATTGAGAATATAATTTTCAATCAAGATTGGTTTTCATTCACTTATATTGAATGCATAAGATAAGATATTGAAAAAAAGTCTAAATGCAAGAATGTACATAATTATCGAAATTTTTTAAATTCAAATAGATACTGAATAATCCTGGAATTATATTTATATTTATGAAACCGATAAGAAGATCAAAAATATTTTCATGAATTCATGTTGTTTCATATTAATCAAGAATTATGTTTTTCTGAAGCCTATTTATATTATATATATATATATATATATATATATATATATATATATATATATATATATATATATATATATATATATATATATATTTATAAATATATATATATATATATAAATATATATATATATATATATATATATATATATATATATATATATATATATACATTTATATATATATATATATATATATATATATATATATATATATATATCTATATACTTATGTATATATAATAATTTTCGCAAAGGATCTCTTAAGCTCTTGAAAAAGGAGGCTAAAACTATGACAGAATACGTTTCATGTAGAAGCTGTTCTTTCGGTTATAGTTGATTCTGTTTCTATTCTTTAGACAAACGTTTTTATATATTATAGTATTGAATTCAAACAGTTGAAATGAATTCTATAGTCTTTATGTTATATGTTCCAGATAGATATCAGCATTTCGAGTGTATTGCAACTGATTGTTACATAAAATTTATGGCTGATACTCTTGAGAATGGACTGGCATACCAAACATGTAATGGAATTGAGAAGGCGAAAATTGAAGTACATTGTGAATGAAATGTATATTGAATTTTCACTCATTTAATTCCACATATATGACGTGTTTCGGTTTAAAGACCTCTCAAATTCTAACCAAAAAAAATTACATATTAAATAAGAGAAATATAGAATATATATTATATATATTTTATTTTTCACATTCTGTTTATGTCGAATATAACTTCAGTGGAATTCAGGCTAATTGAATTATATAATTATATTAATTTGTTCCCAAAGATATTTTATTAAATAATCATATATAATAATCTGTCCCTAAACTCTATTTCTTATGTTTATATTTTGCGGTACTCTCTTTCAAATTTGCCATTTTAGTACACAAGGCCTACTTGTTTTACTGGTAAATCCACCACTGCTTCTAAAGTGTGATAGACGCATCCAAGTGTTATCTGAAAAATATTTGAATTGCTAAATGAACATCCATGTAAAAGATCGTCATGAATATGCAGTTAGCTGAAGGTCGAAAAACACCAAATTAATTAACCAGTAAATTTTTACACCGAGCTTCTGAATAAAATAACATAGAATCAAGTAATTGCGCTAAATCAGATTAAGGCGACAATCGGCAAGCAGGCCGACATCGAACTGGTTTTTAGTTTGAATCACGTTAGCTGCTTTATTCCGCTGTTATGCCCGTTTCATTCTCTCTCTAACCACTAAAGTCACCACTCAACGTTTCTCCTTTTCCGCTTCACGTACACCTCTGCACTTAAGATGTCTCTGTTCTACTCTTGGAAAGCTGATCCCTTTATTCCTCTTTCTCTGTTCACCACTCTTCCAACTGTGGCTGTCCATTGTTCGAATGTGGATGCATAAAATCGACACACGCCAGTGTTCAGTAATTCATTCCGATTGCGTTTCTGGTTTTTTGCACCGTAGCTGTCAATTTGAGATAAACTCGCGGTATCTCGACTGATGCCATTGGTTGCTTTTGTGGTTGGTAGTTTTGGTGGGGAATTGACGAATGAAATGCGAAGGAATTTACGCGATTTAGGAAATGATACTTTGGTGGTTCTTTAAACAACTCAAACTGCGATTCTATGAAAAAGGGATGTAGGTACATGAGAGGTATCAGTCAATTTTGTGGAATAGCTGTTTTGAAATTGAAAATGCTGAAATATCTAGTTTCAAAAGCAACAGTTCAGCGATGTTTGAATAATTAAGTTGCTCTTTATAATTAAACATACGATGAACGTATGAGAAAACGTGATGGTGATTTTACTTCTTCTTGACAATTTAGAATCATGAACAGAAACAAAACTTGAATTTACTACGTTTATTATCACAAAAATACTTTGAAAAATATAACACTGCGATTGCAATTTCGGTCACTCATCATCGGGCAGATTGAGGTAAGAACTGAATATACATAATTATAGATTTGCGCTTACAGGTGGGAAAGTATTATTGCAGGTAGGTACCTAAATAGGCAAGAGGTACATATTTCAAGAAGGGCTAATAGAAGTGGATTTCCCAAATTGGTACAATAAAATGTTCTAAGAAAAATTATTATTGTTTGAATACACTAAATATAGGAGAATATATCAAGTCAATCTGGTCGTTCAGCAAGATATCTTTTGCATTATGATTGAGTTCAAAAATTTCTTTTTTGAAAAATAAAACGGATTCAACGTCTTCAAATAATTGCCGTGAAAACCACCACCCGTAGATAACTTTCAAATTATGCATAAATTACCGAAAGGAACCAAACTTACTTACTTAGAATCATTAGAAATTTTTAAACTCAATCATAATGCTAAAGATATCTTGCTGAACGACCAGATTGACTTGATATATCCTCCTTTAGTGTATTCAAACAATAATGACTTTTCTAAGAATATTTTATTGTACCAATTTGGGAAATCCACTTCTATTAGCCCTTCTTGAAATGTCACTCTTGTCTATTTAGGTACCTGCAACAATTCTTGCACAAATATATTCTGTATTAAGTTCTTAACTCAATCTGCCCGACGATGGTCGAAATTACAATCGCATTGTTATATTTTTCAAAGTATTTTTGTGATAATAAACGTACTAGATTCAAGTTTTGTTTTTGTTCATCATGTTAAATTATCACGTAGTAACGACGGATTCCATCAACTATTTGAATTAGAATCATTTGGTAAACTTAATACGCGATGTATTTCCGATTTATGAAGCTGATGATACTGATGTATCTTAATTCAATGCTTTGAAAACTACTTTATATCGACGAATTAAAATGCTCTTGGTAATTCAATACAGCTATGTTCGTCTTAGAATCATGAAAGCGGAAAAGAAAATGTAACAAATATTGAGCATAAAATCAATAATAAGTGCGATATTCCATCAGTAGTACAATAATATTTAACCTTATAAATATCAGTACCTTTAAGGCTAATAATGTGACTCATAGTCGTTATAATTTTAAATACAATTTATTTTAAAGACCTATGTGGTCTTCGGAAGCCTCTATGTTCATTTGATAGTAGGTACTTACTCTTGAAATTATTAACTGAAATTGAGATTTTGATTCAAATAGTTATATCTGTTTATGTAGTTTTATGTATTTAGTCTATTGCATCAAACGACACTATGCCATCACTACGTTACAATATAAAGGCACTTTAGCACAAGTTGTTGTTCCAAATAATATTGATCTTTGTGGAACAATGAGGAACAACTCTAAAGGCATCTAACTGAACGAAGACAGTTTGTTTTATTCTTATAGAAAGATATTTTAATATCACATGTGTTTGCCTATGAATGATTATTTAATATGCAATACTTTTGGATATATTAAGCACAAGCCAAGTGAAGTGTTCGAAACTGAAGTCCTTAAATTGATTACATTTAATAAAAGTTTTATCGCCATTTCCTCTGAAGCCGTCATCACTACATGTTACAACTCTCATACCAAACAAACTTGCACTTCAACCTCCGGGGACTTCTCGATAAAAACAAAAAACATAAAAATTAATGAGGCATAACATTATCTAATACATCGTAAAACTACCGAGAAATTAAACAGTGGATGAAATTCATCGCGCATTATCATAAATCATCATAAAGAAACCGAGATACTCAAACGCTCCGAAATAATGTAAACGGAACTTAACGGACCCACTCAATAATATTCAACCTCTCAACCTAACGAAATGATTTTCAGAAAAACTATAAAACAAAAATTAATGGAAACAATAAATCCGGTAAATGCCATTACGCAAATTTAAACATTGAATATTGACAGAAACTGTAATATGTGGAATAAATTATGCTTTTGAAACGGCGCACGTCTTTAGAAATAGAGTTCTGGTTTTGCTTCCTTTATAATCGTGAATTATGCGGCGACTTCTTGGAAATTATAAATCAAAGTATATTTCAAATGGTAATAAATGTCTGAATGAAGGAGATATGCCGAATGATGGTTGGAAATATCTTGTAAGGTAAGCAATTCAATGGTTAATGATTAATATCAGGACCGTAAGTAGGTATTGATAATTTAGAAAGTATATATGCCTACCTATATATATATATATATATATATATATATATATATATATATATATATATATATATATATATATATATATATATATATAGGGGAAGGTGGGGCAGAACCGCACCCCTAAGCTTTGCTATTTTTTGATTCCTATATTTATCACTAGAGATTGGAGAAAAAGTACAAAAGCCTTCGTGAATGAACTTATATTTAAAATAAAATATCTCTCTCTATATAAAACAGTAGAACAAGTAGTGAAAAAATATATACCCTAAAAGATAATATGGCGATTTTGCCTCACCCCCTGAGGTAATACCGTCCCCCTGGAGAGGCAAAACCGCTCTAACAAAACATTACATTTCATTGGCATAAAATTCACAAATTTGATTCACTTAGTTATATAAACATATATTGCACATGAAGCTTTCTAAATCGTCCTCTGACAGAGGCGTGCAGTCTTCATGGAACCACTTCTTGCACATTCGACACCGCACACAGCCTTCGTTCCTCTTCGATTTCGAATACAACGTATGACAATTAGCACATGGGGGATCACTGTCATTGTCACGCTCCGTGTCTGCTGATGATTCTCTTGTCTGAACAACAGGAATCTTCGTTTTGATCATCTGCCCACCAAACTGAACTCTTTTTTCTCACAGTTTCAGCCTTAGTGTTCTGGCTTGCTTCTTATTCTGTTTTATACTGCGATAATGTTAAAACGACAGGTTCCCCTCTCCGACGTTCAGTTTCTTTACGTTTTCTCTTGGAAATGGCGCAAACATCTGCAGGTGGTACAGTGAAACTGGAATTGGAGCAGCTTGGAAGTGCCTCAACGGTCATCGTTTCTTCTTCAGTTGTAGTTTCAAGCAATACGCTCTTGCTTGTGCTTGGTGGTGGTGCCTGCCGATCCCTTAAAATGAGCTCCATTTCCACATCATTTTCAGCCTGGTCCTCCAGTACATTTTCATTTTCAACCTGGTCCCTTTCGGTCACATCAGATGCAGCGAAGTCAACGTCTGTGAACACAGACGTTGACGTTTGATGGCCATGTTCCAGTTTTTGAAAACGTATTTATGGCCGTTTCAAAAGAAACAGATTTAGCATATGCGGTGCCCAACAATCTTGCTATCTGGAAATGTGTTACGACGCGAACAGGATTCGATCTTAACCATATCTTTATCTCTTGTCCGTAGTATGCTCTCAGAGAAATATTATTAATCCTATGTAAATATATGATGGGCAAAACCACACATGTGCGGTTTTACCCGCCATGTTGGTATGCGATTTTGCCCTATAACCTATAATTCAGGTTTGTTGTTTTTTCAATTCCATACATATACCATTGCAAATAATATACACAGTAGATAATATGAACGTTATATTACATAATTATCAAAATGAATCTATTGAAATAGAACTTTATTATCACTTATTTAGGTAACAAAATTCTCACCTTTTTACTGTAGCAGTTCACAGAAACTTCATTCGTATTTTGACTGATGCAGATCAACGCATCAATATTTGCGTGTTTCCTCTAACTGCCATGAAGTTCATTTACACGTAGTCAAAGATAGATGGCACTAAATTTGACAAATTTGCATTGCCATGCGGTTTGACCCACCTTCCCCTATACATATATTTATGTATATATATATATATATATATATATATATATATATATATATATATATATATATATATATATATATATATATATATTAATTTTTTCCCGCGTTTCCACTAGCCCCCAGTTCTTGAAGCAAAACAAAACTATCAAAATTTGGTTTAATTTAGTATAAACTTTGGCTTCTCCAAATTTTGGAAAAGGAAGTGGAGGCAAATGAGGTAGTGGAAATGTTATAAAGATTAGCAAAGATGTGGAAATCAATTACGAACAACATATCTAAAATTCAGCCGCCTAGGTCTTTGTGGAGGGTGTATCAAACTGAAAACCGTTTTTTGATGTATTTTTGCCTCCTAATTTAATTTAAGATTTGTGAGTTGCTTGAGCTGGTGTTACGGAAGTGCCTTGTGAAGGTATAATCCTTTTTCTCTAACCGCTGCTTTCCATGTTGATATTTCTTCGATATTGGTTTTCGAGTCGTGCACACTTCCAACCATCTAACTCAATCTGGATGATCTATGATATCGCAAACTATCAAACACTGTGAAAAAACAAGAAATATCTACATAAACATGGCGATGAGATATATGTTATTCTACCAAAAACAATTTCTCTGCATCAACACAATTCGCGTACAAATTTTCAACCGTCTAATTAAATTTGGGGCTGGTTTGATGGTGCAGAAAACCTTTTTTTTATCCTGCAAAAAGTCTCAGGAAGGTAAATATATTTTGTAGATAAATATTTCCTCTTTTCCTCTCATGCACCTCCCGCCGACTAAAGTTTAGAAATTTTGACTGAATTCACCTAAATTTGGAAAGTTTTATTGGTGTTCAAGAAACACCCCAGATATCAAATGTCACCCCATTTGGTCTGATCGATCGGTGCCACTGGTGATGTCCAGATGTATGGAAAAAATAGTACATATTATCATTAATAAATTCATTGTCAAAATATGAATTTTCTCTAAAATAAATAAAAAGGACTTCCTACTAATTTACTTGTACATTGAACCCTTATATGTATTGTATACTTACCTATAACAAAAACTCGAACAGATAGGATCATACTGTTCACAAGAAATGATTTTAATATATATATATATATATATATATATATATATATATATATATATATATATATATATATATATATATTGTAACCAATCTCCCTTTTAATATATTTATGCCCAAGCTAGCAGGGGGATTGGTTAAACATATATGGGTTCTGATTTGTTCACAGTAATAATAACAAGGTAAAATGAAGGTATTTACTATCCTCTTTTTACATATAATGAGACTTATCTTTTTGTTTTACATAATTTTCTATCGATGTTTTTCCTAGTTGGATTGTGCTCTTGACTTCTGCCCTGGTTCAGCTGTGGTTTCCAATGTGGATATTAGCCCCAGATAAGGTGGTTCTTTAAATTCCAGATACACTGGTTTTCTAAACTCCAGACAAGGTGGTTTCTAGCTCTAGCCAAGGTAAATTTTAAACTCCAGACAACATGTTTTCTAAACTCCAGACTAGGTGGTTTCTAGCTCTAGTCAAGGTGGCTAAAATAATTCGGGGCAAATCAACATACAATCTCAAACTTAATATGTTCCAAGAATATCAATTCAGATTTTCAAGATAATGCATTAATACGAAATAATTATATTTCTTCTCATAACTTACCGTCTATCAGACGCCACAGATACTTAATAATTTTAATATAGGTATTGAATATTCGTTCAGTAGTTATTTAATATAATTTTACTCTAACTTAACGATTCAACAGACACTTGTCGAAAGAGAGCGATGTTATACGTGCTACGTGCAAAATAAGACGCTGTCTAGATACTCTCGTTCTACGCAACTCATTAATCATAGAGAAAACAAAAGTGACGTATCGTTTGATATCGTGAATCACGGTATTTCAGTGTAGAATTCCGTGGCTGCAGTTAAGTGGAGAATTTACACGTTACAATATATATATATATATATATATATATATATATATATATATATATATATATATATATATATATATATATATATATATATATATATATATATATATATATATATATATATATATATATATATTAATCAGACATCAAGAAAAATTTCATCATCCCCACTCTTGACTGTTGACTTTCCATACAGTGCAGTAGGTAACCTATTATTTTCAGGAAAAATATGACTAAAAATTGTACATAGTTCTTTTAACACCCCAGGTACTTCGTTACTCAACCAAGTGTTGTTATAATTAATTGAAAGATTTGTTAGAGATTCTTGTCTCTGAAAGGGTGTAGGTTATAACACATGTATTCTTAATTAGTACCATTAACACTTCTCCCCCACCCCTCTGCGTAAATGCAGTTTTCCGAGATAATTCATCAATGAGGTTTCAGTTTATAATTTCTGAAAAACTGAATATTTGTCGATGTCTAGCGAACAGAGGGGTTCATCAAATTTATTGCTCTTTTCGAATCACCCCTATAATAATTCTTGTCGGCCATACCCGGTAGAAGGGAACCGCACCAACGGTCTGCTGCAAACAACATTGAAACGTGATCCATTGTTCTATTTGTGTCAGAAGTTCTTTCTAAAAATGAATTATTAGCGAAGCAAAATAGCAATAAATCTCGATTCTTGTCAGTCATTGTGATCTGGCGTGAAGCGGGACGAACAGTCAGTAGGTTGAAAACAGCGGCAAGTAGAAAAGGACGTAAATAGTGATTATGCTGCAACGGATCTGTCTCGAATTTTGTATATTTCATTAAATTGCTGCCTGCATAAATTGAAACAAATATGAAAACTTTCGTACGTCAAACAACGTATCTATCTCTTTTTCTTGTTGGTGCTAAGATCTTTATCGTATGCAAGAACGACTTGCATAGAATATAGTTCCACTTAGACTCATCTATAAATATTCACCTTAAGAAACTTTGTGCGATGTTTATAAATTCAAATAATCAAATACAAAACGTAATTTGTACTTACTTTGCAGCAACGGGTTCAAAAACAAATAAATAATACATAAAATTGGATGATGAAAATGATATATGTTCAATATTTTCAGTTGTATTTTCACAGTAAGTATTAGACACTGTACCGAAAGTCAACCTGGTAGTTGTTTTTATATCCTTTTAATCCTCCCGGACCGCAATTCATTCGTTTTCACCGAAAAAAAGAATGATTATATAGTGTCAGATAATTCCAAATGAGTGGTTTTTTGATAATGTAAAAAGGGGTATTGACACAAACTTTACACAAGAGCCCTTTCAGACTAGGATACTGTATCCGAGATACTGTATGCGAGATACAGAATTTAGGCCAGATACAGTCAAGATACTTTTGTTAGAATATAGTTTTGTAAATAAATTTTATTTTTCACTTGTATATAATATGTTTATTTCACCTTGGATACGGTTGCTATAAACACACTCATTATGCCCTAGGCCATTATGCCCGCATTTGCGGGCATAATGGATTCAAAACGCCCGCTTATTGTACTAGGAGGAATGAAGCAAATTTCATTGATTAAATACTTCATAATCCTTGTCGTATACGACTCTGGATTTCTCCGGCAATGAATTATTCGCAGCTTTGGCTGCATTTTCTATGATATTCTTGGGTAAATTCATTTTCATTTCCATTATTTCTATAAGACTACACAAAGAAAGCAGCATGACATTCACTGAATATGATGACAAAAATATTCACAAACGTCAAAATATCAACAAATGACATGCCTACTATGAGAAGGAAAATGGATAGGAGCAATGAAACGATTTTAAAATCGCTTTTTCATCATAATATAATAATTTTTTCGTGAAAAATAAAATCTTGTATGCACCGCGTGCGTTACTAGATCCTTATGCCCATCGGGCAACATTTATCCCTCGGGCCAGAGGCCCTCGGGCCGAATGTTTCCCTCAGGGCATAAGGATCTATATAACGCACTTGGTACATAAATAACTATTATCAGTACAATATCAGTGCTGTACGGTGCTTTTTATGAAATGGACATTTTAGAGTGCGCTATGCTGTGGTATATTATAAACAAAAAGAAAAAAATTAAAAGGAGACGAACTATGTGGGTTCATCTTATAATAGAATTAAGGGAAACTAAAGGAATTTATAACCTTCTTCACCAAGAATTACTACAAGATCGAACAAAGTTTCCAGTAAGCTTTCGACAAATAATCGTCTTGTTTCGAGAATTTTTAAAAATATAATAATTTTATTTATTGAGCTAATGAATTTATGCATTCCTTTTTGAATGCACTGTATAACTACTTTTGTAAATATACCTACCATATTCATTTTGTTGAACAATTGTCATTTCTTCAAAATTTTCACACATCTGTTTGGCAATGTCCACCCAACATTTTTGTTTCATATTTCTGTCGAAATAATTTTCATTACTTGTATCCCATATACAAGAATTCGGTTCTACCAAACTTATAAATTTCTCGTTATCAAAAACTTTATTCTCAATGGTACAATCGAAAAACCGTTCTATTCCACTTCACTTCTACTAATAAATAATAAAAATATTGTACACCTATGCTATTGTGCTTTTTGAATCGCAAAAGTATGCAAGTCTGAACAGGTCCATAAGCCACAATGATAATTCGGTATCTCGGATTCGGATACTGTCGCCGGCGGCTGAATGGGCGAGATTCAGAAATTTAGTATCGCGATACGGTATGCTGTGCTGAATGCGGTGTGAAAACGTACATATAAACGCATGTATTTTCTGTATCTGGGATACGCGTATCTCGGATACAGTATCCAAGTCTGAAAGGGCTCTAATACAATCCTATTCTAAGAACCAGTGAGACTTTTTCAATATCTTAAAATCGACTAACTAACAGCCTTTTTCAATGCTGAAAAGCTGCTTAGCTTTCCCAATAACTATGCCCTGAATGATAGGATTCACTATCACAAGAACAAGAACACGAATCATTCAATTCTATCAAGTGCTATATGACAGTTTGCTATAAGGTGTCCCGGATGAACAGACTATACTAAGTCATTAGACCCTTATTTACAGTTAGACAAAAAACATTATGCAAATTTAATCAACAACCTGAGTCCTGAACCTTCTGGGCTCCAAACTGCAAGAGATATAAACATTAGATAAGAAAACTATACAACGGAAAACATTAATAATATCCAAACAAAAATCTGGTCACAATATAACTTACACTTTCAATATTGTATGTATGTATGTTACTGAAGATCACTTAAATATTCTTAATAATATGTTAATATTTCAAAATGTTTTCTATTAATTTGAAATGTTTAATGTTACTTTGAAATTCTTACTTGTAGAATTGAATTTCAAACGAAATTGTCTTTTTAATGCAGTTGTGTATCAATCTTCTTAAAGTGAATTCAAAAGAATTATGTATAAGATAAATACATTTGAAGTTGTGTCCAAATTTTATTTTCATTTGGCAATACATCTCAAACCAAGGAAAGCAGAAAGAATCGCTTGAGCAAGCTGTAGCGATTTTTTCACCACCTTGATTCTTAATTTCTTTGCCATGACATTTTTACACAATTAAACATGTATTTATTGTTAAAAGAAATTCTCTAATATATTTACCTCCGTTTCATCAACTCTAAGAAATTAACAACTGAGCGTGATCTTTTCTCTGCTGAATTTTAAAGAATTTTAAGAACAAATTAATACTTTGGGTTTATAATTCCCTACATTTCAATCTGAATCACATGATTTTGTTTCATTTTGTAGAATTGGGAAACTGTGAAAAGATAAGTACTCCTCCCAGAATTTATTTTTTAATCATATATAATCTAAGTTGAAATTTCCGAAGGAAATAAAATAATATTATTTACCAGAAAATATCTCGCTGTACCTATTATATTTTCCAACAAACAAATCAAACACTCTCAAAAGCACAAAGGCTACATATTTTCTTCCCTAATTAAGAGTCAGATGAAATAGTCGAAACATTCGTGGAGGCTAAAAACCCGAATTCAGCCTCAAGTTATCGAAATGTCAAACGAAATAGAATCGGCGGTAACGTTGATGAATTTAAAAATTACATTTCATATTCAATTATGTTCTTTGTATTTCAAATATTTATTCTCGGAGCGCAGACGTTCCAAAGAAAACTGTTTCTTATTTTATATTAGTGCTTTATCAATATGCCGGGGGGAATCTGGGGTTGAAGCTATTTTCTACAAGGTTGGCAATTTATTGAGCGTAAAAAAATAATGACCTAAACAACTTGCTCCATTGCTTTATTATAGCGAAATTTCATCCTATATAATCCTCTGTTATGAACACAAGTTATATAATCAATTCATGTAAAATATATTTGTCAACCATAGTCAATTTTCACTTTTACATAAAGTTGAAAAGAAGAATTTTCAAATAGTTTAAAATTATCAAAAAATCTTTCAAGGGAACTGGTCATTTGAAAACGCCACTATTATAGAGTAGATATCTTTACATCTGGAGGTATTTGTGCTCGCTACATAATTTTCAATTTTCGATCTAAACAATTAATTGTTGTTTCCTAATATCTTTCGCGGAGGGCGCTATGGGTTGTTATCCATATCGTAGTTCGGTTGCGATTTGTATTGGGAAATAACAAGAATTATGTCAATTCACTCCTAGCACAGTAAGCTGCACTGAAGAGATCTAATGAGATCGAAACAGCTGTGTGCAGATCTTGAGTCAGGGTGATTTGACATTTTCTATAATTTAATGTTGCATTGTGAATGAAGATTTCTCGTCGAGCAATACATATAACTAGCTCTTTTGGAAGATTGATTTTAAACTATTGATTAATTTTTCTTGTTCACTTAATGTGATACACAAATAATATTCACAGTTCAACTCAGTTAAGATAGTGATGATTTGGTCAACAAGTTGAGATGAATTTACTCATAATTAAACTTCTCACGCATATTTTGCTATAACTATAAACTATAATATCTTAATCAACATACCTATAGTGAGATATAAGTGAAAATTCTGGCAGTGGTATTTTTCGAAATTCATACTGAGTTTATTGATTTCATTCTACTGTAATTAAATAAATACTTTTCAACATGAGTCAATTGTCGATGTGTGTAAGATAAGTGTTGTTTTGCCTAACAATCGAAGAAAAACAGTACCATGGAGGTGTTTCAATAGAACGTTTCTTAGTTATAAAACCGAGTTATTGCGTGGACTCCAGGGATGAAACACAAATCCTTTAATTACACCTAATGTAAAAAATAGTCAATATGGACTGCTATGGGAAAATTTTCATGAATATTCAGAAATAAAGAAAAATTGGTGGTTTAGTTAATGAAAGCAAGAAAAAGTGGCTGTATTTTGCGCATCTCACAAAGGTGTTGTTTCATCAAGACACTCAGGTTATTGTTATGGCAAATATTTTTTGCTTCCCTACGCCACTTTTCTAGCAGATTCAGTAGTTCTGGATTTATCTCTTTTTCTGAAAAAGAAAGGTATTCCAGCAAACTAAGAGTTAGAGCCTTCGATTAACATTAAATTTAAGAAACTTGCTCAGTATAAACTATTGCTACTGCAAGGAACTAGTAGCAAGATAATTGGAGGTGATCTAGAAAAATTAAGATTTCGTAATTATTTGTTAGGGGTCGAATAATTTTAGGATTACCATACTTGTATATATATATATATATATATATATATATATATATATATATATATATACTTATGTATATATATATATATATATAATATATATATATATATATATATATATATATATATATATATATATATATATATATATATATATATATATATATATATATATATATATATATATATATATATATATTTATATATGCTACATAGAGCAATGTCTGGAAAAAGTGCCGATAAGGACATATTCATATATCTGCAATAATGTTTACGGTATACTCAGCACTAGATATAAGATTCAGCGCATAAAGGTTCGTTTAACTTAGGGCTTCTTAAACTATTTTCATTCACGACCCCTTTTATGATTGCGAGTTTCCTGGCGACCCCATATAAATATAAAAGAAAGATAAATAAATATTTTTTGATGATTCATTTATTAGGTAACAATATATATATGCACATGAAAATATACAGTTTTAGAATTCGTTTGGAAATCAAAAATTGCTATTTTTCATATAACATAAATAAAAGGGAATTCTGACCGTCCTTGTTCGCACAATATATTCGCACGAAGTCGTTGGGTGGTATCACTAAATCAAAATTAAAGAAAACAATTTAATGAGATGGATGTGCCTGTTTTTTATTGCACAAAATATTAAATCTTGGTGTAATGTTTGACCTCCTCAACATTTTTTAGCGATGAACGATATTGGGATTTGATATGTGTTAAAGCTGAGAAAGTAACTTCACATAAATATGTGGTGTTGAACGGCAGAAGAACATTTAACGCCATATCAGCGATTCTGGGAAATTCAGTTCTAGTTCCGATCTAGAATTCAGTCAAGGGCTTTTTTTGGAAATTGTAGTTTTAAGTTTGAGTTACTCGAAAGCTCAGCAAATTCCTTTTGAGCTTTAAGTGGCAGGTTAACAATCTCACTTGAGACAATCCAAAATGGCTTTTGAAAGCTACCTTTTTGAAATCAATATTTATTATAAAATATGTATGGAACTGTGTGATCTACAATAATTTTTGCAATAAAAGTTTCACAACTCTCGCTAGACAGACTAAAGATGTTATAAAATCGTGTATTTAAATATTTTACATTAAAATCTCTCGCGACCCCAGAATTTTGCTACGCGACCCCATTTGGGGTCGCGACCCATAGTTTAAGAAGGCCTGGTTTAACTGATTCAAAATTCGAACTGTATTTGTAGCAATATAAACATGTTATAATTCTGCCATTTCCGGAAAATATCATAACTACAAATTATTGAAATTTATGAACAAATTTGAATTAGGGTACACTTAAGTGTATTCGTGGAATTGATTCCGAGGAAAATAGGCGTTTTATTGAATACAGGTTTGTATTCTATAGCTCGGTTGTCAAATAAATCATCTATCATTCGACTGTTCATATCGTACTGGTGATATTTGACGTGCTTTTGTTTTTCCTCTCCCTTCCACGATAACTGTAATTTATAGGTTATTGCCAGTAATATTTAAAGTTCTAATTATGAAAGTGGGCTATAAATTTCCGAACAATACTGCACTGTCTGAAAATAATGAGGCCATCTGTCTCTAATTGATGGAATTGGTCGTCTATGGTAATCTCTCTGATGCCCTGTTAGAGAATCATTCGTTTTGTTATTTACTGACATTGGCGTCAATTATGAAAAATGGAATGAAGTAGGAAAATGGTAATTTACGAAAACCAGTGATGTTCAGTGTCACTCTAAATCAGCAACTGAAATTTGAACTAAATCAGTATATACAGGAAATCAAATTTTTAACAAGAATATATATTTTTGAAATCATAAATTAACCAATCAAATCATGAAAAAGATACTTGTTGACCATAGTCAGTTTCATACATTATATAAAGGGATAATTCTTCAATAATATAAAAAATTATTCGCATTGCAGAATACGTATAACCAGCTCCCTTGGAAAGTTGTTCGAAAATTTTTTTTATTAGTGAAGAATGTTTATTTTCACTTTATGTCATATATTCAACATTGTCGCGAATGTGATGAAACTAAAAAATTTAATAAAATGCTTTTCTGTTAGGGGAGAAAAATTTTTCATTTTGAATATATTGTTTTCCCTTAAATCACCCAATGAACATTGGTATAGTAAGTATCTTTACTTCTGAAATCATTTTTATATGATGATGTTGAAATGAAGCTCTGGTATTCAGTTTAAAAAATATTGAATTTGGAAACGAGTTTTTAATGTTTCTTTTGTTTAATTCATTTGAAGTTTGATTCAGGAAACTAGATCTAGTATTTTATATTTGAATTATTATTTTTTATTAATGATCATTATAGTGAAAATACATTGAAATATGTATTTTAATCCATACATCTTCTTTTTAACCATTCAACGTGTGCTATTGTTATTACATATCTTTCTAGTACAATAAATATGTGTCAAAGTATTTCTTTTACCATATAGCTTCCTCTCCTATATTCATTACATATTTTATATCTACTTATGAGATTCACAATATCAAAACCTAACTCTTTTCTTGGTCTAGATTATCAAAAATTGACGTTTGTAGTTGCCGTATTTCAGTCAGTCGATTATCTTAAGAAAGAATGTTTTAATTTCAATTGATTTTATAATGTTCAGTTATGTATTAGGAATTAAATTTGACTATTTACGATCATCTTACCCTAGTGCTAATTCATAATAGCAGGATTAGTGATAGAAACTGAACTGCACTGCCAGAATCAGAGGTGATATAAAATAGATTGACTACCTATCGCAGAAGTACTATTCATACTTACTATAGTACACTTTATGACTATATGAGCTACCTGATAAAATAGTATATGTACTTAACCTTTGGCTATACTCGGAGGACCGGTCAAGATTCTCGAATCCTCCCAGCACTCAAGCATAAGGAAATATGCATACATTTTAGGAGAAATTCTTTCAACAGGTAGATAGTAGATAGTAGAATTACGTCAGTTGAAGTAACTAATCAACGAATTTGAGCTTTCACTA
>JARQZK010000013.1:367500-387500 GCA_030704885.1 Cynegetis impunctata | reverse complement strand
ATGTTAGGGTATACCGGCAACAGTTGTTGCATCTAAAGGTATATAATATGATACAACACATACAACAGCAACCTAACCGTCAATTTGTGTTTTGATTTTATAGAGTGTAGTTTATTTATTTATATGTAGTGATGGTTATATTTGTGCACAATAAAGAGAAGTGATTAAGAGATTGAATTTAATAAAATATTGAAATATATAAAAAAAAACTGACTGGAGTCAAATCCACTCGTGCGTCGGAGCTGACAAAAATAATTTTTTTATTTACTATTATCGAGATTCTTCAGTTTAGTTGAAAGTTTTAGTTTATTTTGAAAGAAAATATGGTCAAGAAATATATAATCACCTATTTGCAGATCTGTGATTGTTTCTTCAATATATTTCACTTCTTTATGAGCTGAGTTTGTCACAATACTCCTCCTAAACCGCTTGACCGATCTCAACCAAATTTGACATGGACAACGAGGCCATTGATTGCTATGTATCAATTCGAAATCATAAAAATCTGACAAGCCACGGAGATATAAAAAACGAAAAATTTCGGTTCCAAGTTTTCCGCAGAATTAAGCGCCTATTCGATTTTTCTAATATCGAGCACGTGCGGGTGACTATCGGGAATAATCTGTTGAAAACAATTTTTATCGGACATAGCATCGAGGAATAATTACCGAGAAAAATATCAAAATCCGGCCAAAATGAAAACGAAAGCGCTTGCGCGCGAAATTTCAACTCAATTATTGCAAACAGCAAAAATTGATGTTTTTCTCAAAAAAATCGATGTGGTAGGATTGTTAACTCGAATTAACTTCTATGCATTCTGAATATTCTAGCAAAGTTTTCAAAGTACACCTCAGCTTTCGAGCTGTTTCCACAAGCAGATCTGAAGAAGATCATTTCTTCTTCAAATAATGAGAAATATTTTTTATTCTGATTCTGAATTTAATTTCACATGAGATCTATGATTTCGAAAGAATAACTACTCATTTTACATTATAGGCGTGTCGTAACATACTCCTAGATAGGTATATTGGTATAATATAAGCAGCAAAACAATTTTTTTATTGAGAAAAGAACAAATATTCTTCAAAAATGAGCATAATTCATTTAATAATGAAAATTTCACTGTGTCCACTGTGCAGTTTTTAGTTATAGCGTAAGCGTAAGGATATTGGACTGAGAGTTTATCATATCACGAAATTTATGTCCTTTTTAAAATTGATTTCAAAACCTCCCTATTATTTTTACTATTAAAATCAACATTTCATACAGACTTGGATTAGAGTGAATAGGACTCTTCATTAAAAAGGGACAAGTAGAGCTGGATAATATTGTAGAATGAGATTTGAATGAAGCAGAAATATATAGAAAAGCGTGCTCTAGCAAATAGCATTCTGTATTACCTACAATGTTATTCAGGTATAACAGAAAGGAACCCCAACGATTCACAATACCCAAATTAAAGGAAACCATAAATCTAATTTTTACTCTGTCATGATTTAAGAGCTTGTATTATATGCAACAGAAGTTATTTCTCTCTAGGAGTTTTTGAAATTGGCTGTCAGGAGTGGATCAGAGAGTAAATCATTGCACGAGTTCCTATTTCATAAAAGAAATATTCTTTGGGAACCGAATTAGTATCTGTTGTGTTGTGTTTTATTAAAATAAGCTAGAGATCTTTTCCAAAATTTATGTTCACGATTATGAGTTGCTTTAATATTATGAACTGGAATCTATTCAAATTGACATATCTTAATGTTTCTTGTTCAAACTGCTAGAGATGATTCAGATTTTGTCAGTTGAAAATCACCACTTAACTCACCCTTTTTGTTTCAAAGTTAGCTATCGATGAGAAATGGATAAACAGGGGTAAATTTTACTGCTGATATTCTTTCTTAAAACTCAATACACTTAGAAATGGCTGAGCAGAAATTTTAGCAATAATATACCTTTTAATGCAATAAATGAGTTTTCTTCTACCCCAATTGACGTTTTCTTACAAACCGTTAGTTTTATTTGCGAAAGACAAAATTATTTTATATTTTGATATTTGCCATTAACACTCTGACTGTCATGTCAGTCATTTTTGACTGACATAGAAATTTCAAAGCCCGCCGGGGACCATTATCATGTGACCGAACGTTACACGCCGCGCGTTTTTTTCATTGGTGGGGGAACGGTAATACCAAAGATGATGTATATTTCTTTCATCTACGCGTCACCGCTGAGATATTTTTCAGAGATTTAAAATGAAGCGCCGCGAATCCAATGCATATGCTTAACCCAATAAATAGTCGGTCTAAATCGTCTGACGTGGCCATGTATGAAATGTTGCTGTCGGTCATAAATGACTGACGGCACAACATTTTGCCCAATAGTCTGTCAGTCACATATGACTGACAGAACAAAATAAAACTAACAAAATTCAGTATGCCGGCAGTCAAAGTGTTAATTGCTTTCTCGATATTTGTATTATTGGTCGAATATTGAGGACAAATGAGAAATAGCTCCTTTGTTGTTACTATACGTCAACGAATTCATCATAAAACTTTTTCTTCTACAAAGGGCTTGTTATTTATTTTATAAAACCAATCAATTTATTTTCAGTTTATTTTACTATTTGAGCAAAATACTTTTTATTTTTCACTTGATTTTTTCGATTTTACCTTATATACGGTTGCTATAATTACACTCATTATGCCCTTCGGTGCTATGAGCGGGCATTATGGATCATAACACTCGCTCATTGAACGAGGACAACTGAAGTAACTTCCATTGATTAAATACTTCATGATCCTTGTCATATACGACTCTGGATTACTCCGGCAATGAATTATTCGCAGCTTTGGCTGCATTTTCTATGATATTCTTGGGTGAATTCACTTTCATTTCTATTATTTCTATAAGACTACATAGAGAAAGCAGCAATGATATTCACTAAATATAATGACAAAAATATTCACAAACGCCAAAATATCAACAAATGGCATGCCTACTATGAGAAGGAAAATGTAAAGTATAGGAGCAGTGAACCTATTTTAAAATCTATTTTTCATTATAATAAAATAATTTTTTTATGAAAAATAAAATCTTGTATGCACCACGTGCGTTGCTAACGTCCGATGGGCGTTAGGATCCATATAACGTACTTGGTACATAAATAACTATCATATCTCTCTGAATATAGGAAAGTTATTGCTTGTTTTTTTCAACGGTCACATCGACGTCATAATATATCGAATGAGGAATTTATATATAGTGGGAGCTCATTTTTTATATTTTCCTAATTTATTTTGTTCTATAAATAGAGGTCGTGGTTTCTAGTTTTAACTTTGAATTATATAATTATTCAGAAATTTTGTTATGAAATAACAAATTATCGAAACCGTTAATTGAAAAGCAAAAAAAAATTATGCCTGAACTATATCCCATGTTGAATGACAGACAGTTTAGATGCTGGCTGAAAGATTGAAAATCGTTGAAGACGGCAATTCTTAAACAGCGGAGGCCAAACAATTGCTGGTGTATAATCTGTTGATCAGTGCGATACCGGCCTTTCTATGCGCAGTGAATGCTATAATGGTACATATTACACGATGCCAGATCTACACTGCCGATAATTTTGTTCCGACAAATAAGTTCTTCAGAGAAGATGACAGTTCACAGATAGATAGAGATCTAGTTGACGCAAGAATTTTTTGCGCCCTTCGTTCGTGTAAATCACAGCAAATTTATTCTTGATAGGCTTTGTTTTACAGAAAGATTGGAGAATCATTCATGGAACCAATTATTCTATCCAAAATACATTTTTCATTAGAATCTTAAGTTTTGTATAAGCACTCACAAACCTTAATATCACATATATACAAATGAATGTAAAAAAACTCGCTAGGTGATTGATAATACACTTAGGTTATTATTTGAACTTTGTGATCTTAACTAACAAAGAAGCTGTTAATTAAGATCACATTTTATTTACTCACATATCTATTTACTCACATCATAACTCAATTGTAGAGTTAAACACATGAGTATATCCTAAAATATTAACATGAGGAAACATTCAAAGTTGCTAGATGATTAAAATTATACTAGGTTATTATTTGGACTTAGAGATTTTAACTAACGAAGAAGCTAATAATTCGGATCACATTTTATTTACTCACATCACTCAATCGTAGACTTATACATATGAGTATATCGTAAAATATGAACACGAGGACTTTAAAACTCGCTTATTATTTGAACTTTGTGATCTTAACTAAAAAAGAAGATGTTAATTGATACCACATTCCATTCACTCACATATCTATTTACTCACATCATAACTCAATCGTAGACTTATACACATGAGTATATCCTAAAATATGAACATGAGGAAATATTTGAACTAGATTATTAGATGATTAAAATTATACTAGGTTATTATTTGGACTAAACGATTTTAACTAACGAAGAAGCTAATAATCAAGATCACATTTCATTCACTCACATAACTCAATCGTAGACTTATACATATGAGTATATCGTTAAATATGAACACGAGGACTGTGAAACTCGCTAGATGATTGATATTACACTTGGTTATTATTTTTTATTTGCCATATTAACTAACGAAGAAGGTTATAATTAAGATCATATTTTATTCTCTCACATAACTCAATCGTAGACTTAAACACATGAGTATATCGTAAAATATGAACACGAAGACTTTAAATCTCGCTAGATGATTGACATTACACTTGGTTATCATTTGTAATTCGTGATTTTAACTAACGAAGAAGCTAATAATTAAGATCATATTTTATGCACTCACATAACTCAATCGTAGACTTATACACATGAGTATATCGTAAAATATGAACATGAGAACTTTAAAACTCGCTAGATGATTGATATTACAATTGGTTATTATTTGTAATTTGTGATATTAACTAACGAAGAAGCTGTTGATTAAGATCACATTTCATTTACTCACATATCTATTTATTCACATAACTTTTTTTTTACTCAGCGATTGTAACTAACGAAGAAGCTAATAATTGAGATCACATTTTATTTACTCACATAACTCCATCGTGGACTTATACATATGAGTATATCGTAAAATATAAACACGAGGACTTTAAAACTCGCTAGATGATTGATATTACACTTGGTTATTATTTGAACTTTGTGATCTTAACTAACAAAGAAGCTGTTAATTAAGAACACATTTTATTTACTCACATATCTATTTATTCACATAACTCAATCGTAGACTTATACACGTGAGTTTATCCTGAAATGTAAACATGAGGAAACATTTAAACTTTCTAGATGATTAAAGTTATAATAGGTTATTATTTGGACTCAGCGAATTTAACTAATGAAGAAGCTAATAATTGAGATCACATTTTATTTACTCACATAACTCCATCGTGGACTTATACATATGAGTATATCGTAAAATATGAACACGAGGACTTTAAAACTCGCTAGAGGATTGATATTGCCCACACTAGGTTATTATATGAACATTGTGATCTGAGCTAACGAAGAAGCTCCTAATTGAGATCACATTTTGTTTACTCACATAAGTACATCCTCAAATTAGAACATGACAACTCTCTAGATGATTGATATTACACTAGGTGATTATTTGATCTCTGAGATCTTAACTATTAAAACGAATAATCTGTTAATTAAGTTCACATTCAGCTAGACAACAAAGTATGTTTTGATCATTTCGTTTACTTCGAAGGATAATGAAAAACTTGGATTCTTTTGCAACTAAAATTTTTTAAAATTATTCATCGGATGGAAACATTATTTATCGTGGAATATTACATGAATATCTCTATCATCATTCGTCATACTATTATGCCTTGTCCACCATTTTGAAATTTGTATAATCCTTATGAATAATTTATATTTATTGCTATGAATAAATCACATTACAACTAATTAAAGTTAACGAATTTCTCCTAAAGGATAATAAACTGTCTCCTGTATGCTATTCGTATTGTAATTTAAATTTGATGATCATTTAAAATTTAAACATTTTTCCAGTTCTACATGGTTCACCGTATGGCACAGGCTCAATTAAGCGATTGTTTATTCTATTCGATTTTAATGAATAAACAACAACTATAAATGTTAAAATTAGCAACGGTTTATTTTGTTTACATTTCGATGAAACAATCGAAATTATCAAACGAATACAGATATTAATAATTAACAAATTAATCTGTGTTTATTGCTCGTCGGTCGAAATGCACGGTGACTTTGATTAACTATTTTGAGTCCACGGTTTTGATCGGTGATGCAGAAAACTGCATCCGTCCATCGACATTTGAGTGGGTTCCCTGAATTCTGTTAAACAGGTATTTGTGCAGTCAGATGTCAAAATTCATCTGCATAAACTGGGGATCAAAGAATTAATTATGTCGAGCGTTTATACGGGATCGTCGTTTTGTTAATTGGTGAACATTGAATACTATCGACAATTTCGTGATTTTAATAAATAACGAATAGTTTCCGCTGGTGCAGGTTGAGATAATATACTATGTTTACGTACGATTGGTTGTGAATAAAATCAGTAGGTATTCTGAAATGGAACATTGATTTATCAAACTATATGTAGGTTGGTAGCCAGCGTTGCCAGATGTGCTAGAAGAAAAAATAGGCGCTGAAATATAAACTGTTGAATTTTCAATTGAATAATTGGTTTATTTATTGAAGATAATAATGAATAGGCTCATAAAATTTTTTTAAGTATCTAAGCTGTAGCTTCAATAAAAACAAATAGAAATTGTCTTGCAGTGAAACTAGGAAAAGTATTTTTTTATATTAAGTAGGTAATAGTATATTGTGTATCTAGTGCGTGAAGTATACTTTTTTACGCGAGTGTGGAAGTTTGTGGAACGAGCCGCAGGCGAGTTTCACAATCCGCACGATCGTAAAAAAGTCTTCACGCACGTGGTGCACACTATACTTTTTCTACGACCTTTTACTTAGAGATTGAATTAAAGGAAAATTTGACTAATTTTCTGTATTACAATAATAATTATTATGAACAGTTATATTGCAATTTTGTAAATTGTCAAAATGTACATTTACTTTCTCTTTCTCTACAAAATTAGTGCTGCTTGTACTGTTGGTATTGACAACATAACTACGATTATTCTCAGTTGTTAAGATTTTATTGCAGACATCTATCTTTTTAGTTAGGGATTCTTCCACGTAGGCTTCTGCCACTGAGGATGATTTCCAGCCACCGTGTTTTTTTAGCGTTAGGAGATCTCCTCCACCTTCGACTAATGAAGACGCAGATGAACGCCGTAGGCTGTGCCCGGTAAATTCGTTGGGATTGGGGAGTTTCAAAAATGTGGCAACTTCTGAAGGGACTTTTCCTATCTTATTTATACCAATCACTTGCCGAGTACATTTCCCTCGTTGATAATTAATAAAGAATTTATTTTCGGCATAATCCTTGGGACAAAGAGCCACGTATTTGTGATATATGTCCAAGTATTCAGTAACAGTAAATTTTCTAGAAACCTTAGTCTTCGTATCATTAACTGACACAATAAGAACTGTTCCCAAATTTTGGATGTCATCCATTTTTAATTTATAGAGCTCATCTCTGCGCAGGGCTCCAGCTACCCCAAACAACAAAATAAGCTAAAGATTAGTATTTATCGATATTTATACAAATGGACTTACTTTGGTTAATAAATATTTATTTTTCACTTGTATATAATATGTTTATTTCACCTTGGATACGGTTGCTATAAACACACTCATTATGCCCTAGGCCATTATGCCCGCATTTGCGGGCATAATGGATTCAAAACGCCCGCTTATTGTACTAGGAGAAATGAAGCAAATTTCATCGATTAATACTTCATAATCCTTGTCGTATACGACTCTGGATTTCTCTGGCAATGAATTATTCGCAGCTTTGGCTGCATTTTCTATGATATTCTTGGGTAAATTCATTTTCATTTCCATTATTTCTATAAGACTACACAAAGAAAGCAGCATGACATTCACTGAATATGATGACAAAAATATTCACAAACGTCAAACTATCAACGAATGACATGCCTACTATGAGAAGGAAAATGGATAGGAGCAATGAAACGATTTTAAAATCTTGTATGCACCGCGTGCGTTACTAGATCCTTATGCCCATCGGGCAACATTCATCCCTCGGGCCAGAGGCCCTCGGGCCGAATGTTTCCCTCAGGGCATAAGGATCTATATAACGCACTTGGTACATAAATAACTATTTTCATCGGGTGCCTCTTTGAGAAATTTTAATAGGTACGTGTTCCTTTTCCAAAACGCGTGATTTTTTAGGAATGTATCCCTCGTTTTTCCGTTTCAAGAAATCGCGAACTTTCGGATAATCACCAATTTGTACGTTGTACTTAACACTAAGGGTGCTTTTCAACATTGAGTAGTGACTCCATAAGGTAGAAGATTTAACCTTTGTTGATAATTCAGATAGGTAGGCTAATATTACCCTTTCGGAGAATGATTGGACGTTCTTTGTATTGCGCCATTGCATAAACTTTTCCAAAGTGTTTTCGTAAATTCCCAACGATTTTTGTGGCAATAACGATGAACTTGCTTCACTGGCTGCTAACGTTATATTTGGAGGAGTTGATGGGAGTACTTCAATGCTGTCCATCAGGAATTTGCGTGAAATACACGGCTAATCGGTTTAAATCGAAATTTCGTCGTACTATTTATTAATTCAGAGGGTAATTAATTACTACTTACGGTCTATTAACTGATGTAACTCTGAACTTCACTCTGCGGGAACTGTCATATTTGTCAATTTCTCTCGCCACCGCTACCTAGACCAGCGACCGGTGTGTGAATTTGTATTGACTCTTATGGCACCGGTGCGTGAAATAAATCCCATAAGAAAAGCATGGCACTTCACACACCGATTCGTGAAATGAAGCTTTACACATTTTTATCGATGTGTGACGTTAGTAATTCACATACGGGAGTAGAAAAATATATTTGATGCAATCAATATAGACTCTACTATGCTTGTGCGTATGAAGTTAAAATATTCAATTGAAAAATTATAGCTTTTTTTATTCTTTTATATTTATTTTTTTGATATACCTACTCAACTTGAAAAAGACATTATCAAATAATAAAATCAGAGTTTAAACTATGCAAAATAAAAACAATTTACTATCACCTATAACTCATTTGGAATGGTTTAATTCATTACGAAAATTTACATGAAAAAATTAGGATTTTTGTCAATACTCCTTTCTCTGTGGACTGGTTTTCTTTCAATTAACCGAATAACCCAACTGTCTGGGTGACACCTGAGAACTTTTTTTTTTAACTCAAGGGACCTACAGTTTTACGCCGGTTCTGAACGGTCAATGGGCTTGAACCTAAGTCATTACCCAGCAGCATATCAAATTTTTGAACCACTAAATTTCAACATCCAGGAGCATGGTGAGACTCGAACCCACGATCCTCGGTTTACAAGCGATAACACCTTACCGCTGGGCTGCGGAGGCCTCTACCTGAGAACCTTGGTTAGTACACAATCTCGGACGCGATGGTGTCGATTGCAAATCATTCGTAACATATATCTCATGTAATATGTAAGAGAATAGTTTGATCCAAGTAGATTGCTGATTTTCTTCAAAAAAGTATTTTTAAAACTCTTTAGCTGCAAATACCTACAGTTTCAACGATATTTTCGAACGGCACATATTCACTTATTAAGATCCATTATTTTACACCACTACCTACTGTTTTTGTATGTGAAGCCGGTGGCAAAAGATGTGGAAATTAATAATGACCAACATATCCGCAATTCAGCTCTTGAAAGCTACTTGGAAGATGTATGAAAATAAAGGTTAAAATTTTTTAAGTATGTTGAGTAGAAAATTTTAAGATTTTGGTCACCTCCCCAATCCCTCTGAATTGACATAGGGGGTTGAGAATTCGTACGTAAAAAATATTATTTAATACTCATTTCATGACTATAACAATTAGGAAGATAAATCTTCATACCCAGTTGCGAAAAGAAAGAAATGAGATTCTAATGAAATTTGCGTACTACTGATAATCTTACAAGATTTATCTGTACACTGTGATACTTAATCACATTAAATTAGTTATTCAGGAGAACACTGGTAAGATAACAATAGTCGTATTTAAACTACAAGGGAGGCAAGTGATACTTAGTTTTCTCCAATTCTCCTAAATAATAGTATATTGTTTTATTAGGAGTGATACTTTTTGTGGCGCGACTAAATGTTTGACAATTTTAGTCGAGCCACAAAAAGTGCTTTTCTCCGAATAAAACATGCGTTTTTTCAGCAAACGGTGTTAAAACGATAGAATTAAGATGATATTTTTAAAAAGGATTAGATGTGAATAAAGTTGAAACTAGATTGCTTTACTTACTGGTTTTGTAGATGTCAAGGCAACACAAATTTGACAATTCAACAAAATAATTGTCAGAAATATTTAAAGTCACTTATCTACTCATTATAGGACTCTGCGTTTTTAGTAAGTACCCGAGTATTATAAGAAATGACTTGTTGTATTAAAATAGTGAGAGTACAAAAAAGTGTACTTTTTTGTGAAAACAAAAGAACGTCTGTGAAATCAAACTTCAACATTGAGAACTGAGGTTAAAAAAGACATTTTTTGACATTTGTGGAAATTTTTTTTCTTTCAAATCCAACTTTTCTGATGAAACATTTATCTGAAAATCAGTCGTTTCAATGGAAACTAGGATTTCAAAACTGTTGTACTCGCAGGGCATTTAAGTTATCTCTCTATATAGATAAGAAAGAGTTTCTTCCCTCCAATTATTTTCTAATGGAGTACTCACACTAGGAGTCTAGACAAAAATATCAAATTGCACTCGATTAAAATCCATGAAGTAATAGCAGACCAGTGTAAAAATTAATTTCAATATTCAGTTATGTTGCTTGGAATCACTGGAATCTGTATACGTAGAGAACAACGATCGTGATTTAGTGACACGTCAGCCAGCCATACTTAGAAAAGTTATCGAAGCGAGTTCGGGGATCTTTACTCGAAGCAGTAAGCAGTCAGGTCTCTGCATTAGTAGCTATAAATCTCTAGATAAAAAAGGGCCAGTGTGTCGCTCTATGCAAATAAGTCGGCATGTCGAGAGGACTGACGCGAAGTAAGGAGGGTTGCAGCCGGCACGTGATATATGGGGCACCGGGTGTCAACTGAGTGATGCATGGCAACTTCTCCGCGGGATCTCAGCTCTTCGACGATACTCTCGTCTTTCCTTTGGTCCCCCTAATGCTCCCGCTCGACTACACTTTCAATAATTGGAACACACATCAACACCGAGCCAGACTAACAGATAAATCTCGACATTTCGTGAGGGTTTGGTTAAACCGGTTTCACTGTTAGGTACAATTCTAGATCATTTTGTTGACAAGTAAAAAATCAGATGTGTGTTTTTGTAATCAACTTTTACTATTAAAATAACAAATGTAGAATAATACTTAGGTTAATAAAAAAATATCAACTCACCAATAAGTCAAACAATAACGAAATGTTTATCTTGGTGCAATTTCCCGTATATACCTATATAGCTGAGACTAACTAGCTTATATAATTTGAGATATTTCAATTTTTCTACTGTGAATTAATTCTTTGAATAGATGATGTTTTTTTATATTGACATAGTTTATTTTTTGCAAATGGGCTGTGAAATATGCATATTGTGAAACTTTTTGGCACACAATGTGTGAGAACTTTCTAATAGTTTGAATAATTCCTGAAATTTTCAAACACAGGTAACACCCACATTGTATTTCAAATTAGAAATAAATACCACACAACTAATCATCTTTATTTCACTAAATTTGTCCAACAATCTTCTTTTTGGCATATTTCAACTATCTCGTTTCTTTATTACTAGTAAAAATATTTATTGAAAGTATTTAGGTAAGAGAATCTATACAATCAACAATTGAAAATACCTATGTCAAATCTATTCTGTACTTCGCCTCATCTTATCTCTTTCATAAATCATCTTGTCTCACCTATTCATAATGTACTTGAACTTATATGTGCATCTTGTGATATGGATGAAGGAGTTCCTCCCGATAACTTAAGCAGTCCATGTGTTTCACACATATCTACTTGACGGAGACATTAACAACCGACCTTTTTGCTATATATATATATATATATATATATATATATATATATATATATATATGAAGTCATATAGAATATAAGTTTATTATTAACAAAAATTGGAAAAACAGTCGAAATGTACATACCTTAACCAGACGTTTGAAATTGTTGAGTTTATGAAACGATTTAGTTATGGAATTTGGATGAATCTATACATAATAATAAATAAAAAATATATAGATATATATATATATATATATATATATATATATATATATATATATATATATATATATATATATATATATATATATATATATATATATATATATATATATATATATATATATATATATATATATATATATATATATATATATATATATATATATATATATATATATATATATATATATATATATATATATATATATATATATATATATATATATATATATATATATATATATATATATATATATATATATATATGTATACCTAGGTATAAGCTTGCCATATTTTTGGTGGGTTAAACCGGGGCACATTGATATGGGATTACTGTACCCCCAGAAGAGCGCCTACTACTGAAAAAATTTTAAGAGAATTAGGGATTATGAAACCCTGAAATGGAATTTTTGCTACTTTAAAATATATATTTTTTACTTTTCATTGTTGATTTTTATAGAGAAAGAAGTGTTAATGAAATAAAATTCAAAATACTTCATAAAATCTTTAATCGAATATTTTACTTATTTTTTGTTGTTAAATTAAAACTCTTTGTTTAACTACAAAAACTATTAAAACAATTTTTTTTTCTCAAGCTAAAGAAACCATTATTTAATAAGTTGACAATGTTATTCTTTGTTTTCTAAACAAGGCGCTCACGTGTCTCTGTCCGATAAAGTTACAGTGTACACTTCCCTACTAGGTAGCTCTCACTCTTCTCATAGGCCTGTTATTATAAAAAAACTAAATACAGCCATTATTCATTACTTTTTACATCATACATCCTTTTCTCGTTAAAACCGGGCGGGACACCGGGACAAGAGCAAGATACCGGGACTGTTCCAGCCAAACCGGGACGTATGGCGTATATATATATATATATATATATATATATATATATATATATATATATATATATATATATCTATATATATATATATATTTATATATATATATATATAAATATATATATATATATATATATATATATATATTTATATATATAGGTAGGCTATATATATATATATTTATATATACCTATATATTTATTTATTTATTTATTTATTTATTTAAGACAATAGGAATACAAACAGGTAAAAATACCCAATAAAGCATTCACAGTTTGACAATACATACTATACAAAATTATATTAAAATGAAAAATTAACTAACTCTTTTGGAAGTAGAAATAAAAATAAAATTAATACACAATAATTCACAAAATGTCCAGCAGCTCTACAAAAGTTAGGTACCTAATTTAATTCTCAAGAATTTTTTAAAATGATGGAGTTGAACATTGAAAAGATCAGCACCGTACGAATATGAGTTAAATGTCCCTAGCATTCTACATAGTGGCGAATTTTGTGTAACATTAAGTCTTCGGAATGGCACAGCGAATAACTCACGGGATCTCAATCTTCTTTCCGGTACTCTAAAATCTATTGACTCGAGAATTTCCGAGACATAAAGTACACCATTAACTAATTTGTACAGTAGACACATATCGTTCAATCGATATATATATATATATATATATATATATATATATATATATATATATATATATATATATATATATATATATATATATATATATATATATATATATATATTATATATATATATATATATATATATATATATAAATATATATAAAGATATATATATATATATATATATAAATATATATATATATATATATATATATATATATATATATATATATATATATATATATATATATATATATATATATATATATATATATATATATATATATATATATATATATATATATATATATATATATATATATATATATATATATATATATATATAAATTTATTCAAATATAGCAATATGTTCCAAGTTTCAAGTAATATTCTTATACCAACATTGAGGTTGACATAATTATATGTGGAAACCCGTTATTACTGTCAGTGGTTAAGCGAGTATTTTTCTAGAGTCGGAGGCAACGCCAGATAAGTCGACTCCTTCAGAGGAAACATAAATCCTTCTCATCAATTAAAACCCATAAGAAGCATAAATGCACGACCCCCTCTTATTTCTGAAGTCGACTGAAATAATTGAGAACGATGAACCGAAGCGAAAAATGTATTTGATTGCGTTTCGGGGATTTAATGATTTGGAATTTTAGTTCTGAGGAATGTTATGAAAGTTATTGATCATCTTCCAATTTTATGCTCGATTTTGTATAGAATATTTCGACTGCATTGTAATTCAAATTGAAATTTGAGTTATGCAGCATTCGAATACTGAACTAACGTCTAAAATTATTTATTTCGACTAACTTCTACGAATAATATATTGAGCATTCAAATACTATAGAATTATTAACTATTATTATAAACTTGAAAGTTCAATTAAAAGCGTATTGCACCCTCTTTTTTTCTCTATTGATGTTCAAATCTAACATGATTTTAGTTTAGAACTTTATTTTAATTTCTTTAGGTTTTTTTTTTCATTAATAATAAATAAAAGCTTGTTTTAAAAAAAAAATTTTGTTTATGTATTTTTTACTTTTAAGTATTCATCATCCCATTTACATATTTACCTATCCAAAGTTTCAGCTCTAACCGAAGCTGGGATATAGTCCAAAAATATAAGACATTTTATATATTTGCATTTTTGATAAATACAAACGCTATTACCAGAAATACTACCTATATATATATATATATATATATATATATATATATATATATATATATATATATATATATATATATATATATATATATATATATATATATATATATATATATATATATATATATATATATATATTTACATATGTATGTAGGTGTTCGTATGAGTATGTGAAGCAAAATGAATATGCTGCTGTAATTCTGTACATTGAGTACATCTACTTTCTTTGATCTTGAACTTATCTATAACTAGAAATGTGTTCTTGACATTCGAATTTATCAAAAATCATCAGTTTCTATGTGTATAAACACATCACGCCGTTAGCGACTGATCTAATACTCTAATCATATCACAGAAATCGGCTAAGAACAAACGGGCATATAAATGAATTAGCAATCTATCTAGAACAGGAAGACGCCCGGAAGGCTGTGGTACTTCAAACTCCACGTCTCTTGTTAAATTGTTACACGATTGTTGGTTAATCGGCCGCTTCCCCTTTCAATTCATTAATGACAGCTCAAAAACTGGCCCCGAGCAGAGTCTTTGTTGGAGTCTGACATTTTCATCATATACCTGCTACTATACTCTTTGAAAATTTTATGCCTCATATTCGCTTTATATCGTTAAATAAAGACACATCCATGCTAATGCAAATTTGCCTAGGTACAAATTGTCTAATTTTCTGATAGGAGATTTTCAATAGGAATATTTTTTCTGATATTTTCAATAGGAGATTTTCTTAAAGCTATTCTTGAGGAACAATAAAATCTTTGTTTGCCAGCTATATAATTTCTTCGATATTATATATAAAACCCCATTCAGGTAGATCACGACATAAAAGCTATATATCCTCATAGTTTTTTCAGTGAAGTTAGTATTAAATCCTTGCTTATACAGGCTTTTATCGTATAATTAAGCAATTAATAAATAATAAAATTATTCACTCTCTTATTGACTAATATATATTTTCCAATTCAGGTCTTGATAAGTAGGTATTTATAAAATAAATATTCTTGTGATTTCTAATAAAAGGTTGGTTTATTAGTTGAAAATACTTTCATTATATTTTATATACATTTTAAAGTGAATCGAGAGAAGAGTGTTTTTATTCAATATATATATATATATATATATATATATATATATATATATATATATATATATATATATATATATATATATATATATATATATATATATATATATATATATATTAATAAAGCTGGGGTTTTAAACCGCAGCGTTCAACTGTTGCGTCACCTTGATGTGATATATATTTGCGTATTCCTTTCATGATGTTGAGAATGGAATTTTGTGGAGAATACTTATTATTGAATACGTTTGCACAAAACTAACTCTGTGAATTTCAATCTCAATTTATTTCAACAACAGAATCTGTATGTTTTGAGAATAGTGTTATAAAACTGATTTTTAAATAGCAGTTTATATAAATAAATAAATAAATAAATATATATATATCTATATATATATATATATATATATATATATATATATATCATTAAACATTTAACATTCCTTTCGAAGATACAAGCGAAAAGAAAATTCATAGTATCTAAAAAAAATGACTAAATTCTACTTCAATGCAAACATCTAATCTCTCGTCATTGATAAAATGAATTCTTTCAAAAACACCAGAGTGGTTTCTTATTGAGTTACACCCAACATTTATTCGAGTTCTCAAACTTTTCTATCCAACATATGGCAAAAATTCAAGGGGCTATTCTCTGATCTATTCGAAGAATATTTTAACTATAAATGGGAAAAATATCATTTGTTTCTATCACCATTTTTTCCTCTTTTCTACGATGAAGCTGTTAACTTTATAACTTCAATTTCAATAGAACCTGTGCAGTGAAAAATGCAATGTTGCTAAGCAGAAACGTACCTACCATTTTTATTTTTATTGTAATTTCTATGTGTTTATTTTAGGGGAATATATAATTTCACTTTTGACAATTGCCTACAAACTATAAAATTGCAGATTTGCACTCTGCATAAGTTATATCTTCACTTTAAGTTTAATACCTATAAAAAGATACAAACGCACTTCGGATTTGGTACATTTTGACTTTTAACCTTACCCATAATAAAAAGATACAAACGCACTTCGGATTTGGTACATTTTGACTTTTAACCTTACCCATAATAAAATGATACAATCGCACTTTAGAATAGGTACATTTCAACCTAAGACCACCCACTGTAAAAAAACAGAATCGCACTTTGGATTGGGTCTGAATTTGGAACACAGTAAACATTCAGATAAGTACACATTTATATACTGTGTATAATTTTATTAACAAAATGAACATATTTTTTTGAAGAAAATGAATAAATATTGTCATTGTTACATAATTATGTATTATATATGTGATCAAAAGAATATGGCAAAACAAATAGCCTTCGCTATGGCTGGCCGTCCTCTTTTCCTTTTGTGGTCGAGATGTACACTTTTCGCTTCGAAAGGCACTTTTGCTTGTTTCATGATGACACACCACTTTATCGTTTTCAGAATACAACATTATTTTTACTATCTCCTCAGATTTACAAAAAGTATCAAAACATTTACATTTCAAATGGATATCCAGTTTTGTACATATTCTTGGGTCCAAACTTTTGTAGCAGTTCTTGCTTTTGTATAAAAATGATTTTCTCCTAGCCACGTCTTTTCGAAGTACTTAATTTAAAAAGTCCTTTATACTTTGATTAGAGTTACCATTACCCGCATCATACCATTTTTTCATGAATAGCCTTAAAGCTGCTGTAAAAGTCTCAAAAGTTGTAGGACAGGAATATCTTGAACAAATAATTTTTCTTCTTTTATATTCCGGATTTTACCTCAATGTTTTGTTTTGCCGTCGTTATTGAGCTGACGCACTAACAACTTTGCTGACGATGAAAGCCCCCTACTGTTGGCTACATGATTGGCATGATCATCTACTGTCTCCTAACTCTACTTTGGACAAACCAAGTACAAAATGGCAGAATCGCACTTGACAGATTCGCACTTTGACAGATTCGCACTTTGACTTAGGTACCTGTTAACGGTCGTTTGTTGCCGCCAAACTTTCTTCTTCGCGGGTTTGTTATTACTCATTGCACATACTGTCGTTCTATAGTGCAAACCGTATTTAAAGAGCGTTATACAATATTTTGAAGCGGATTAGGTTTCTTCAAAGTCGAAAATTATTACAATAAGTTATGGCTATTACTTTCATGTTGTAACATATTTTATATGGAGTTAATGTTATTTTCTCAAAGTGCATTTTGTCTATCAAATGTGGCATATATTATTTTTTGTGTATCACCTTTACCTAAGGTTTGAAATATTTTTTTGATGTTTATTCATTTCCTTTCAAAGCGATTTTATTCGTTTTTAAAGTGAGTTTAATTCCAACCCTTTATTTTTGTACAACATAATGGCGAATGCGCGGGTACAGTCATGTTTACGAGTAGACAATCTGTTGAACAAATTGATCAACTGATGTACAACGAACTTCGTATCTATCAAAATATATTGAAAATACATTGGTTAAGCAAATGCGAGATATGGATTCGTATTCAGGGGGATGAAAAATAGATGTTGGCCAATTAATAGAACTACCCGATTTTCATGAGAATCGGTCGAGCAATTTCGGAGGAGTTTAACTTCTAATACCGTGACACGAGAATTTTATATATTGGATATAGATATATATATATATATATATATATATATATATATATATATATATATATATATATATATATATATATATATATATATATAGATTTGGTTTGATTTTGGTTATTCCAGGTTCGTAAAAATACTTTAAATTACTAGTTTATTTGTTTAATAGACGTTTCAAGAGTAGTACTCCCTTCCTGTATATATATATATATATATATATATATATATATATATATATATATATATATATATATATACATCCAATATATAAAATTCTCGTGTCACAGTATCAGAAGTTAAACTCCTCCGAAATTGCTCGACCGATTCTCATGAATATCGGGTAGGTCTGAGAATTGGCCAACATCTATTTTTCATCCCCCTAAATGTTAAGGGTGGTCCACCACTTAAATTTTATTTTTTGTTTTTCAGTCAAAGTTTTCTGTTCAATTTTTTATGATACAGAATTCAAAAATACATACAACCCTAAATTTTAACTCCTCTACGATCAACCTCTATTTTTTATTTATTAAACTCCTCCGAAATGGCTCGACCGATTCTGATGAAATTTTGTGTGAATATCGCTTAGGTCTAAGAATCGGACAAAATCTATTTTTCATCCCCCTGAATTTTAAGGGTCCACCCCTTAATTGTAATTTTTTGTTTTTCAGATAAAAATTTCTGTTTTATTTTTTTTTATGATACAGCATTCAAAATTACATACAACCGTAAATTTTCACCCCTCTACGATCAACCGCTATTTTCATTTGTTGATTATAAACTTTAATTTTCTTGTCAAAACTTTTATCTTTATTCTGTCGTGACTTATAAAAATTCCATCGCGATTTTCATTTTTTAAAAATTTTATCCACAGATCCACAATAGGGTTGCAAGTTGGCAATCGAAAATAACAATAGTCGGTCTGAGAATAGGTCGTAATATATTTTTCATACCCCTAAGTGATTAGGGTGGTCCACCCCAAACATTTTTATGAATTTATGGACAAAATTTTTTATTTCAATATTTTTATGATGTTGCATCAAAAAATACACACAACTCTAAATTTTCACCGTTCAATAAACCACCCATATTTTATAATTGCCATTTTAATGATTTAAACAACGTTTGCCGGGTCAGATAGATTGATAGATAGATATAATGATAGATAGATTGTTGAATAGATAGATATAATGATAGATAGATTGTTAAATAGATAGATGGATAGAAAGATAGATATCTATCAAGATAGATA
>JARQZK010000013.1:347500-362500 GCA_030704885.1 Cynegetis impunctata | reverse complement strand
ATAGATTTAATAGAAGCAGCTTGTATTTCTGCTCTTGTAATTAGAGCTCGTAAAAAGTAAACAGATTTTGGGTACATCCTCTTGTCAATGAACGTTCAAACAAGGAACAATTCTGTAAAATATTTTTCTAAAATAATCGCTGTTTGATGTTACTATCGCTGTATTCTTTTGAAGCAATGTCATATAAAGATGTTCTTTTCTCAACTTCAGTAATAAGGATTTCAACATTAAAATAATCATCTTGATCATTACGATCAATATTCAATGTAGTCATCGTTTCTCCAAAAATACGAAATAAATAATTATAAACTAAAAATTGCCAGCGAATCGCCGTAGTACGCGCAGTCAAAGATAAACTAATGTATCACAACAAACCGACCAACCGCCGAGCCGCAAAGAAGTTGTAACTTGTTACAGACTTTTCGACGCTGCGGCGACTTTGTAGCTAAGTGCGCGCAATAAAATTGAAAACTCAGTGTTACAATACTGCCGCGCGATTTTATGCCGCAAAACATTTTCGCCGCGCGACGAAAAATTGATAGTGCGCGCCTAGCCAAAATTTCCTATATGGCATCCTTTGTTAATACGTGATAATTTACGCATATAAGGCTAGGCGCGCACTACGAATTTTTTACCGCGAGGCGAAAAAACCTGCGACATTTTTACATACGGCAAAAATAATTTAAAAAAAGCAGGCGCGCGCACTACGGCCTAAAAACGCATAAAAAATCATTTTTAAAATAGATTTAATAGAAGCAGCTTGTATTTCTGCTCTTGTAATTAGAGCTCGTAAAAAGAAAACAGATTTTGGGTACATCCTCTTGTCAATGAACGTTCAAACAAGGGACAATTCTGTAAAATATTTTTCTACCATAATCGCTGTTTGATGTTACTATCGCTGTATTCTTTTGAAGCAATGTCATATAAAGATGTTCTTTTCTCAACTTCAGTAATAAGGATTTCAACATTAAAATAATCATCTTGATCATTACGATCAATATTCAATGTAGTCATCGTTTCTCCAAAAATACGAAATAAATAATTATAAACTAAAAATTGCCAGCGAATCGCCGTAGTACGCGCAGTCAAAGATAAACTAATGTATCACAACAAACCGACCAACCGCCGAGCCGCAAAGAAGTTGTAACTTGTTACAGACTTTTCGACGCTGCGGCGACTTTGTAGCTAAGTGCGCGCAATAAAATTGAAAACTCAGTGTTACAATACTGCGGCGCGATTTTATGCCGCAAAGCATTTTCGCCGCGCGGCGAAAAATTGATAGTGCGCGCCTAGCCAAAATTTCCTATATGGCATCCTTTGTTAATACGTGATAATTTACGCATATAAGGCTAGGCGCGCACTACGAATTTTTTACCGCGCGGCGAAAAAACCTGCGACATTTTTACGTACGGCAAAAATAATTTAAATAAAGCAGGCGCGCGCACTACGGCCTAAAAACGCATAAAAAATCATTTTTAAAATAGATTTAATAGAAGCAGCTTGTATTTCTGCTCTTGTAATTAGAGCTCGTAAAAAGAAAACAGATTTTGGGTACATCTTCTTGTCAATGAACGTTTAAACAAGGGACAATTCTGTAAAATATTTTTCTACCATAATCGCTGTTTGATGTTACTATCGCTGTATTCTTTTGAAGCAATGTCATATAGAGCTGTTCTTTTCTCAACTTCAGTAATAAGGATTTCAACATTAAAATAATCATCTTGATCATTACGATCAATACTCAATGTAGTCATCGTTTCTCCAAAAATATTGAATAAAATACTCGTGAGCAGCATAGCTTCATCACTAAGGTCGTAGTTTTCGCGTAAAATGCATCGCTTAGAGATGTGATTCTAACGGATTGAATTATATTTTGAAAAATCATGCTTGAATAGCAAACCGAAGTAACGGCAGAAAATAATTTATTTTATTAAATAGAAATTGTCGTGGTTGAGAATAAAAGTTAAATCCAACGAAGGAACGTACCTCAACATCAACCCAATCCACGTACCAAATTTCATCCCTTCAGATTCCAAATTTCAGCTCATTTAGTATTATGGAATCTCTGGGGATGAGAATATGTACCGGAAAGGATATTTATATGAAAATTTGAAATATCTACTCAAGAACGCGGCAGTTGCAGAAATTTACCCAAATTTTTATACTTTCGTTCTGCAAAGAAACAATCCCTGGTATCAGGTCATTTGACTCGATGCGATGGGACCCGCTGGTGATGCCAATATGTACCTGGAGTATATATATATATATATATATATATATATATATATATATATATATATATATATATATATATATATATATATATATATATACCGGGTAGCGAGAAAGTCTGGCAACAAGGTATTTTCTTTGAAAGGATTAAACGTATAATTATCAAATTTTAGGGTTATGCACAGGATTGTATTTTTCATTTTTCAGAGGTTCTGTCAAACTTGAGTGACGTCAGCATTCAGTGTAGCGCCGTCATCTTCAATTTTTTTAAATAGCACCGTTGGTCGAGTGATATATCGTGGAAAAGCTGATTTCGTCATCTTTCCAAAAATGCAGAATACGTACCACATTACTAAAAAAATAAGAGAAACAATTTTCAAAGATATACAATATGTAATTTTTTTAATTCATACTAACTTACAAAAATATTATTGGTTTCCTTATAACAGGAGCTCAAAATGTTGGTCACCTGATGTGTCTCAGCAATAACACAATCTATATTTGAAGCTTCGAATACAATTGTTTATCATTTATGGAGAAATCGTTTGTATCTCAAGACATTTGAGAGTTGAATCAGTTATGTCTGTTATAAGGTGAATTCAAGTCGGGAGATCTTGCCGGTCATCCAATGACACCTCTTCAAACAATTCATTTCTGAAGAAAATTTGATGATTATACGTTTAATCGTCTGAAAAACAATACCTTGTTGCCAGACTTTCTCGCTACCCTATATATATATATATATATATATATATATATATATATATATATATATATATATATATATATATATATATATATATATATATATATATTATATATATTATATATATATATATATTATATATATTTATATTTATATATATATATATATATATATATATATATATATATATATATATATATATAGATATAAAAGGATAAAAAACTACCCCCGCATCGGACTGCTTTCCTCCAATGCTCTGCAATAGTACTTATGTATTTTATGGGACAATACGGCTAAAAAGTTATATACTACTAAAGCAATTTTGGGTACACGACCATCAAACGGGTAATGGTTTTCGCGGCAGTGGCTTGAAAACGTTGAATCTGTTAACGTTATTCGAAATTTTATGCACAAAATTAGGACAAATATTGTATATTCCTTAATTTTTCAGCATTCTAGGATTTATTAACTCTTCTGTTCATTACTTAAGCCAAAGCAAAAATTAATAAATGTTGACCTTCGATGTATTAGGTAAGTAACGATTTAAGCAACAATATAAACCAGTTCATTTGCACATAAAATGAAATAATGAAAGAATTCTAATGTGGATATCTATTTTTGTATGTATGCACCAGGTAACGAATGTATAAATTGAAAAGAACTCTTATGGCCGAGTTACAAACTTCTTCAAGATTTCATGTCTTTTTGGTGAACTGAAAATATTACTATTATTGTGGGTGTGTGTTTTCATCATTTCATCATAAAACACAGTTTTTTCTATTGAAGCACTGGAATCATCAATCAAACAATGTCCCGATTCAAGTTGAACTTTTGTGATATGTATTTTGTTTAAATAATTATAGGCTTTTTGATAATATGTTGTAAACAGTTTCGTTATTTCTCTGAAGGTTTATTATATTACCCAAAAACTCGAGAAGATAACTAAAAATTTATCACATTTTATATCTGATCTTATTCTATGTTCAATGATAAGTTATGAATTTTTATCAAAATCTTGTTTATCTTGACAGTTCCTTTTCAAAATATACTTCAACTTTCATTGTATTAACTTTTCTCTCAAATACTAGACCTTTCTTTCTGCTACTAATAGATAGTAAAAATTTATCGTATATAGTCTGTACAGCGAGAATTGGCGTTCACGTCATGAATTGTATATGATGTCGATCGGTAACAGTGTTGCCAGACGTGATAAATAATCTTGAATCTAATTAGGAATGTTATTTTTTTTGATAAATACATTTAATTTGATATGTTATCGACAGAATATTTGTCGAAGAGGATGATCCGGTCACTACCCTTTCAGAAAATTACAGATTTTGACATTTTCGAATTTTATTTATTTGGTTTGGCAGCGTTGCGTCGTTATTTGGGAATGTTGTGACTTGCACGCCAATTCTTGCTGGACATACTATATAATGTGAATAGGAGACACAAGTTGGTATTAGGTGTCTTATTGTTTTATGATATCTTTAACAAATTGTGTAGGAATTTCCAAAATGAATTTCATATCAACTCTAGGAAAAATAATTGGAGGTAGATGTGAATCATTTGTGATACAACAGTTAAATGTTGTCAGGTTGTCAGGTACGAATTCCTAATGTCGATTTTCTGGGTCATTTTAATGTCTAGGACATTACAGTTTTCTCATAACTATTCCTATTTTACAGTCCAATATTCCAAAAACACAGCGAGCAGCTAGAAAGATAAGGGAATGACCATTCGTAAAGGAAGAGCAACTAAACAAAATGTTAGTGGAGTTAGCACTTTGTCTTATTGAAGTCCATCTCGTTCAGTTTTACAACGGAGGGAGCAGTTCAGGGTGCTTGAATGTGCTTTTCCACTCTTCATTATAAAACGTTCCACTCTACATCAGGGAAAATGGGAATACATAACAGTATATAACGTCGACTCTGACGCCATAAAGGGCAACTACAAAATTTAACTATACTCGTATGTAGCCCGGCTAGTTTTTACATTCGATGGAAATGTATCAGACTTTCATTTTGAAGATCAGGAGATGGGATGAATGGAAAACTGAGGTTTTTTTATTTTCACGAGACTAGACTAATAATAATATGTCGAAGGTCATCATACCTGTAATAGATTTTGTTTGAGTTCCTTGGAATTAAATATCGTAGGATGTTGTGACTCATCATAATGATGATTATCCTTATAATTTTCGGTAGGGAGGGCGCATTCAAAATATTTTCAATTGTAGGAGTTTTTCTAGAAAACCACAAGGCAAATAGGTTTTTCTTTTTATCGTAAATGCATGAATGTAGAGTCAATAGGGTGGAAACCCCTTCAAGAATATTAAATGCCACGTGCATCGCGTGGTAGATCATTTTAAAGGTATTTTAATTCGCTTCAAAATATACCTACATTTTTTGTTCTGCCTTGAAATTATACAAAAAACTTTGAACTGATAGGGAAATAAATTGATGTATGAGTTGAGAATGCATTAAGTATCAAATATACCTAAATCAAACTCAAATTTTTGATGAAATATAAAAATCTGTTCGCTGGTATTTGACTCTGTTGAAAAGAATTTTATGTAATCATTTTAGTAAACATTTCCGTCTCCGTTTCAGTCGAACTGTCAGTTCATCTGTTGTTTTTTCACACAATCCGTTCAATTGTTATGAACGTGATTATAGCGAACTGAAAAAAATAAGTCTGGCCATCCCGTCAGTTCTTCCTCTCCGTTTCAGTTCTTGGAAAAGTTTTTTCTTTTTACAAAAAAAATTAACTGATAATCTTTCAGTGTTGACATTAGGGATTGATGTTGAATTTATGGATCATTCCAATTACATATAAACGGAAAAAAGTTTGATTTGACTAAGTATAAGTAATAATAAAATTCAAATGGATTGTGAATACAAAAAATTGTTTAAATCGAAAGTAAGCAAAAAACGGTGTATTTATCAGGTCGACCTGATGAGGCTAGACTTATTTTTATTACCTATCCAGTCTGCTGATTTGAATTTATCGCTGAAAACTCGTATTATTGCAGGTTTCCAGCAAACGATGCCAAGATAGATGTTAATGACCCGTGTTAATAAAATTTAAATCATCCGATGCACTTCCATCAAGAAAATGCATCGTAGAGCAGGCTATAAATTCTGAATAATTACAAAACTACACGTAACATGTTAATAAGCATAGCGTAGTGGTAATAAATTACTCGATTAAATCAAATTTAATAACAGTACCAGTGTATTGGGTTGGATATGTGGATGAAGCCTGCATTGAAATAACTCTTTCGATTTAAAAATAGTAGTATGTTGTGAACGGAACAATTAAATTTTCAAGATTATCCTGTGAAATTGATATAATATATACAGAGGTACGTATATATATATATATATATATATATATATATATATATATATATATATATATATATATATATATATATATATATGTATATATATATATATATATATATATATATATATATATATATATATATATATATGTATATATATATATATATATATATATATATATATATATATATATATATATATATATATATATATATATGTGTGTTTGTGTGTGCGTGTAATGATACCAGTTTTTGAAATAAACTCCCTATATTTCTTTTACAAATCAAACTGGTTGGCTTTTTTTTTAACTTCGGTAATAAAATAGTTCGTATATTATTTTAAATATCCATTAGCTACAATCAAACATACATACGCACAATCAAATTCAAATTTATATTCATGAAAGTAAATGACATCCATGATACTTGTCGAAGAGCTATTTGAGCCAATTTGCCTACGGTTAGCTGATTGGGGTTGAGCTATGAAAACTGACAAGAAACTTCGGCCAATCTTTTTCATTCGCCAGGGGTTTTCAAGTGTGGAATGTAATCTGATGCATCTAGAATACAATGCTAAACTAACATCTAAAGAGCTTTTTACAGTTTTAAACTTTGTGTCAAATGTAAATGTACATAAATACATCAAATAGTTTGATAGTCAATAGAATCCTATTTTATTTGATCGGGTTTTACGACTAGCTCGATAGATGACAATAACAGGGAATTCCTCTGTTAGTTTTGCAGTGCTACAAACTTGCGTGTAGTGCAGTGCATGTAGCACAAACACATAACTTTTGCGGCCAGCGCTCAAGTTTTAGAAATGTGGTACAACTTTAAATTATTGTTGTAAATTTTGACAACAACGTTTCTCGTGGTAAGTATTATACAACCTATACCTACGATTTAACGTGACGAAATCGAGTTTTAGATTTTCAGGTGTGAGTGAAGCATAGCCTAAACGCTACGCGTTTAAGGCATGCAAGATATTTTATGTATATGCAGTGTATAATACATGCAGTGTATACCATTATACACACTAGTGAATAATAGGTATGATTGTACTTCAGGAAGCACACGTATAATGAATGATTTATAGTACAGTCGTGGACAAATATTATAATGTAAGTAAAACTTTTTTTTTTCACTTTATTTTGTTATACATAACAATTGTTTTGCTAACAAACACAGTGGCATCATCAGATGAATATAATTTTACTACTGTAACTAACTTCATGAATGAAATATCTTAAGAATCTATAAATCGGAAATACAAATGGAGATGGGAAAACAAAACCTAAAGGTAATCTATTGGCAGGTAGATAAAAGAATAAAAGGGGGTAAACGGAACAGGTACAATGATTCAAAATTTCACTTCAATAAATTTAACAGAGGAGAATTATTAATATCTAATTGATGGTTCAATATATAATTGGAACTTTTTCTAATATTGATTTCAAGGGCTTCTATTAAGTTAAGTTTATAGCCTTTCTATTCTGTATTCCCACAGATGATGAATGTTTTTGGCGAAACAATTGTTATGTTCAATAGAATGAAGTGAAAATCAAGAACCTAACTTTTATTTACATTATTGTGATGGATTTTCACCAAGTATCGGCCCAATCAATTGGTTACGAATTAAAATAATAACGTCTTCTTTCAAAGACGTTATTATACAATATATTATTATATACAAGGACACTCGCTAAAACGGACACTCCAGTAATCGGGATTGCTCTGTAAACCGGACATTTCAAAATTTTACGTCTCTAAACCGGACGTTAAAACGTTATGCAAGAAAACCATAGCAATGATTTGTTAACAAGTTTGACGCGATATAAAGATTGTGGGCATTTTTGCATTCATTTTAGTCTTTCGATGGAAATTGATGAGCCCCGATAAGGGCGAAACAGTCTGTCTATCAATTTCCAACGATTGTGATAAACAAATTCACATTTCGAACAATTACCGTCTGGGGTAGATGTTGATATTTCGATGCTTCGTGAACTCTTATAACCAGCTCCGCTAGGTTTGTTTGATTAGTTTCAAATAAATGTCCTAGTTCACTTAATTTTATAACCACGGGCGTGTTTTCCGTTTAACACGAATAATTCTTGCTTATATATATATATATATATATATATATTTATATATATATATATATATATATATATATATATATATATATATATATATATATATATATATATATATATATATATATATGAATATATATATATATATATATATATATACATATTGGAATACGTAATGCATTATTGACTTCAAACATCAGGTACATTTAACACACTTCTATAAAATTATTATTGGCAAAAGTCACGGGCTACCTTTTCACTTGAAGGAGTTACTAAACTTATATCTGGTGAATATTGATTAATATTTGTTCTTGCCTAAGTCAATCTAATTAATAAACGCAAATTATTTAATTTCTTGTGAGTGAGTGAGAACGATTAGTGGTAGGTCCTTGAAGATGGTGAGTGGAAGTCCCTTTAATGAATAATACTTCTTCGAGGTCCATACTCAAGTTCAATACAACTGAATGAGTTTCTTAAAGCAGTTAACCATTGAATCTCACCTCGCAGAAAAAATGAAACCCTGAGAAATTCATCCATATAGTTATTTTTTTCAAATGAATATGTTATTTTGTTTACCAATGTTCATACGTCAGAGAAATCTGTCATCCTAATTATTGGACTGTATCTAAGTAGCAGCCTACGCCGAATGGAGTTGACATTGGACAAGTCTTGAATACAGTTGTCACTTGCAGTGCTACCTCGTCTTGTAAAAATTCGCGACCGCTGGCTACATTCCTCATCCGAAGTCCTGTGACAGTTACTTGTCGATAATGGAGATCTGCTTCGGACGAAGAAAAGCTTCTCTCTGCTCTAACAGCGTCCTGAAATCATGATAACGAGGCATGTTTCCTTCGACTTCGAGGTTCTCGAAATTTTTTCAATTCATAACGTGCGGAAGTTTTTCTAGGAATTTGAAACTTATTTCTGCATGAAATTTTAAATAGTACTATCTAACGGTATATTTTTCTTAATTGTGATACCTACTCATTATTTGTTCTTGTTCTTCGAAATACTCGATGTATTTCAAGATATTCTTGGCTTCAGAAGAAATATTATATTTCCATATCTGTATGTAAGATATGTAGGTATATAATGATGTGATATAAATGATAATCTCAAAATTAGTATGCCGAAGAATTTTAATTATTAGCTTCATAACTTCATAGCAATAAAGTATCCTAGGTATAGATAATGCTTGAAGAGGACATTCATAAATTAAATTGTATATTTGAATTGGTGAGTAGGAAAAAGATTTTTGAGGCTGCTTTAATAAGCTATCAGAATGTTAGTACCTGTTAATTTCTTGTGCTTCCCAAATTTTTAGTTTCAATTCTCTATCCTACGTATGTTGATTATTAGATCTGTAAAGTTCATTTCAACTTCTAAGCTCAGTTTTAGTTCTCATTGTTTATATATACAGGGTGAGTCAGTTTTTTGTAGCAGGATTTTATCATCTTGTGGAAGACATTTTTTTATGATGAAAATCTTATATAAACATATATGCTTACGAGCTTCGTTTCTGATATACAGGGTGCCAAAGTTTTATAGTTTTATGTTTTTTTTCTAAGTTTCCTATAATTTTCAAAATAATTGAATGAAATTTGGCACACCTATTTCACTTCAATAACTCAATATTTGGGGCTATTAAGCATTTTTGAATAACTACAGCGTGATACACTTTTTGGGGTCGTACCCAATTCAACCCTCTCGAACTTTTATGCGTACCGCCTCTGCTTCCAATGAAACATCAATTTAAATTCTCTCTTTATTTTGGATACTTCTTGCTCTCTTGTATGTTTTTCGAAAACTGCATGTATGTGGAGATAAATGCCAAAAAGAATTGAGCTGTGATGGAACTTTATTTTTCGAACACACCTTATTTGACATTTATTAGTTGATGGCTAAAAAAATTACCGATGAATTGAAATTTGGTAAACATATTACACTTCAATAACTCAATATTTTGGTCTATCAAGCATTTTTGAATACACCTACTGGGTGATACACTTTTGGGGTCGTACCCAATTTAATCCAGTGAATAGACGAGGATTGCCTTACATACGGTCCGGTAGTTCTGAATTTTTGATATGGTGTCTAGGATGGTTAGTTAGTAGGTATTTGAAATGCAAAATGCAAAATTTTTCTCGCTCTTTGCCCGCCGCCATATTGAATGAACCGAAAAAAAAATTGCACTTTCATCAGATTTTCGGCATTTATCTCGACATCCATGCAGGGAGAGGAAAAAGTATAAAAAATGAAGAGAGAATTAAAATTGATGATTCATTTGAAGCAGAGGCGGTACGCATAAAAGTTCGAGAGGGTTGAATTGGGTACGACCCCCAAAAGTGTATCACCTTGTAGTTATTCAAAGATGCTTAGTAGCCCCAAATATTGAGCTATGAAATTGGTGTGCTAAATTTCATTCAATTATTTTAAAAATTATAGGAGGAAAGTTAGAAAAAAACAGAAAAATATAATACTTTGGCACCCTGTATATCTGAAACGAAGCTCCTAAGCGTATATGGTTATATAAGATTTTCATCACAAAAAACTGTCTTCCACAAGATGGTAAAGTCTTGCTACAAAAAACTGACTCACCCTTTATATATACATATATATATATATATATATATATATATATATATATATATATATATATATATATATATATATATATATATATATATGTACTTATTTTTCATTCAAATTAATAGCCGGCGATTGACAGTTTTTCAAAATTATATGTCAGCAAAATTACTGTGCATTCATAAACTTCAGATTTTAGAAATTTTGTGAATTTTGTAATCTTAAATGTTTTGAGAAAGTCACGAATTTCGTTATAAAACTTTCAGTAAAATCATTTAACAATAATAATAATTTTCAGCACGTGTAGAATGTCATTCATTTTTCAATATTTTGTGATTTATAATTGTTTTTATATATTTTTGATTAAGTTAGCTATGATGATGTGTGTTAGTTTTGCCGAGATCAACAGTTGAATAAGTGAAACATACTTTTGCTAGTAAGAGCATTATGAATTCGTATCGATCTTTTTCGAATAGTAAAAGATGCAATTCGAAGTATTTCGTATTTAGACATTTTATTATAAACCACAAAATCTGAGCGAACGTTCATCTTATAGTTCAATTTAGTTCAGGAAAACAGAAGAATTGAAATACGAATAAACAAAGTTAAAAAACATATTTTGATTGCACTTTATACCTAAACTTTATATGAAGACAAAAAACAAAAGGGCGTGAAGAAATTATTCACTGGGCTATTGAAAATAACATCACTTCAAAGTTATTTCAACAAAATTTATCGCTCAGATCACAGCCAGTTCAAATTAAACTTAATCGAGAAATAAAAAGTAAATGCGACATTTATCGATCAGACACTGTATTGCCGGTTTCTTCAGAACAAGTTTCATCTACCTGGCACAACCGAGAAGGGCACATCACGTCATTCAAGATGGATGGATTCCAGTACCCATTATGATGGACAATCCATCAATCAGTCGTGTGAGCCAGTCACTCTGTCTGACGTGTACCAGGAGGCGATGAACCATTTTTTAACCCTGGCTGCAACACGTCCGACTTACAGTTCTATGGCTCGAATCGTGAATGCACACCGGTTGCCAGTGACTTCGTTTATTGATACGACATTTCGATTCGATTTTTATCAATACCATGCACTCTTTTGAAAATATTGAAATCAGATTGAATTAGTTATTGTTCACATGTCTTTGATAAATAACCATTGGATTTTGCGATCACTCAGTGCAAAATAATTTATGAGGTTTGCTACTAAAGATGTGTTCATAAACAAAGAAGTTGTTGTACATCCCATTGGTTCAATGACGAGGCAATATTGACGTATTATTATGTGAAAAATTAAAAATATCCAATTGTGTTTGATCGACAGGGTTTTTAGTTTAATAAATCTCCCACTGTTGTTGGTGATGGCTCTTTCTAGTATTGATCTGACTAATATAATTATGATTCAGGCCCTATTCTATCTTTGTATTTCCCTCTCTCTCTAGGTATATATATATATATATATATATATATATATATATATATATATATATATATATATATATATATATATATATATATATATATATATGCATTCTTACTAACCGAATAAAGGTATGAGTAGATTGATTGGTACTAATGCTTTATGAAAAGTCAAGTTGGTTATTTGCTTTAGCAAAGAGTAATAACTAACCAAACTGACATTAATATAATTGAAATTTTGTTTTATGAATGTTTGCATGTCTTTTGGTCATATTATAAAGTAAAGTAAAGGAAATAAACAGTGAAACCAGTTTGAAATATGCCTGTTGAAATTTACAATGCAAGTACTAACTACAGTTACTGTAGCTTCAGCTCAATTATTGGCTGACAAATCGAAGTTCAGGTACAACAACGTTTATAAATTGTTCACGAAATGTCTGAATTAAAAAAAGGAAAACTATTACAGATGACGTCAGTTTCGCTCGTTTCTCACAAAAAGCAGGAATTTTTAAATCCTTCCTATGGAGTAAGTACTCTATGCCGAAAATACAATTTTAGTGAAAAAGTATGAAAATAGTGAACTTACTTTGGTATCACTTCTAGGTAGCAACAACTACATGATCTTATGTTCTGATTTTAATGACAGTATAATATATTTATATATATATATATATATATCTATATATATATATATATTATATATATATATATATATATATATATATATATATATATATATATATATATATATATATATATATATATATATATAGTTATATATATATATATATATATATATATATATATATATATATATATATATATATATATATAATAATAATAATAATACATATACCACGTAGTTCAAATAAATTGAATATGTTGTCTTTTTTCTTCTGGTGCCTATCTGGACCGGATGCTGGCTATCATAATTTTGTTTGATCCAGCAAAAATGTCCTTCTGCCAGGTCCTCGTTTTCCTAGGTAATCGAGTTTTCTTGATCGCTTTAATATTAGGGTAACGTAGGGTGTTTTGGCGCACTTTATTTTGAAACGGTGAAAAGAGAACTAAATCACATATGAGAATAGCGAATATTTTACAAAATGGGGATTAGTGAACAGAAGCAAACAAAAATATATGAAACAAGACCAAAAATATTTTTTTGTCAACTGAGAAATTATTATAGAACTTGATGAGCCATCGGTCCCACCAAGGGCGGGTAGTATGGCACAGTAAAAAAGTAATGAGATATTCATGTGGGCGACATGGCGCATAAACAACTTTTTATCTAACATTTAGAAATGAACCATACAACGGAACATAAATTTATATTCAAAATATCATGAATATAAAATAACTGTTCAACTCAAAAACTACTAATCTTATTTGCGTTTTCCAAAACTAGGACACTTATTAGAAACTCGTGCAGCCCTCATGTAACCATTGGCGACAAACTATGCACTCGATTTTGGACATGAAGGAAATGGAACTTATGGAAACTAACATTTTGCCATGTGTATTGCCTATATCTTCGATAATATCATTGTCCGCAATGTTAGATGCATTATTGACTGCTAGTTCGTAAAAAAAGAAATGCATAATCTGGAATAGCATGTTTGAAGGGAAAAATTCCTGTCGTTCTAAAGCTGGGCACAGCATTTTCAACTGTTGCTAATCTGGAAAGAGTACGTAGTTATTACTTATGAAATACATGTTATGAATGAAACTGGGTCAGTATAAGTTGGAGCGCATCATCTCACCCAACAGGGAGTATAACACTTAGCTTCTAACTCATTATTTAAGTTCACATTTAAGGCGTTATTTCAAGGTCAGATTTGAAGAAAAATGTACTAAGTTACTAGTGCAAATTAAGTTAGTCTACGATCAACCAGAAAAAATGTACAGCGTGTAAAACTAGATGATGAAATTTTATAAGCATTTATCAAACATAGTAACAATAATTTTCTTACTATTAAGGCAGTGACTGGCCACGATATTTTATCAACGTACACTGTACATATGAGAGATTTGCTAGAGGTAACCGGCATTCCATCTGCTAGCACATAGACGAAATAAATTCAATGAGGCATCTCACCGACATTACCCTAGGAATTATTTAAATTTTAATATTAATATTGATATAAACAAGAATTAAAATGTTCCTAATTTTGTTCTATTCAATGTTCACCACAAGGTCGACCAAAAAAAGTGTACGCAACACGCCTGTGAAACTTTTTTATTGGACTTACAGATTCAGCACTCTCCGGTCTGGAATTATGTGTATTCGTCCAAAGAAACTGTATTTATGCAGACTTGTTACGGAAATTACTATTCACACATAAATGGCAGTCAATCATTACGAAAATGTGTGAAAATTTTTATATACTTCTAGTATAAAGTTGATTTCAAGTCGACAATCTCATTAATGAATAATTTTCTCATAAAACGACTTGACTTGAATCTCAAGTTTTAACATGATAATTACTGACACAAGTTTTTTTCTTCTTCATCGAGATACTCAAAAGATTTCATTAATTAGATATTCTATTCAGTTTGATAACCTCTAATTTCCAAATAGACTTTTGAGGAAAGAAAAGAATA
>JARQZK010000013.1:257500-342500 GCA_030704885.1 Cynegetis impunctata | reverse complement strand
ATGATTATAGCATTCTGGAAAAATTTTCACTTTACATTCAAGCATCAACATATTAGAGTAGTAACGCACAAGTGTCTTTATTTTCACTTTTGTGAGTATTATGTTTATTTGTAATGCTTATTCATGTATTATTTTATTTCACTTAAACTCAAATAAACATTATTATTATTATTATTATTATTATTATTATTATTATTATTATTATTATTATTATTATTATTATTATTATTATTATTATTATTATTATTATTATTATTATTATTATTATTATTATTATTATTATTATTATTATTATTATTATTATTATTATTATTATTATTATTATTATTATTATAATAATTATTATTATTTTATTAAAACAAAGGTTCATAAATCAATTTACACATTTATTAAATAAAATAACGCATGATGCACGTTTCGGTGAAACTTCACCTTCTTCAGATGCTAAATGCAAACTAAATATGTTTCTTCGTTATATCGAATACAGGATATAAATATATGACAAATTGTATGGAAAGGGGAATAAAAGAATGGTTACAAATAATTAGAAGAATAGGAAAGCCCTATTCTAACTGCTAGTTAGGTAGTTCGGTACTTTTGAAAAGATTCAAAAGGGGAATTATATTATGATCAATTTGGCTATCCAACAAGATACCTGAATGTTTGTATTTATTTATCTGTAATGATTCTAAAAAATTAAGTTTAATTCCCTACATAATTGAAATTTAAAAAAATTTAATGTGTGATTTTCTTGTATAAAATGGTTTGCGTAATCTGAATCTAATTTTTTATTAAAAAAGCTACGTTTGAGTTCTGAAATTCTGGTCCGAAAGCTTCTGAAAGCTCCACCAGTGTCATATTTTTATTTCCTGCATTCAATATAACGGAGAAACATATTAAGTTTGTATTTAACATCTGAAGAAGGTGAAGTTTCATCGAAACGTGCGTCATGCGTTATTTTATTCGATAAATTTGTAAATTGTTTTTATATGTTTGTTGTTTCAATATGTTAATTTAATTACATCATGTATCGGCCAAATCAATCCAAATAAATCAAATAACTCAATCTACGTACCAAATTTCCACCGTCAGCACTAAATCTACAGAATCTGTGGAGGTGCACAAATTCTCAAATACCACGAAAAAAAATTGCTAACTATGGCGTCATTTGAAAAAAAGCTTATATCTCAGGAAAGCTCTTTCTTAGCATCAATTTTTGCAATGAACAAATTTTCAATTCTCTAACTCAATTTGAGGGATTTGGGATGCAAAAATAAGTTGGAAGCTGCTGGAGATGCTAATATATACTTAACGTGAAATAAATTTGACGATTTTTAAAAAGTTTTCTTTTTAAAAAAAAATTATTTTGGCATTATGTATGAATTCCCAAAATATGTATAATCTTCCAAATTTGAATATATCATACATGATTGAGTAAGTATTGTAATGATTTAGAAAAACGATTCTCGTTTTTCGTCAATGTTTCATAAAAGACGCTTCTTTATTTTCCAATACCAACTTCATGAAGTTCCTCATTCCTATCCTGTTCAGGACAATCTTGCGGTGTATCTGTCTCGATAGAATTGCCCCATTTGGATGCTGATACTCGCAATACCTATCTAGGTGCCCTCTGTGATAGTATACCAACGACAATCGCTCTTGTCTAGGTCCATATTTGTTTAGGGTTTCTTTTTCCTCTGTTTTTTTCTATATTGACATGTGTTTCGGGCTGAAGCGAGTCACTTAACCCTGTTTGTGTCGGTTTTCCTCATAAGCCCCTCGAATATAGCAGGTGTCCGTTTACTTTTATTGAAACTATGATGGCTTCAAATATTGGTCCTTTCGTCAGTATTGTCACTGATTACCGTTTGAATTCAGCTCCATATCATTTGAGATTTAGGCAATGTAATAAGAAACATAAACTCTGTTACAAGGTGCAAGTCCTTGTAGTTCTTATTGCTGAACTGACAATTTGAATTGATTCTATGATTAATATTACTTATAATTAATGAATCTGTCTTTTGATTGACATATGCGAATAGTTGAATGCTTTGGAAGATTACTGGTACTGATTTCAATAATATTAGTTGAAACTATGTGATTAACATTGAGCTATATTATGATAAGTGTTTTGGGAGCATTTTTCACACTGTTACGCATGTAAAAATGATATTATAATAAGTCAGTGTTCATTCAGTGGACTTTCATTTTCTACTAGGTAAGTATTACATATACATTAGAATCAAGTAGCTTGTATACTAATTTATTATAATATGTCGAATTGTTTTTTCCGGAAATTTCTAGTGGTTGGTACTATATATAGATATTATTACTTCCGTCGTGTTTTCAATAAGAAATGAAATCCACTTCGATTGAAAAACACGCATTAACGTAATAAGTTGTATACAGCTAAGAATTTTTAGAGTTGCAAAACGTAGAGCTTCCATAGATTAGTGCATGATTCTCAATTTCTAGAAAGTCTTAGTTCCCAGGTTATATGAAATTATTTCTAATGTAAAGGAAAAAGTTGGAAATACATGTATCGGTAATATATACTGGTTGATATTTAAAACGAAGTAATGTAACTACTTTGACTATTTGACATTCTCATAAGGTAATTGAAGAAGAAACATCTAATTTATCTATTCATCTTTCCACTCTACTCTAGATCCTATAGGTTTTCCTTAAGGAAGAAGAAATTATGCATGAATTTTATCGAAGATACAGTAATAACATCATCATGTTAAGCAGTATTTTCCTCGGAAATAATAGACTATTGCATTGTATTGAAAGTCATGTATTGTGGTACGAGAGTGGTTTGAAGGTCCATTTTAGACCTCCTGCATCATGATTTTCGAGATTTTCTTGATGTCTTAAAACTTTGGACAAGGGAGTTAACATGGGGTCATTACCGGAACTATTCCAGTGGCAAAAGATATGGTAATTAGTTATGAACAACATATCCGAAATTCATCCTTCTGGATCTTATTGAAGGATATTGGAGGTAAAAAAATATGGTTCTTGTACCTCTAAACCTTCTCCTAATTGAGTTGCAAGGTTGAAATTTTTTTATACCTACTTGGAATAAATTTAAGTACGCTTTTACTCTAATCGCTGTCATTTTTATGTATAGCTTTATTTCTTTAAAAGTTTTTGTGCACGTTCACAGCACCTCTTAATAGGGTTTCTTAAAGGGTTCAAATTTTGTACGTGAATTGGGTTGATATTAAGGGGTTAATTTGGCTCACCTTACAGCCCCTCCAAACTGACTCAAGGAGTTGAGAATGTGTATGTAAAAAGAAACAACAATTAGGGAAAAACTCGAGTGATAGAACTCTGCTCCACACACTTTTTTTTAATTAGAAACTAATTCAAGGAAACAATTATTGTTCATTGGTCAACGTGTTTTTGTCTGATTTTAATTTTTGTACTGTGAGACACATATTTTTGTCCTTGTATTAATTGGATCAGTGTAGTTGATTCACTTTTCACATAAGAGTGTCGTGAAACAAGCGATTTATTTGCGAAGTATCATTGTTGTTATTTCTTTGTCATTTATGATTTAGCATTTATATGAGCCTTCATTTCGTCAATCCAATTAAAATAATAGATTTTGCTTTGAGTTAATTCCCGAAACGCTTCGCTTCTAAACATCGAAGTGGACGCATTAAGTGGATATCTAGAATACCCAGTTAATTGACAGAAAAATAATTCTTTCGGTATAAATAGTGTGCGACCTACACAGGGTTGGCCAGTGATTAGGTTAGATTAATATCTAGTCATTTATGAACGTAGTAGGCTCGTCAGGGAACATAGTCGAAGCTCCATGAACTGGCTCATCGACAATTCTATTTTTAATAAGGAATGTTGCTAATTCTTTAGCGACTGATTGATGTTATTTATGTGTTTCTTTCAGAAGAAGATGAAACTTTTGTTTCAGTCTTTTCTAAAAATTCACTCGAGATTACTACTATCTGTATAAAAATACAATAAATGATTACAATTTAGTTAAAGTTTTGTATCGTCATTTGATTTATACAGGACCAGACTTTCGTCGTGAAGTGCGTATGATATCATAGAATACTAACGAAAAGAAAAGAAGAAATTAAACTCTAAGTTTCAGTATTTATTCCAATTTTAGTGAGTTTGTTAGATATATATATATATATATATATATATATATATATATATATATATATATATATATATATATATATATATATATATATATATATATATATATTATATTCAATTCAGGCAGCGTCCCTTTGTGTTCAATGTATCGTTTCTGAAGAAACCAAAGTTTATTTGAAATTATCGGCTGACTTTATTTATATACACATAAAAATTAGAAATATTTTTCAGCATTATGTTTTTGTTTAGGGAATGAAAATTGTTTGTTTTTCTAGTTAGGTAATTCAAATTGTGAAAATGTTTTGAGTACGTCCTCAGGCAAAGTTCAAAACATACCAGATAGGTTGATTTCAGACAATATAAGCTTATTATAACAAACATCCAAGGTCGTTTTCGATAGTGGCTTCTACACGATGAAACCTAAATGTCAATCAAAATAAAACTTGAAATATTATGTTTAGTTGGCAGTGGAAAAGAAGGCAAAACGCCTTTTTATAATAAATGTTCAATATCACGTCCAGCTTCATCATTACAGAGGTTAATTTGATGTAAAAATTGAAATACACCCTCTTTCAATGTGTTTTTTTATGTAAACTTTGAACTCTTCTCACGGGTAAACGGTAAATTTTAGTATATAAATAAAATGGGCCCAATCAACTTATTTTCACCTATACTACACTTGGTAGCTTTATGTTCCAGCTATTTTGGGACATTCTATATATATATATATATATATATATATATATATATATATATATATATATATATATATATATAAATTATAATTGATGCAGATATTTCTGATTTCATAACGGAAGAAAAAACTATAATTAAATACTTTAATCAAATACGATTCAAGTGGCTATCAAGGCTTCGAATGTCAGCAAATCGCAAAACTAGACAACGAGATAGCGACGAGGAAAGCCGAAAACGGTCCCCATTTCATATGATTAATTGAGTATCAAGCTCGGGACTGTATTAAAATTCCGGTGGGTAGCAGGACAAAGCTGTCTGTCAGTCTTGCTGCCACTTAAGACAAAGATGGCAGAAAGTAGACGAGACACTGACGGACATTGTTCAGCTTTTCGTCTTCGAAAACTGCCTGTCATAATGAATGTAAGTTAACAATTATGATGGAGTAAGGAGAAAAATATTAATTACGATTCGTCTGAGGCCTTGAACTTGCTTAGATTTTTATAACTATTGCCATGAAAGATCCTCAAGAATGTACTGACACTATAAAATGAGAAAAAGGAATATAAATGTCAGTGAAAGTTAATTGATTTATAGTATAACTATAAAACGACAAGAACGAATATAAATATCAGTGAAAATGAATTGATTTCTGGTATTACGGATAGTATTTAAAGGTCAAAATAATTTTAGGTTTTTTCGCAATTTGAATCAAAATCTATTTAATTTGGTGCTGATTATACATTTTGTTTACTCACGACGCATTGTGGACAAATTTTTAAAAAATAGTTAGATATTACAACATCTATAAAACATACACGTTAATTTCCACGTTATAAGTACTACACGAAAACTGACGTTCTAACAGAGAAATATATAATTTAAAAATAATTGCATATCTTAAAATATATATCATCAAGTATGTACCTATAGTTTATAAAAATCTTTATTTTTCACTTGTATATTATACGTTTATTTCACCTTGGATACGGTTGCTATAAACACACTCATTATGCCCTAGGCCATTATGCCCGCATTTGCGGGCATAATGGTATTCTTGCTCGTATTATTGGGTAAATTCATTTTCATTTCCATTATTTCTATAAGACTACACAAAGAAAGCAGGAATGACATTCACTAAATTTGATGACAAAAATAATCACAAACGTCAAAATATCAATAAATGACATGCCTACTATGAGAAGGAAAATGGATATGAGCAATGAAACGATTTTTAAATCGCTTTTTCATCATAATATAATAATTTTTTCGTGAAAAATAAAATATTGTATGCACCACGTGCGTTACTAGATCCTTACGCCCATCGGGCAACATTCATCCCTCGGGCCAGAGGCCCTCGGGCTGAATGTTTTCCTCCGGGCGTAAGGATCTATATAACGCACTTGGTACATAAATAACTATTTTGTTCTGTGTTTATGTGAGCTGAATGCACAATATCAAAGAATTGATCACGGTGAACAAAGTAGTTTTTTTTACAATATTTTAATGCATACTTCCAACTTTGCTTCATTACTAAGTACTGCTGATAATTAAATTGATAAAAGTAACATTTTTTTTCTGGAAAAACCGCTCATGGAACGCATGGACATGTTGAAATAATATTTTCCAAAACCCCGGATTTATAGGAGGATTTTCATTGAATGGCCTCCAAGATCGCCAGATATTTATTATTATATTCAGATGTATAACAGCACCATATAAATCTTCAGAAGATATTTGCCATCGAATAGTAGAACTATGTGGTGAAATAACGCATCAAAATTAAAAAATATACGGAAAATTGTTGAACAAACGTTTTATTACTGTTTAGAAGTGATTAATTAACATTCATGTGAAAACCTTTTCTTTCGACAGTTTTTTTACATTTTTTTTTACGAAAACATATTGTTTTCATCATGTTAGTAAATAGAATTGATATAATTTGAAAATGATTACAATCAGTATATCAGATAGATAGTTATTACAGTTATTTTAAGAACTATTCATTATTTATATACATATATTCGAACGTATTCAATAGATACATTATTCGATAATTTTATCCATCTATTAATAAAACAGAATATCAATGTGGTTCAATGTTCCATTATTCAGCTAGACGGATTTTCACAAAATAGAATTATTATCCATCATATATTTAATCATTCAATGGGTACTATGTACTATGCCTACATAATTATAATATCGAATCATCATGTTTTCATTTAAGAAGGTAGAAACAACTGCAGAATGAGCTTTTATAGTGGTTTTTATAAACGTGTTTTCTCAATTTTCTACATTTTTCATTCCTTAAGGAATTTTTGAAAATCATATTAGGAATGGTGCCAGTTTAGATGATACACCAAAGTAGTGGAAATAAATCGTAACATTTGAATAAAATTACCAAATTTTGTCAAGATCTTTAATTTGTACCACCACTATACATCATTGGCTTTATATTGGCATTTTCATATCGACAGATATCCATGAAAAAAAAGTATTGCCAATTTTGATTCAGCCTAAATTTTCTGATATCCCCAACCCCAACCCCTCTACCACTGATTTATACGGAAATTCAAAATCATGGCTCCTTCAATGTGGCTCACACATTCATGGATATTTATTTTATACATCTGTTCCCTTTGACGTAATGTCTTCCATATATCGCGTGCATGCTTTTACAGTGACGGCTGCTGCCGACAGAGAAGGCATCTGGTGTCGTGATGCGTTGAAGAAAGACGCCCTAGGGAATTGATAGCGTCTGGAAGGAGTGGGAGTAGCCATTGAGCAGAGATCTACGAGAATGAGTTTGTTGTACTCGGAAAACCCGGTCGACGATCGGAAAAATAATACGAACTTTGGAATTTCCAGTTTGAAATTGGAGTATAGAGGGACGTGATGGATATTTGCGTGCAGTTGTTACCAGAGTTCCACATTCTAACTTTGTTGGGCTCTGTTCTTGAGCGTTGCAGTTTATTTCTCGAAAATTCTCCGCAGATCCAATGAAATAAAAGTCGAGTTGATTCAAAGGATATTTCATTTCGAAAAGAACTGAATTGATAATGCTTGAATTGTATGTGAAACTCAAGGTATTGCAATTTGAATTTTTGGTCCTATTTTTCGCGAAAATCATGGACCGTGGAACCAGCTCATCCAGATTGAGCTGGATGTTTCAAATTTCTTACATCGATTGAGTTGATGTTGTTGTGGCAAGTGCAGTGCAGTGGTTTCAACTCTTTTCTGTGACCGCCACCATTTTTATGTAGAGAATTCATATTTTTTCGTAATTTTTGAAGATTTGCGCACCTCCTTATCTTCTGCTGATTGAGTTATAGGGTTGAAATATGGAACACGTGCTGAGCTGCTGTTGAGGAAGTGCAGACTGGGAGTTTATTCTAACGCATCAATTTTAGTGTTTACTTTTATAGCGATTTCGCGCATCGTGCATCTTTACTGCAACTCCAAATTCAGTTGTTAGGCTGACCTCACGTGAATTGATTTGATGTTAGGAGGGCGCTATTTCGGGTTTTAAAATGTGTTTTATTATTGCCGCAATTTGTATTTAGAAATTTCGTGGACCTTTGCACGTATTCTTGCTTTGTACATATCTTTTTAGCCCCTCCAAATTAACTTAGGGTACGAACATAACAAGTAAGTCCACAACTGGAGGTTTAGCGCGATGCCATCCAGGAGGTTTACATCGATGCTTTTGAAGATCTAATCAGTTTGTTTTACATGGATGTTTACCGAGTGGTCTACAAGGATGTTTCGCTGTGATTGGTGCGTTCAAGGCAGTGTTTCCATCCCCCTCAACAGCAGCTTGCATAAAAGACGTGTGGCGTCTGACATTTCATGCGCTACGGTACTCCAGTTTTCATCTTCTTTCTCGTTTGCGTATTAAGTTTATTTTTTAATAATTTTAAGTGCTAAATATGAAGGAAGCTCTCATAGTTCTTCTCAAAGAGTATTTTATCATTAAAATAGAATTTCTATTCGTACCCTTAGGCCCCATAGGGGGTTAAGAATTTTTATGTAAAAAACAAAAATGTGGGGGAAATACGACCTTAATGATAAAGCTCTGCTGCTTACGTGTTTCTTTCAATAAAATAACTGTCCTAAATATGGAAGATAATAGTATATTATTCAACGAGCGGTAATGTAGCTCATAACTCACTCAGATGAAGTTTGCAGCTAGAGCTGCAAGCGAGTGCTGTAATTCATCAAGTGAGTTATAACCATTACCGCAAGTTGAATACTATACTTTATCTACGACTATAACAATAAATACTAAGATACAAATACAAATTCACAATAATTAGGTAGTATTAACTTAATTTGAAAACGTCAGAATTATTCAAGTGACATTAGCAGATGAGTGACAGTCGATTTTACTTGGGATCTTAGTAGACTATATAGTGAGTTATAGCAGTGAGTTATTATTACTCACGCTGTTTGGTAATAGATACTATTAATTGCTAAAACGCAGTTGAATAATGAATATATTATTCAATAGGAGTTGATAAAATTTATTTAAGTTGAATTTCAATTTTGTATTGAACTATATTGAGTAGCATAGCGCGGGTACATTGATGAATTACGCAACTGGAACTGTGTCAGAATTGAATTTCAATGTCAAATTTTCAGTATCAATACTTTACAAGAAATCGTGAAGGTCTTAATGGATTTTTATTTTTATAAGTGAAGTAGTGAAGTAGGTAATTAAAAAGTACATCCTTTGTTCCTTCAAAAAATATTGAAGAGCCTAAGTTAAGGCAAATGTTATCTCCATTTATAAGCAGCTTTTGATTGATGCGTCAGAGATAATCTTATGGCAGATTCATTTCTGAAGACAATAGACCTGTTCATATCGAGACAAGTTGATTGCAAGTCATCGATCGTCCATTGCGATGATTTCCAAGATTGACGGACGATCGAGAGATCAATCTCAATCTCTACGACTCAATGCGCATCAAAATGAGATGCTGTTCTTTTTCAGACGTGTCTGAAACGCCGACAAAGAAAATGACATTCTAAAAAATATAAGTCCGGTCATTTGAGGGGGAACAGTGTAACAGGGGATTTAATTTCGAAATGTCAGATCCTTGTGTGTTCATTCCTAGATTTTCTTGTTATTTGATACTCTGCAAATTGGCTAGGGTTGTTGCTTATACTTTGGGCATGACTGAATTCGATCAATCTAGAAACCAAAAATGTGTGGACGTTTTGACCTAATTAATTGTTAATAATATTTATCAGGAGATGTCCCAATCAATGAACATTGAAAGTAATGATTTATCATACTGTCGAAACTTGAAAACAAGGCTATTTTAGTTTATCGAAGTGAAATTTCTAATTTTCATTGAATACTGAATAAAGTTTATTTAAAGCGTATAATTTTCATTTTGGTTTATATTGATATTAATTCGGTTTTTAAAGTTTTCTTTGTATTCTGTTCCTCTTATATCAAGAAATTCGATGGTTCAAACACTTTTGAAGTAAATATCAGTAAGTGAGGAAATATTCAATTTTAAACTTTTTATATATCTTCTCTTTTTTTTTACAGCTTATACGACAAACTTCCTTCGATTTTTTTATTATCATTGCTGACCCACAAATACTCAAATATCTTAAAAATACATTTATAAACATTCTAACATATATCCATAAAATCGGAAAATGTTTTCGTTTCATCTTCCTTTTTAATGCCAAAATTGAGACAGGAGTACACGTGATTTTTTGCGCAGATATTATTGGAGAGGGAGCAAGTGCTATAGGAGCAGATTTCGATAAAATAATGGTTTCTATGTTATACTGATCCGCGCTAGTAAATCCGATGGGAAAATTAAGTTAAAAAAAATACTTGTGGTATAAAATAATTTTTGCTATTGGTTTTTTCAGAAACCAATTGCAAATAATTATTTAGAGGAGATGAAAATGAAGTGAATGCATTCAAACACTATACCGTCAACCATAACTTTGAATATGTTCAATAAATATAAGAAATCTAGATAAGCTGAATATTTCTTGAGAACAGAAAAGAAATTTGTAAAATACAACCGCAAATACCTGACGTTGATAATTCTAATCAACATCAACTTATGGGACACATCGATAACGGTATTGTATCTTACTGTTAATTTTGATACATCATTGTTAATTTCTAAATCAAATACATCCAAAAGAAATTGAAATAATGACTCAGAGTTTCTATCAGAAAAGTTGATGTTTAAACCAAAATTGAAAAAAGTTTGTTTCGTCCAGTTATTCATTCTGATCCCTGACTATAGTCAGAAGAATAGATATTAGTAAAAATTATAATCAATTCTTCACTTCAAAATCATACTCAATCTATAATTATAGAGTATTTTACTAAAATTTACAGTTACATAAAGTGAACAAGGAACATTCGTCAATAATTAAAAAAAATATCAAACAACTTTTCAAGGGAGCTGGTTATATGTACTTCTCGACGAGAATTCTAAATTCACAGTCCAACCGTGAATAACGGAATATATATAACCAACTCCCTAGGAAAGTTATATAATTTTTTAAATTATTGATGAATTTTCCTTGTTCATTTTATGTAATATATTAAATTGATCATGGTCAACTTCTATGTTTTTCATGATTTGATTCACACTGTTACTCACCTGACTATCCTCAAATTTTGAATCACTTTCATAATTCATTCTGTATTACTAAAATAACAACAATTGGATGGATAATAGAGGTTATGAGTTTTACGAGTGGCACAGCTTGCTAAAGTCGTCCGTAAATACGCATACAGCTGACGCTCACGACTAGCAACGTTGTCATGATAGTCGTGTCAATACTCAGCTTTTGACTTAGCTTACATACGGTCTGGAGTTGTTGAATGCAAGCGATAAAATTCGTTTCTTCCAAAATCGAACATTGTTGAATGAATTCGATAAAATTCATTTCTTTTTTCCCTTGTGCCATCAATAATCAAAGCGGATAATATTCGACAACGGTAATGATTTATGCCTCACTTATTGTACGGGAGCCCACTTACGAATGGGGGGCAGTGTAGGAACCGGGAAGCAGAGCGACTGAATGACACGCATCAGTCCAGCATGTCTCACATAAATACAGTAAAGTGCACATTAAAATATATAATATGGAGGTCCAACCGTTGGCGTTTCGCCGACAGGGCAATAATGGGACATTAGTTTGATATATGGCCAGCTGGTTATCAAGCCGATATTGGTACCCTGTGGAACGACACTGAATTGGTCGTAAATATCATTTCACACTCAATATTACCTTTAATACGCTATACTACACATAATGTACTGATTTTTCATATTTTTTGCGTTGTACTTGAAAGAAGCAGAGTAAATTACAGTTCAAAAAAACACGCTTGATAGCAAACCAAACTAAGAGTAGAAATTTATTCATTTTATTGTAAAAAACGTGGGGTGCTTTTCACTATTTTTATAATAAATCTATTTTTATACGAATTAAATATTTGTAACATTTTATTACAACTACCCCACGCTTTTTCACGATAAAATAAATAATATTCAATTTTTTAGTTCGATTCGCTGTCGAAGCGTGCTTTTTAGTTCTTTTAGAGTATAATTTATTTTCTTATTTCTTAGTCTCAAAACGGAATCAAATTAATAGTCAGCAGTAGACTTACTTCAAGTATATTATATGTAATAGACCTAAATCTAATAAATAAAGCTTGTTAAAGGACAACGCAGATGATGGCACACCGCGCGTTCCAACTTCTGTTGTTCATAGAAACTATGAAACTAATCTTTCAAGGACCATCTCACAACTTTTTTCATTCTGTGTTCATGTCAATAAGTGTATAGTTTTTTGAAACTATTTATTTAAAGAACAAAAAAAAATTAAATTGATCAAATTTGTTAATGAAAACATTTAATGTAGAATGTTGAAAATATGATTTTGAGCAATAATTTTTTTTTAAATAGGCGAGTATACGAGGAGATGAAAAAAAGTTTAAATATCGATTTTTATACTATATACCTTGTAAAGTATGATTATATTTCATAAAGAATCCACAAAACAACAAGTCCTCATAGCCTCTTGAAATTTATGTATTTTAAAAATGATCTATATCATGTCTCCATTGTATTGTAATTGTATTGAAGATGGCTTTTTAAGTGCTTGATGGTTTTTTATTTAAGGTTTTTGGTTAGGTTTAAAGATCCTAGGATATTCTTCAGAAATTGTAATAAAGTTAAAAATAAGAATTTTCAAGTAGATATACTTGAATTATAGAATATAACTTGAGGCATAATGATGGCATAGTTGATGAAAATTGGGTTTGTATTGCCGTACGCCTAAAGAGATCATTTCCAGCCAATACCCACAAACTACTTTAATTTAGTAATTCATTATTTAATGATATATTGCTACCTATTGAATAGTCACTAGTTAGATGAGTTCAGAGAGAATTCTTGAAATGGATGGCGTTCAAATTGGTTTTACCAACCTCATTTGATAATTATAATGTAATTCAAGAGCTAATAAATTTATTGTCTTGAGAATGTAGAAGAAAATAAATCTTCCATTTAATACTAATTTTCGAGTTAGTTAATAACTTTATTGAGTGTAAATATTCACTAGGAGAGTTTTAACTCCAACTAATTATAGTATGTATAGTCCTAATTAGATTACAACGCCTAGCAAATAATTGCAAGGTTGATGTTTTCTTTCAAGAAATATTTCAGGTCACCAGTATTTCCTAGATAGTTGAGGGCTGATTCGTTTATACAGATACCTATCAATATGTAATACGTGAATTTTGTTGATAAATATCCGTCTACCTACATCGAATATGTCATGACTAGCTTGCTTTGAGATGCCATGCAATGAAATTTGGTTTATATGAAAACAAACAAATAAATTTGGTCACTATCCCTTTGATAAGATTTTCATTGGAAATACATAACCATTTACGTATAGAAACATACTTTCCTCATATCTTCGACTTCAAAAATCTTATTCTCTGATGAGCTTGTAGAAATTTCCAAATATAGAGTGAGCTATATTTTTTCAAATTGATTACAATATCGATTGATCTATTTACGTGAAATTTATTCTCTAATAAATTATTTTTGTTCTAGGTGAGTAATATTCCCAAGTATGCGTCAACTATACCTATAGGTAAGCATGCATGAACTCATACTAATATCCAACAAGAGATGCAGAGGAAAATATCCGATATTTTTAGATTCATTAAATTGGTCATAATTTAGTAAATTTTTCATACGGTACCTACATAAATTACTCAACTTTTGGAGAAAGCATATTCAAGATTGAATAATAATCTTTTTTTCAATATTATGCTGAATGTTTCCTTTCCTTGAAATAATAAAAGAAGAAATGCCAGGCTTGTTGAATCTCAAAAAACTCGTTTTTATTAAAAAGTTGACGTTTCGCCACGACATTCGTGGCTTTATCAAAACTTTTTAATAAAATCGAGTTTTTTGAGATTCAACAAGCCTGTTATTGCTAATAATTATCAAGAGATTATATTTATATATATATATATATATATATATATATATATATATATATATATATATATATATATATATATATATATATATATATATATATATATATATATATATATATATATATATATATATATATATATATATATATATATATATATATATATATATATATATATATATATATATATATATATATATATATATATATATATATATATATATATATATATATATATATATATATATATATATATATAGTTGATCTTGTGACACAGAAGACAGATAATGTGTTGAAATGTTCAAAAGCTAGTAATGTAGAGCCAATCACAAAGTATCAAATACTCTGTAGGTAATTAATTTAATTTTAACCAGTTATGTGGTGAACGTTACTGGACTTTATGAAGGAATAAAATTTAAATTTTCAACAGTTTTTGTTTTTTTTTATTATATTCATTTAGAAAATTAGAAACAGCAGGATATGTACTTTGGTAAATTCATATAATAATAACTTAAAAAAACTTATTCAAAACTAAAGTTATTAAAGAAAAACATGAACTATTGCAAAATTTTATAGTGTTATATAAATAAGTTATAATGAAAATCACAAATCATTTTTATGTTTATGACAAGCTTAAACCGCAGCTAAACCAATTACGAAATAATTGAAATTGGATGTAATCTATTCACGTTAATAATACAATTACAATTTAAAACCGTATATAACGTATATAATCAATACGTTTATAACAAGATGAACCAAAATAACAAAAATGTATGTCTAGTTATGTTAAAAATGCAATCTAACAACACTACACTTTGCGGTTATATTTATATAATGCTGATAACAATTTTAAACTCATGCTAAATCAATTACGAAATAAATCAAATTAATTTTAAACTTGTGCTTGAGTTATGAAGTTTTGTTTTGTTTATTTTAACTTAACTCATTTTATAGTGCTGAAGAATGTATTAATAATATACTAAAATTTGTATGAAAATTCAGCTTTCTCAATCTTTTAAAAGATTGTATGTCGATAAAAAAACTTCACCAAATTGAGTTAGAACGTTGAAAAATGTGAATTGAATTCATGCCAGAAAAATGTACTTTGGAGGTATAAATTTTGAATAGCGTCAATTGAGTGCTCGCTTAAGACTTGGTAGAATATTTCTCAAGATTTTGAATAAAATGAAGTAAAGCACTTGGCTTGATTCCGCTTAAATTAGTTTAATTTACTCGACATATGTTTCGGGCTATTAATACATCATCAAGAGCTGATGAGAACTTGGTCACCAGCTCTTGATAATGGGTTATTAGCCCAAAACATATGTCGAGTAAATTAAACTAATTTTGTATTTTACTTCATTTGATTAATACTTTCATATAAATGTTTTTCCAACCGCCTTTCATTCGTGGTTTGTGAAAATTTACTCACCTCCACAGCAGATTGAGTTAAACGGTTGATATTTGGTATACAGATTGAGTTGATGTAGAGGTACGATCTTTTATGAGTTTCAACTATTTTTTCAAAATCGTCGATTTTAAATCTATTTGTACACGCTATTCACTTCGCGGTGATATTAGCCTGTGCCGATTCATATCTCACCTAGCCGCCGACTATTTTCCGTTCGAATCGCATCTTGATCTGCTTCGCATCAATACGCGATGTTCTTCGCTAAAAACACGACCTCAAAAGCGGGCTACACACGGACGTTGATGTGTCAATACATCAACGCGCGACCAAAAACGTGCAAGCAGATTGCGTACACACGTTCGACCAAAACCATAAGTTTGTTCGAAGAAGAATGTTTAGCTCAAGTGAAAGTGGCGTGTCCTTATGCTCTTGAAAATAAAAATAGAAATAAAAATAAAGATTAACCGCAACCACTAGTTTAAGAGTGCACAAACCTCGGTGAATCGCATCCACACGTTGAGAGATACACGTGTTCATTTGAATGCGCATACAAAAATTCAAGCGATTCAGAAAACATCAACGCTGCTGCGTTCATCCGGAGTTCAAACACGTGGGTATTTTTGAATCCACATTAACGTTATTGGTTGCACGTTCTTGAATGCTCGTTGATGTGTTAAGACATCAACGTCCGTGTGTAGGGGCCTAATAACTGAGCTCTGTTGCTCACTCATTTTTTGTCAATAATAGTAGTTATTTCAGTAATAATATTCCATATAATATATTATTATAAGGCCCCCCTACACACGGGCGTCGATTCTTAATACATCAACGTGCATCCAAGAACGTGCAACCAATAACGTTAATGTGGATGCAGAAAACGCATGTTTTTGAATGCACAACCCGGATGAATGCCGTGTTGATGTTTTTAGGAATTTTTGAATGCGCATTCCAACGAATGCATTCAAGTCTCTACGTGTGGATGCAAATTACCGAGGAGTGTGCGTATTTAAAACTGTAGCGGTGGAAATAATTTGTTACTGCAGTAGGTATTTAAAATAGTAAGTTAAATATTTCACGAATTTCTATAATATTTACTAAAAATGTTTGCAGATAGTTTCATTAGTATGTCTGACTGCAGAACAATGTCCCGGGAATTTCTACGGGAATTTATGGAGTTGTACAGGGATCTACCCTGCTTGTTGCAGACAAAATCAAAGCACTATTTAGACCGAAATAAAAAAAATCAAGCATACAAAATATAGAGAGCTGCAAATCATTCAACCAAATGCTACAAAAAGTAGCGTTGTCGCTAAAATGAATAGTCTTCGTGGCGGGTTTCGGAGATAAAATGAAAAAGTTTTTATCTCGAAGAGAAGTGGTACTGTAAGGCTTTCGGAGATACTAAAGTAGTGAATTTTAAATCTCGGTAATTTCTTGCAGTAATTTCTGCAGTTATTGCCAATCTCATCATTGTGTATTGACCTTTTACTAATGGAATAACCATGTCCAAGAGTTACGAATATGTTTCTACGTCCATCCTCACGTAATTACGAGAGTTCTCTTGTTCTAACCTCTATTTTTCTAAATGAAAAATTTTATCGTTTCAGAAACCAACCTTCAGATCACATTCGGCAACGATTTTCATTTTTTCATTTCTTCGTACACGCCACTGCCACCAGAGCTCATTATTCCTCCTGGCCAAACATTTTAGCAGACTGGACAAAACTATGGTTCTGTACGTACGTGTGTATACAATCAGGTTACACGTTATTGGTTGCGCGTTTTTGGATGTACAGGCTGTCCCATTTTCGATGTCCTTACGGGGTAACTCCCTTATTTTTAAAGATACAGATTTGCGGTTTTCGCGAACGTTGGCTACTTTTTTGTGAATCTCACGATACCGTAAACAAAATTTTCATAGCTTGCTTCGTTTTTGAGATACAGGGCGAAGTTGAAAATATTGCATTTTGGTACCCCTCCTGTATCACAGCTGTCTTTTAACTTATAGAAAAAGTAAAAACTGTTTTTCATACCCTTTTTTACGTAGAATCCAGTGGCGTAGTCAGATTTTTGGAATGAGCTGTCATTGTTTAGATATAACCCAATGTTATAATTTTTTAAATAGAACACTCTGTATATTTTTCCATATTCAAAACATAAATGTTTTGCGTTTTTCAAAAATATATAATACTTATATAAAATTTCAAGTATTAGCCCTGTATTTAGATAATTTTCTTTTTTTTAAGTCAAGTCAAGACAAATATCACTTTGATAGATCGTTCGACGCAGTAGACAAATATATCACTTCCATTTATATAGGTAAGAATGAAAAGTTTTCATTAAAAAATATTGTTTAATATACGTTATTAAACAATTTGACAAAACAATAAATTTAAACTAATGAAACACTATTTATCAACTATATACGCTCTGGACCTAATTAGTAGGTGGCTATGAAAAAAAAGCAAGTGCAGAATATTTATAGTTCCTGTCAAATTGTACAAATTTTTCTTACAATGGCAAATGATAATCCAGTATATCAAAACTACGAAAAATTAGATATGGTTGGGATATATTACCAAGTTGGTTTAAATCCAAATCAAGCGATGGACCTCTATTTTGAAAGTTATTTACTATTACTCAGTTACTGAGTTAGATAATAAGATAGAAATTTTAAGTTTCCTTTTTCGGATCTTTTGAAAAGCCTAGGCCAGAAAGTTATGGAAAAGAAAATGCCGAAAATGATGAAATTAGTGTCCTCGCAAAGGTAGAAGAGAACAAAAATACTTGCAGAGAAATTGAAGATTCGGTTGGCATTCCGAGGGTTTCGAAGATATTAAAATATATATATATATATATATATATATATATATATATATATATATATATATATATATATATATATATATATATATATATATATATATATATATATGGGACAGCCTGTACGTCGATGTATTAAGACATCGACGTCCGTGTGTAGCCCGCCATACATTGAATCCAAATTCTCATAAACGTACGAACGTTTCGAAACCTCATAAAACCCAGCCATCTGTTTACGTGATGTTGTTTACATAACAGGTAAGAGACATCTCGACCGAGAATTGATGAATATTGTTTCAGAAAGTAAAAAGATACAACTTTTCATTATTTATAGATTTGTTTATCCGACTTTCATATTCTCCATCACGGCTACGTCATTAATATGTCACCGGCTATACTGATTTCTCTTGAAGACAAGACAAATGTGGATGTTTCTTCTTCGTCAAGTCCCATATATCAAAGCCCACGCCTCTTACGATCCTCTCAAAAACAAAGACAACTCAGAAATCACCTGTCTGTCTCATGGGATAGAGGTCTGTTACTGTCCGAACCAGCAAGCGTAAAATATAATATTTAATTAACGTTCTCGTGGATAAATAGATCTTAGAGAAAACAGGAGTTAACACTTAACGTTTTGCGATGTTCCAAATACATCGCATACATGTGCGAGGGTAATAACTTAGGTTATATAATTCCAAAAAGATAGCTTGCTGGTAATACCGAAAGCATGCATTGTTGTTTGATGCATGATTTATCTTGAGGAAGTATTTTGTTCTACCACTTATGTTACTTATTTTAAGAAGACAGTATTTATAGATTCGTACTTCTTCTGAACATGTTTTGTGTATTGTACGATTTTATATTGAAGTAAGGATATATTAGGAATCTATAACTCTATAACTCAAAAACAAAAATCTTTCAAATCCTACATAGGTTCAACATAAAAATCAGCTTCATTAGTCACTCAGATTATATTAATTACGAAAATACCTTTACCACTTTCGTGGTAATACTTGTATTTGTTTTTCTTGTGAAAATAATGATTTATCACACCAATGCTAATTCGTTGTGACTCCTCAAAATATTTTTGTTTGCTTAGGAAAGTAATCTGTGAAATTCAGTTATATACCTATTTATGTAATTTATGTGTTTTGAAGATTCTATTTCACAAGGAACTATATATATATATCAGGGGCGGCTAGTCAAAGGAGGCTAAGGAGGCTAAGCCTCTTCAATAATATTCCGTGTATCACTAATATATTATATTGAATAGTCAGCATTCAGCATATTCATATTAATCAAAATCATATTATTTTATGCACCTACCTTCCTTTCAACCTACATTATATAATATAATTTATTAATTAAGATAGAAGGTATTTACATTTACTGCATTTCATTCATTTCAAGATTTGTGGCAACGCTGCGGAAGTTAGAAAGGTATATTCTCAACGTTCATTATGCCTGCCACAGAAAAGCAAACAACGGTGCAAATACTCCGAATGAATACTTCATTGCAATAGAAAAGCAAAACACATGTAAATGGCAACACGGATAGGAACCCAGTCTCATACAATGTCGACCAATCACAACTATAGAATTTCGCGTGACATCGAGTGAATTCGTTGGAAAGCATTAATTGAATCGTAGTGTGATCGTAGTTACTAATGGCAGCGTGTTTACTTATATTGCTCGCGTATTGTTTTAAAATGAGTTTGGTTACTGAAGTTGATTTCAAAAATTTCAATGGTGACTTAGTGGAATATTTGTTATCCCATAACTTTAGTGCACTAAGTTATGAGGATAAAGTTTTGATAAAAACATTGCGACCTACCCCTGAATTAAACAATTTGGTGCAGCGTAACAGACAACAAAACCACGGTTTTAATACATAGAATTATGAGAGACATCCTTGCGTAACCGGATCACAGGTGAAAAATAAATTATTTTGTTGGCAGTGTTTACTTTTTACTAGTGAAAATGTCTCTGTTTGGGGCCGCTTAGGATTTGAGGATTTAATTCTATACCTAGTTGAAAGTGAGGAATTTTTCACCGATAAAGTAACTTTAAATACAGCACGCGGATTAATATCTTACTTACAAGATAAGGAATTTATATATTTTTTAAACATCTTTAAATTAATTTTTGAACAAACAGAAATAGTTTTTCAAATCTTACAACACAAGTTTTCAGATGTAATTTACTCACGAAATCGGCTCAAGTTTCTTTTGGAAAAAATTTCAGAATTTCGTGCAGAAGTTCATTTTAAAATACTATTTTCTGTACCTATTTCAAACTACTGATGATAAGACTCAATTTAGCCCAAAACGAAAGAAATTCAGTTACGCAGATATGGAGCTTCACTATAAGCAAATATTTTATGAAATTTTGGATACTATTAGGGGTCAAATAGAAATAAGGTTCTCTGATTTGAAAGAACTGCATTTCTTCGACTTACTCAATAAAAATTTGTTAACCGGATTTTCGGCTAATTTTCCAGATAACCTTTTGGAAAATTTATGTCAAAAATACACTTTTTTTGATAAGGTGGCCATAAAAAGTGAACTGTGTGTTGTTTATAATGACAATGAAATTTTGGGGCAAAATGAAAATCATGTGAGGACTATTAAATACCTTTTTGATAATGATTTGAATCAAGATTTACCCCAAGTTTATAAACTCTTATAGATCATTTTGCTAACGTTAAAGATCGCAGAATCCCGCTAATCTTCAAAAATATATAACTTTATTTGCTCTCACCAGCTGTTAACAAATTCGTTAAGTAGGTAGGTAGGTACCTATTTTGTGAAAGAAAAAAAAATTTGATGAATAGATGAATTGATTAATTGGCTGAGAAGAGTTTTTGTGAATATTGTAAATAGGGGTTGTTGGTCTCAAGGTAGACACTCGAAAGTGAAAACAAATTAATAGCTTAGGGTGCTTGTTTTATTTTGATTTTTTTTTATTTTTTTTTTCAACACCTCTTGTAGCCTCCTCAGACCAAAACCTCACGAGCCGCCACTGATATATATATATATATATATATATATATATATATATATATATATATATATATATATATATATATATATATATATATATATATATATATATATATATATATATATATATATATATATATATATGAAAAACTTGGTTCACGGAATGAACCGCGTAAAAGATTTGAAAAATCTCGAGATTTTTCAAATCTTTTACGCGGTTCATTCCGTGAACCAAGTTTTTCAAATACTTCCGACCGCGGAAATCTTTCTGAACATATATATATATATATATATATATATATATATATATATATATATATATATATATATATATATATATATATATATAGTTTCTTGTGAAATAAAATTTTTATATTTTCTGCATAGAATATAGTTACCTATATAAATATTTGATACAATTAGTTATGAATATCATTGGATATTCATTGAAGTGATGAAAATATCTATTTGCTTTGATTGAGAGTATTTGTTAGTGATAATTTGTCGAATTTGAAGCTGGGTTTTTTATCCTGGACATTTTTTCTTTGAAGTTGGATTAGTGGTATTCAATATAACTGGTTGCAAAATATTCTACATTTTTTAATTGAATGAAACCTTATTCAAGATCATTTAAGCACATAACAACAGTTTAAGTAAACAGTTAGAAAACCTGAAAAGCCGAAGTGCTCAGGATGTAATGATATTCTAACAGTTAAGCATTTTTTAATGGAATGTCCTTCATTTCAACAATTTCGTGATCGTCACAACTTAGGAACAGTCAGCAGCAGCCTACGATATTTGTGTGATATATGATCAGTGAAAAATTACTTACAGGATATGAATGTATTGTCAAAAATATAGAATGTAAATCCTAAAGTGGTCAATTTTACACAAAATAATGCCATCTGACAAATGTTTATGGAACTTTTATTGCTTCTGATGGACGATAATTAACTGTTAACTCAAAATTTTGTGATTGAGATAGCGCTATATGATATTTTTTAGACTATACATAAATATATATATATATATATATATATATATATATATATATATATATATATATATATCTATATATATATATATATAAATATATATATATATATATATATATATATATATATATATATATATATATATATATATATATATATATATATATATATATATATATATATATATATATATATATATATATATATATATATATATATATATATATATATATATATATATATATATATATATATAATTTTCGAAAGCATCACCACTCTATTCATTTTAAATGCATTTCAGTTTTACTTGGATTCATTGTTTTATCCAACAAACAGTTCTTGAATAAACCTACCACCAAAAGTGCAAGCATTTCAAAATTAAATTTGCCATACGATTAAGTTGAACAATACCGTACCTTATACTCAATAATGTAAACCTAACAACACAAAGTATAATGCGGACAATACAAGACGGCCGACCAGTCATATAAACAAGACATCTCAGTTATTTTTATGGTACATCTCGGCATAATAAGTACATAAACTTGTGTGTAAATAGTGTTTAACTTGTCCGTAGTGTCCGTAGACTATCGTCTCATAATTCTGTTTTATGGACTGGTCCGAACGGTCTTTGTATGAATCATTCATAAAGTTTAGAGAAAAAGGTCTTCCTGTCGATAATTCTCAGCCAACTCTATCCGCATAAGACATATTTATTAGGAAACTGAAATGACCAATGATACTTGATCAACTTTAGGCTCAATAAATGGACATGAAGTATGTAATCACGAATACAGTATTAATTTCTTTACTCAGTGTTCCTCACGAATTTATGGTTCGTTTTCATATGTTAGCGTAGTTTTTAAAAAAGAATCTATATCCCCGTAAAACAAATACAAAAATATCTAAGTATGTGACAACAACAGACTTTTCGTTCTTCCAGATATTCGTCATTCCGTTCTAAAACAGTCGAGTGGAGGATTAAAATATCAATAAGATGTCAACTCTATGCTTGGCGTACAAACTTTGAACATCTCTGTGATCACGTTCGTCGAAATGATTGACAGGTTATTTAAGTTGCTCCACTGTCAGTAGACCATAGAGCTAGGCTACATTCGAAGAGTGAAGCGCTGGGTGCATTTTAGATTCAGTATTTAATTATAACAGACGTAGAATCATAGACGTAGATAGAAAATTGATTTATGATCATTTAAATATTTTCACTTTCATTATAACAAACATTTGTGGCATACAGATATTCATATATATATATATATATATATATATATATATATATATATATATATATATATATATATATATATATATATATATATATATATATATATATATATATATATATATAATATATATATATATTTTATTTATATATATATATATATATTTATATATATATATATTATTATATATTTATTTATATTAATATATATATATATATTTATATATATATGTATATATATATACCTATATAAATATATATATATATATATATATATATATATATATATATAAATATATATATATATATATATATATATATATATATATATATATATATATATATATATATATATATATATATATATAAATCAGAATTCTTCGTGTTATCGAGATACGTCCGTGGCAATAAAATGAAGTATTCTAGGACATTTATTTGAAACTAATCAAACAAACCTCCTAGCGGAGCTGTTTATGCGAGTTCACGAAACATCGAAACATCCCCATTTACCTTTAGATGGTTAATGTTAGAAATATAAAGTTGTCTATCACAATCAACGGAAATGATAAAGAGACTGTTTCGCCCTTATTTGGGACTCATCAGTATCATCCATCCATCGAAAGTGATAACCAACCAAATATTTCAAACGTTCTTATATTTTTCTTCTGGTAACACAATGGCATATAGATATGACATAGCCGCACCAGTTGGGAACAAGTGAACCACATCTTACAGATAGATGAAACATTTCAGCAACGAGAACTCGTACTTCTTGACACTCGAAGGTGGCTACTATACTCACTAAGCTAGAGTAAAGTTGCTAAATCAATTCGATGTAATGCAACATTTACACAACATTCATATATATGTATATATATATATATATATATATATATATATATATATATATATATATATATATATATATATATATATATATATATATATATATATATATATATATATATATATATATATATATATATATATATATGAATGTTTGTTTATTTTTATAGATAAGATTTTATCATGTACTGGCTTTATAGAATTTGATCTTTTATCATAAAAATTGTACAAACTATCCAAAAAAAAATCATTAGGTACCCTTATTATTGAATATAGTTATGTTCTACTTACTAGATTTAATCAATTATCATATAATCGTTTCTTCAGTTATATTGTTTTCTCTAGTGTTCCTCTGAACAACAAGCATAGTGTTGGATATATTTCTGAAAGAAGCTATCATGAAAAAACTTCATTGATATATTTCGAATATTCTTTAATTGTGTTGATAGAAAACAAGCACTGTGAACTAAAATATTCTATTTAAGAAAGAAACTCAGACCATTGATTCAAATATATTGCTTTGAATGTCAGATAGCTGACATTTCGACAGTGTAGGTATATCTTCGAGAAGTATTACTACCCTGACAGAACAGAAGTATGAATAGACAGCTATATTTTCTGCCTTCGATTGACTAAGAAATATAACTACAAAATGATTATATTGAAAATAATCGAATGTTCATCTCATTTCGATGAACTCTTACATCATATAAGTGGTTATGGAGAAAATAATGTTAAATAGTCTAATTTTGGATTGATAATGCCGATACTTGATGTATATTAATAAACATATTAAAACTATCGTTAATAGAAACAACTTACACGTCTCCTATTGAATAGACAAATTGATCATAGTACAAGCCCCCTTCTTGATCTTTTCAAAATTACGAAACTACCTGACTAGCAGTTTAAAATGGGTTTTTCCTCTCTTACTAATTATTTGCAACCATCTTTGTATATACCCATTCTATATAATTTGTTATTTATTCATTTATTTCTTGTATTGGAGAAATTTATACATATACAAGTATTTTATCTAATAAATGTGTAAATTGTTTTTATTAACCATTATTTCAATATGTTTAAATAGTCTAGATTACATAGTGAGTTGCATGAAATTGAAATCAAATGGTACGCTACTGAAAGGAGTGTTCTACACTTTAATTTGTTTTAAGTCGCTCTTCAGCGCAACGTCACTTGTCATGTCTCGCGTATGTCAGATTAGGACCTTGACGTAGTCGGCCGCCCGCGACCTGTTCATCATATTACCTGAGACAGTCAAGGACGAGTCAGTCGTATGTATCTCATTCAGCAGTGCCAAGTAATTGCTTTAAATTGGTCTATTGGCTACGTGCAAACAGGACGAACCGAATTTCGAATATAAATTGTCCACGAGTTGAATTTTATTATATTCTGTTACTTTGCATAAGGCTGCCATTTTTTGATCGAACTTACAACGTTCTAGGCTGTTTGGTATAATTATAAGTTCCTGATTTTACACGCTTGTGAAAATAATAGTTAGAAATAATCTTAATTTATTTTAATTTTTTTTCCAGTTTGTATTATAAATATCGCATTAGTTGATATTAAATTAATTAGAAATTTTTTTTTTCATTTCTGTGACTATGGATTTAGAAATTTAACTATCAATAAAACCGGCCGTGTCGGACTCGCGCACGAAGGGTTCCGTACCATTGACTATGCCCCCCTTAAATATTTATTTTATTTTAATTTTATTATTTATTATTAAAGTAAAAAAAAAACAACTGAATATTTTGTGAATATTCAGTTGCCTTTCAAGTGCCTACCAGTTGCTATTACTGATATCGAGCAAAAAAGTGCAAAAAAAATCGCGTTTGGTCTATGGGTGCTCCCCTTAAATATTAATTTTTTTTTTGTTATAGCGGCAACAGAAATATATATTTTGTGAAAATTTCAACTGTCTACCTTTCGCGGTTCTTGAGATACAGCCTCTTGACAGACAGACGGACGGACAGACAGCGAAGTCTTAGTAATATTGACTTCATTTCTGTGAATATTGAACGATACTTAATTCAGTTTTGAATCGAAGTAACCTTCACTTGATGGAGATTCATATTAAAAATAAGAACACCTTAATTCAAACTAATTTCCACTATGTTCACTTAGTTTGTAACTAAATCTGATCTGTTCTTAATTCTCAATCTTTAATAACATTACAACTGAGCAGTGTCGCTAAAATTTTTAAATATTTCATCAATGATCTAACTAATTCAAACTAATTAAAATACCTTTCTCAAAAAGGTTCAATATTGCAAGAATGCAAAAAGTTGATACTGTAATGAAATAACAGTGAAATTTTGTTACCTCTTGTCCAACATAGGTGCCGATTATTTGGAAGCTTGTTGTTAGTGTATCCAAATCTGGCATGTCACTTTGCAAAATTTTGCCACTCTCACCTTCCAAGAGTTATTTATATCAAAAGGGTAAAATTCGTTTTCTTTACACAAGCTATCTCACGTTGCGAAATGTTTTTTTTAAATGGATACTTCTTACACTGATGAGGTTAAAAAACTATTCAAGGTCTCGCATATTATATTCTATCGGTCAAATAAAACAGGAGTTCACATATTCCTATAATTTGTGGCGACCGAATGAAGCCTGACGTTAACAAACTGCAATAATTCAGCATAACTCAGCCTTATTCTGACTTACGGCAGGATGTATGATTTAAGTACGATATCATTTGAGGCCACAAGCAGAAGAATGAACAGTTCACAGAGAAAGCGAGAAAGACAGAATATAACGTTGTTAAGCCCCCTTTTACTCGTCAACCGAGTCTGCAACCTGTCCACATAAATCTGCCATCTTTTGACTGATTGATGTGAAGTTGTTCGCCCAGGTGTGGAGGTATCATGCTTGGAGTTGTTACTTTCCCTTCGAAATTTGACAATAGTCAGATGTTATCAGGGACACTCTACTCAATATTCATTGTAAATTGAAACGTTGAACAGCAATATATCATCTTTATTAATTATCGATTGATCTATGAAACCCTCAAATGTTTGTATTTATTAATCGAGAAAACCTCAAGTTGCAGTTTTGTATCATTCTTGGAGGTTTTTAGCAGGTTTTCCCTTTGAGACCCTGCTTACTAAAATGAGTGCGATTCGCAAAGTTGGACCTAGGACCAAGATATTTTTTCGTTTCATGACTTTTTAAGATGCTTGGCACTAAAAACTCAGTTTCATATCTCTCTCTCTCTCTCTCTCTCTATATATATATATATATATATATATATATATATATATATATTTATATATATATATATATATATATATATATATATATATATATATATATATATATATATAAATATATATATATATATATATATATATATATATATATATATGTTCATATGTATGTATAAGCTTATATATATTTTAGCGTTGTTTACACGATAAAGGGCTCAATTTTGAAGCAATAGGATTGATAGTTTGTAAACAGGTAGTTTCGTATGATATCTTGGATGAGATTGGTTTTGGTACGAATTGGTTGGGGGATTGACCCCCCTGGGGGGAAATAAATCTTGTTTAAACGATAAATGGCGCAATTTTGTAGCAATAGGGTTGAGAGTTTGTAAATAGGTATTTTCGTATGATATCCTGGATGGGATTGTTTTTGGTTCGAATTGGTTGGGGGGTTGATCCCGTGGAGGAAAAAATGAATCTTGTTTACACGATAACGGGCGTAATTTTGAAGCAATAGAGTTCAAAATTTGTAAATAAGTAGTTTCGTATGATATCTTGGATGGAATTGGTTTTGGTACGAATTGCTTGGGAGGTTGACCCCCAGGAGAGAAAATAAATCTTGTTTACACTAAGAAGGCGCAATTTTGGGACCATAGGGTTAAAACTTTGTAGGTATGTAGGTAGTTTAGTATGATATCTTGGATGGTATTTATTTAGATATGAATTGGTTGGGGAGTTGACTCCCAGGAGGAGGAAATAAATATTGTTTACACGATAGAGGGCGCAATTTTTGTTTTTTGGATTTGAAACAAACATCATAATTGAACGAATAGATTTTTCAAACTGGATACGTTTTGAAAATCTGCTTTTCTAATGCAGTTCCCTGCATATAGAAGCAGCTTCAGTGATTGATGTTGAATCAATGGTGATGTGTAGATGAAACTCTGCGAGATGTATGCACATAAATAAAACTGACTTAAACTGTTATTCAGCATCAAATCATATTTTTTTTTCTTTAATTATCAATATTTATTGAGTAGGTACAGCTGATAATCTGCTACGAAAAAGCGTTACTTAAGTAACTTATTGCATAGTTGATTAAGTGGTTACCGCTAAATTTATAGAATATTATTAGCGTGTTCTATTTTATACATGTCTACTAGATTCAAGGCATGGGCTAAAGATTGTTATACAAAATTTATGTACCCTAAAACTACACATAACGACCCAATGCTGGCTACCCAAATGAATAAGTTCGAAATTGTCAAAATTTATATCTGTCGTAAGTAATTTTCTGAAAAAGTAGTTATTTGGTGATAGTGACCGGGTCGGGTCATTCATTTCGACAAATATTCTATCCATAACTTATCAAGTCATATGAATCCCTCAAGAGAAATTAACACTTTCAGTAATGAAATCAAGTTTTATTGAATGTGAAGTTGACATTCTGTTTCAAAATTTGCAATGTTGTCGTACCTCCTCGACCTATTTCACGATTGACATTCGTCGAAATAACCTCTTAATATTATTTTTGTTGAAAACTGGGTCAGCTTAAGATATTTAAGATTATTTATTACGTCTGGCAACACTGTTCTCGATCGACGTCATATACAAGTGATGATGTGAACTCCAACTCTCGCTGGACATACCTCAATCAAGATATAATTTCAAACATTACAAGTTCTTTTTCTGTAAAAGAAATGAATTTACCTATTCTGGGTTTTTATTCTTCTGTAATAAGAATCATTTAAATGTCCTTTATAGTTATAATAAATCAAGTGTATCTTAAATCATTTGTTAGTTTCAAACAACTTATTTTCATGAGTATGAACTTTTTTATTGAGTGTTATACATTTCATTCGCGACAAATTTAAAAATATATAAACATAGGTATATCAAGAATAAAAAAAAATTTATGAAGCGGCATTAAAACGTGCATTATAAATTTTTGCACTCATGAAATAGTCTTTACACATGTATCTAGACAGCCATACTCCAACTTTTTTTTTCATGGACCACTTTCAGATTTTAGTTGTGTTGTGCGGGCTGCCACCTACATAAATCACATCTGTTATTCAGGTGTTGGTAAAAAACCTATCACGTTTAATTGTTTATTTATTATATTGGTAACATTTTAATGTCATCGATAAGAGATTCTGTTAGTCGGTTTCTATATATGTCGATGCAAAACAACGTAAGCAGAATTGGATCACATTTTTTCACAGTCTTAAATTGTTCGGGCACTATTGTCCAAAATTCAGCGTACCTACTCCATCTTTTCTCTTGTCTCTTTAAGAATAACTTTGTATCATTCTTCATTTCAATGAACTCGTCAAACAAGTCTGCATAATTACAATCCAAAACTGAAGCCAATTGTGAGATACTTATCGGCTCTAGATACCATAATTTTTCTACAAGCAGTAGCAAATTTTTAATTTTTCTTAAATCTCCCTTTAAATTCGTCTGATAGTGCAGATAATATAATTTGAAATTATCAAACAGTTTTTTTCGAAAATATCAATACAGTCCTGTGTAACACTTGTATGTGTTCGAAAATTTTGAAGTACTTTTTTTTTTTTGAATTTCTTCGTAATAAATACTTAGTTTTTCTACGAAAGCCAATATTGTATTTGCCATTTGTGAAATTATTTTGTTTTCACTTTGCAAACTTCGATTAAGGCTGCGAGTTTGTCTAACAAAAATGGTGGTGTTGTTATTTTGCAGTTCAGGATAATTTTTATCATTTTGCTATAAAAAACAGCATTATTTCTTGAAGTAAAGAAAAAAACTGCGCCTATTATTTCCTCGGAAATTTAAATAGTTTAATAGAATTTGGAGATAAAACGGGTGGGCCACTTTCAAAAGCCTGGCGGGCCGCAGTTTGAGTATCGCTGATCTAGAGAATGTTAAGTTTTTTTCATGAATGGTTTCATTTATTTCGTACTACGTTTCATGGAATGGTTTCAGGCGTTACCTAGAAAGATATTAATATATAGGCATTATCATTCTAAAAGTCAGTTTATTCTCAAAAGTTGGAATGTCATCGTTATTTACGGTACAGGGGTATTTTTTCGTGAATACCTTGTTAAGGAACGGAAAACAAAGTCACCTCCTGATGACCCGAAAGGTGGAGTAACTGTCGGTTCAAAAGGCTTCACTGAAAAAGCACAAAGCGGCAATTCGAAGTGAATTTGTCCGACGTTATCTCGGGTCAGGGCAACATGAAGAAAGTCTGGAGTAAACAGAGTGGCTGTCTGGTGGGAGAATAAATAGCAAGATAGATCTGCTGGAACCATCCGCTCCGGGCACGGTTGTCTGTCGTCCGATGACAGATTTATGTGGACAGGTTGCAGACGTGGACCATGGTGCACTGTTGAGCCCGAAATTCCTCTTCTTTTATTACGTCCGAGAGATATGGCTTTTCTTGTTGATAAACATCTTATTTCAATTCACACTACTCCAAAAATTAATATAATTATTTAATAAAAAGTAAAATATGTACCTTTTATATCTCTGGAAAAATGACAAATTAATTGCGGTAACAACTTTTCGTACAACCTCAGTATCAACAATTCCCTTTTTGGAATTCTATGTCAAGCGTCAAACTAACAATTTGCAGTTCAATAATTTGATTACAACGAAGTAAATAATGCTGACCATGTGATCAACACGCGTGTCATACGAATTTGTGTTATTGTTAGTGCTCTCTTGAATCGAACTTTTCTAGCTCGGTGATCGCCAATAATAAATCACGAGCTCCTATGACACGTGTAAATGTTTCAGAATTGCTCATTTTGTTGGAATTTGCATATTGACTCGAGTATAGATTATTCGGATTTGTGTTTCGAGATGATGAACCCGAATTTTTTTTTTCAAGGGGATGATGGGACACAGGCGTGTATTCGCCTGTGTTCTATCATCTACCCTCATGGGTCTGTAAGCTAGTACATTGCCCAGCAGATTATGTCATGTAGATATATATAATCATTGAATCGCAATTCTGAACAATCACAACACCCATATCTTATCCGGGATTCGAACCCGGTACCGTCTGTGCGCCAGACAATTTCCCAACCATCTGGACCACAGACGGTTGATAACCCGAAGTTGAATGATATTAAATCATCTTTGATTTCATTCTCTTCGCATTCTTATAAGTGTAGAAGAAATAGTGTGAGAAATTGAATATCATAAAAAAGTAGGAATGTATCACATCCCTACTTTTTTTGTGAAAACTGGTTTCAATTTGGATATTTCCATTTTTACTGGACCTGTTTCCATAACTCTTATAGGTTTTTAATTACAAGAGATTTTAAATTTTTTTGTGTTCCGGTATGACAACCACTACTGATTATCTACTTCTCTCACTCTCCTCATATATATATATATATATATATATATATATATATATATATATATATATATATATATATATATATATATATATATATATATATATATATATATATATATATATATATATATATATGAATTATAAATGCATCTCGTGATGAAGAAATACCTGGTTTTATAGGCAAAAAATACTGCAAAAATTAATCTATGTAATAATAGTAAAGATACTGAAAGCCTTCATTTTATACTAAACATGCCGAGGAAAATAAATATTACCTCTGACTCTTCAGTTGTTGGTCAATAATGTTATAAGCAACTGTTGAATATTTATTCAGAATTCTGTTGGTTTAATTTGATTATACCGTAAAGTAAAAAGTTAGTAGTTTCAGTGAAAATTTCATGTCCAACATCAGTACCGTGAAGTGGTCAATCCAAGTAGCCATTATTTGTTGGATTGCTTAATATACTCCTACATTGTTGAAGTAAAAGGAAGTCATTCAATCTGATTTGCTGAAATAATTAAACATTAAATAAAAATAACTAGCTGTTGTGCATTGCAACAGGATCAGCCGTTCTACAGTAAGTACGGCCCATAGGTCCCAAGATGACTTAATATGATACTAGACACGCTTAGTTAACGCTAAGCCAAGGGGAAACGAAAGGACATCTCCAAGATGCTGCTGGTGCTGACAGTTTATCACACGACTCTCCTGGAGCATATATAAACTAACGTCTTCTGCAAGCTTCCGCCATGCGATACTGTTTTCTCCTTTGTGCCTGTTCTTAATTCGTAGTCTGATGTCGCTAAAGTTTGCAAGTTTGTCGTTGAATGTCCTCGTTTCCTCGAAGGAGAATTTCCTTATTTTTGATCTTAGCTCTGAAAGTTACATTTTTTTTGAATTTATCATAATAAATTTCTATTCTCCATTCCCTGGAAAACTATTCAAAATTTCCATGAAAACATTTGAACTTATATAATGAAGAATTCTGAGTAAAATTCACTACACAAATAAAATGAAAGTAATATACCTACTGTGTAGTCTAGATTCTAAAAATCATAGCTCTTCATGTTTGATATATTATGATGATATAATATCCGATTCACATGCAGACACTGCTGCACTTCCTAGGCAGCCTTGAAAGAAGCGATTGTTCACATGATGCCCCACTTTAGTCAATTCTCAAGCAATGATTATACCGGGGCGAAATCGCTCTGTGCTTAGAGTGTGCAGAATTACATTAATGTATTGAAAAGAAATGTGATTTTAGGTTCCTAGGAAATAATCGATTCGTACTTCTCACGTTTTAATACTCAAAAATAAGGGAGAACTATTTCGACAATTGAAATGTGAAGACATCTCTCGGAGAGTTTTCTCAATCTCAAATTTATTCTTACTTTCGTTTAATACTTTGTTAATATTCTTGTAAATTGTACAATATAACGATTTGAAAGCGAATGCAAACTGATATTTGTTCACAGGAGCAGTATATGTAGATTCCAATAGAAATAATATACAACGAATTTGAACAAGAAAAAATTTAATACTATTTGAAAATTTTCCAATCGAGCTGGCTGTGTAGGGTTAGATTCCAATGAAATGTCGCTTAAACATCTTCTTGAATGTTCTTAAGTTCATATTGATGTATACGATGGTCTATTTTCATATATGTATACTGAGGTGATGGTGCTTCGGCAGGTTGTAATACAATCCTCTGGTATCGAAATTCTGTTTGCGATGGTATTCTGTGGTAATCTGTGGATTATCATACAGAAACATCATAATTTCAGAAAAAAACATAATTTTGTAAAAACTTATTTTTACAAAGCTCAACAATTTTAGGAATATAGTCATATACAATAGTAATTTGCTATTGAACTATAGATTATAATTTATGATTATTGGAGTGACTACTTTACTCGTTTGGATATAAACAAATGAAATTATGACTCCAATATGTTTACATTTTATTCTGTATCATTCGAAATGAACTAACAAGTGTTGAAAAGACTATTGGGAAATTTTCCTTTTCTTTCAGTTGGATCACAAATGTACGAAAATGGAATAAACCTCCTCCGCATTGTGATCTTCCAAATTAAGACAAATGCCCACGTGTCGATTTGATGACAACCTATAGCAATATAGCGACGAAGCCGAGAAGACGTGATTTTCACAAAGGCCGGCTATCAATAACAACTTTTCCAGTAAAAACGTCGCAAGTCCCTCTAAGATAACTCGAGTCACACGTGCTACCCCGTCTTGGCTTCCTTCAGCCACTCAATCCGGGACCCTTGATGTGTTTATGAGACTTTAGGGACACGGTACGCTCAATCCGGATGCGGCAAAATTGCCACCCCATTAAAATGCTCCGCATCAAATTTTCTCGCTAGATGGCACGTTACGAAAGCAGGTTAAATGAACGAAGAATGAACGACCTGTCGAAATATTACGCAGACTATAAGCAAGATCAAGTTATTTTGTTTTTATTTTTGCACACGGATAAAACATTTGTCGAATTCTTGTTTGGAAAAATGGGATAGAAGAAATAAACTCGTTACTAATGAACTTGTCTGATGTTGAGATTATTGAAAAATTTTATGATTCGATTGTGGGTAAACTTTCTACATTATTCACTACAATTGCAAAAGACGCGTGAGCAGTAGAGCTTACTAAGGTCGTATTTTCCATTGTTCTCATAAACTTATGAATTCTTATCCCACTAAGTTGATTTGAAGAGACTTTGGTGTTGAGCAAAACCTTAAAACCCACTAAAAAACACTGAAATATTTTCATTAATATGGCGGAATTCAACGAAATTAGTTGAAACCCCCGTTGAACTCCTCTAACTAAATCTGAAGAAGCTGTGGGGATGCAAAAATCTTCAAAACCCACATTCATACATAAAAATTGCGGCCATGGGACAAAAAATTTTCTTCCGACAAAAGGCATTCCCTAACACCAACTTAATCCACTTGAAAATTTTCAACCCTCTTAGGTACTTAATTTTTTTGGGGGATTTGGTCATGTAGAAAGCCTTAAAATTAATTTTTCAGCTCCACAAACCCTCAGAAAAGTACTTGAATGCTGAATTCTGGATATTTTGTTCATAATTGATTTCCACGTATACCAACTACTTTAAGGTAACCAAAAATTTATAGCCCGCCATTTCGTTTCAGACATATAAAAATCTCAAACTTGACCATGATTTTCGATGAAGTGAATCACACTTTTTCAAAATACGTAAATTTTTTAAAACCATTTCGAGAAGAAATCTGAAATTACACCTACAAACATCTACTTTCCTTGGTGTTTACTTGAAAACAAAACTCTAAATATTAATGTTGATCGTCTAATATTTGCTCAAAATCAGCGAAATTTTTAGCTCAAGTCGAAACAAAACGAAATTAACTGGTTTTGAACTTCAGATAGGGTTCTGTGCATGCGTAGGTAAGCTCCGAAAGTGTGATGCCACCTTAACAGGAATATTTCAATATCAAAATCTGATTCTGAAGCATAATTGAATTCCTGAAGAGATCGGCGCTTCTATCTAGCGTGTTTATGAAATCGTCAGAAAATTTTTTGTACGATTATTGAACAAATTTTATGCAAGACAGGAAGTTTGAATGTTCATGAACTGATATCAATATATGAAAGATATCTCGAAAATATTAATTCATATCATTAATATTTCTTTTTGGATTTTTTTCAGAAGACTGCTCAGTCATCAAATCTACGTTCTATTTGTGTGGAGATTTGTGTCCATTGTTTAGCTTTTGATGTAAATATTTGCTCGTTTCAACTGGACATGTCCATTTAATTAGGAGGAATAGTTCGCTAGCCAACTGATATAAGGTAGAACTATCCATCCAAGAATAATAGTATTGTTAATGCATAGCAGTGTGATAATCAATGTAGATTAGGCTTTACAGCTAGTTCGTGAACCATGAAACTTTTTTGTAATTCAAAATTCCAATGAATAATGCAGACTTTCGTGTAAACACCGGTAAAGCACCGCCTGACACTTCATGGTATGAACAAAAGGCCGTACCATAGATTAGCGTCTGACAGTAGAGAAGATCTAACGCCTCGCGAAACAATGAGCCAAAAACGCCAGGTTAGCAAAAGACAACTGAGAGGGCGCCACGGTCTCATTTACTATACATTAAGCCAATATATTGTTCCTCGAGCGTATATATTCTCAGGCTGGCCGATTGTATTTCAGCTATCGGGATTTACCCAGAATACAGATCACCTGATCTCTTCTAGAGTCGATTTTTTATGTACACAGAGTTAATACCCAAACGTGGATATTGTAACAGGGAAGATGGAATTTGTGCTCGATGCTATTTATGCCCGACTCAGGTTATATTGTCTTGATACCTTATATGGGTCTATAATGTATATCAGAGGAATGTAAAAAATTTATTCTTAGAAAGTATTGATTTTTTCAGGTGAAAGTGTGAGATGTGTTCCTTTCATACAAAACTCATTTTGTTTTGGGAATTATGTTAAATAGATTTTTCAGCTAGAGAATTATCAATTTGTGATACGTTTATTAAGATTTTACGTGTGACGTTATTGGTGATTCTAGTCTTTGATGTGAATGAATTTCACTTGAACTATTATATCCATATTAACTGCGCTCATATACTGCTCTCCTTTGATTTAATTTCTTGTTTATATTCATTGATGAGTTTGAATGTTTTGAAAGTGGAATTCTTTCATGGTTAACTGTAAAAGAATCCACTTCAAAGGAACATCAATGTCTGAATGTATATAAACAATATATGCATTCATTACAATTATATGCATGTTTCTATACAACATTATGACACAACTAAAACTTCTCATATAATAATTTTTCATTGTTGGTGATGTATGACATCGGATCATTACCTGCTATTTAGCCACTAATTTCTCCCCATTCTCATCATATCATCGCACTTTCGATTGCTTGAAAACCAACAGAATCAATATTGTTTTTAATGAGGTTGAGAAGATAAAGATAGTATCAACAATATAGCCAATTTAAAATGTCGACAACAAAATTGCCAAATATTGAATGAAATGAATACCTATTGATTGGAAATTTCACTCCTTATCACATATGAATTCATTTAGCGGCCGGTTTTTGACATCCTCAGTGCATATAATAAACTGACTAAAATTGGAATAACTTAGTTTAATATTCCAAATAGTAATGACGTGTAAGCAGATATGTGGAAAATTGGAATGGTGGCTGGATTGACTATCAGATAATGCCTGTGGTCTTCTTGTTTACAGGTAGTTGAATTTCAAAAGCTGTTGGCACTTATAAATAATTAGCGTTTCTGAATAGCTGATGGGTGATTTCTATTTGTACATTGAGTTTCAACCATATTTTATGAAGAACTCTCAAAATTCTTTTTCAATCAAAAACGCTAGTATGGCAACCTGCTGCATATACAGTAAATACCAATTCTCCGACATTTCAGCAATGCAAATTCTTCAACCAAAAGAACTTAAAATTGAATTATCTGGGAAATATAGAAATTTATAAAGGATTACTTGCATATACTTCAGCACAGTTTGGAATCTTTAGCGATCTCCATCAACTTAACTAAGTAGTCCTGAATGTTGTGTCTTTATTTCAATTTTAGTCAATTTGTTATATGCGCCGAAGATAGATGTATATCTAAAACTGGTTCGCTGAATGTAAATATATATATATATATATATATATATATATATATATATATATATAATATATATATATATATATATAAATATATATATATATATATATATATATATATATAAATATATATATATATATATTCAGGGTGTAAGGCAAACATGTGGCAAGAATTCCAGATATTATTTCTACAGGGTAGTTAACAAAATTTGCGGCAGTAAACAACATTTATCAAAAAGTATCTACATGTTACATTACTCAATCTACAATAAATGATCAAAATGACTTCCTCCAGCTTGAATAAAAGCATTCAATCTTCTCGTTATTGAGTGCCCAACTCTTTCAAACACACCAGGGTCATTTCTGAGTTATACCCAGCAATTATTCGATTTCGCAAGACATCCAAATTTTTTACTGGATTAGCGTAAGTAGACTTCAGATACCATTATAAGAAATAATCCAGGAGGTTTAAGTCTGGGGATCGAGAAGGCACGATATTGAATATATGTGGTATTCAATATTAAAATGCATTGATTTATAGTGAATCATTTTTTGCAATACTAAATGCAATGTTGAGAATCATGGTAATAGTTGTTCATTATTTACTTTTAACTAACGACTTGAATGTTCATTCCTCATCACTTTCAAATTTGTTCAACCAATCTCTCAATTCTATATAAAACGCACCTCTTGATATATACATATAATTAAACAAATAACAAATAATGCCACTTAATTTATAAAAAAGAGAACAATTCCCAATATAAAAATCCAATTGAAGTAAATTGAAATCCTTGAGTTTCTCATATTCCCATAGCGTAGAAGTACCACCCTGTCGATAAAATAAAACAGAAACAATTACTTTACCGTCAGGTAGGCAGTGAAATATAGAAGAAATAGAATTCGATCAATATACAATTATAGATAAACGGCTATTTTACTCTTTATCGAGCATGAGGGTCGGTAAATCATAGCTTCCTACTGCGGGTACATAAATTACTTATCTCTAGACATTTTAATTACCTAAATATTGTATTAATTGTTTAACAGTATTTCCTAAGTTCTCCGAGAAAATGACGGTGGTGTAAGATGAATTGTTCGGAAAGCTTTGAGGTAATGAGTTTATATACATTTTTATAGAGTTTATGTACGGTAAATCAATATAAAACTGGTATTATACTTTGACATTTAATACACATTTGGTGTAAATAATAGCAATCGATTTCCGTGAATTTTTTGTCACAGTTCGCAGTGATGTATTGAAATGATTTCTTTGGAATATTTACTGAGTGAATTTGTTGGCCTAACTAGTCAAATTACTTATATAAATGACAAATATCTAATTATTTTGATAATAATAATAATAATTGAATTGATGAGGCCGTTATACTCGATAATCAGTTGTTAACATGTTTGAGAAATGAAAATCAGAGTTCAATGATTTTCACATATAATAAAAAATAACACAATTGCACAACGCGTTTCCTGACGCTACAGCTTCTTCAGGTGCGAATATCAAACTTTTTTTAGGTTTATTTTGAAATTTGCACCTGAAGAAGCCGTAATATGAAAATCGTTAAACTCCGAGTTTCATTTTTCAAATATGCTAAAAATAATAATATTAATTTTTATTCTCAAAATCATTGAATATACCTACAGAGAAAAAATCAAATAGCAAATACTAACTATTACACAAATAGTTACATATAATTTAAAAAACGATATCGAGTAATATACAACATCAGTTTATTGTATTTTGTAGATTTCAAATTTGAATTTATTAAGACCTAAAATATAAATCTAAAATGTATGTAAGGTATTATAAAGCCTAATGCACATTTATGTTTTGTTTTATTTCACGTTAAAGCCAGACGATGTCTCGGATAGTGAAAAGGAGCAGTACGTCTTGTCATGTTTATGTCATGGCCTCCAAAATAATGGAGATTTTTTCTTACGAAAAGTAAACATTCTAAAATATACAGACCAGAAAAAGTGAGTATGTTATGTTTCCTCAATAAGCCTCTGCATAACTCTCGATTTCGTAAACCAATCATTACTCTTAATATTTTTCTGATGTTCAAAAACATCATCAGAATCTGAACTACCACGCCCGATGACAAGCTCTTACTTCACTAGAGACTCAAAATCTGCAAAATATAGTTCTCAAAAGCTCGCTGTCCACCTGTCGAGACAACACTCTAATCATGTACAGCATCATATTTATTTTCTTCCTCAGCTGATTTACTTGTCAATCACAATTTATGTTGAATTTTGTGCATGATTTTGGTTCAATTTGAGTATCGTTCAGGTTTATTGATTAAGGATATTGATGTCTAGAACGAACATTTCTGAAAAATATAGATTCAGTCCTCTTCACATTCAGACGTAGATCATTATGAGCACCACTTATCTATCAGATCAAAAACTTCACGCGTTACTTATGTGCTAGATTAAATATCTATTCAGTAGAAGAAGAGACAAATATTTCGATGTATTTGAAACCTTCATTTTTGTACCTTATATAGTCTCCCATAACTCAACTTCTCATGAATGCTCAAAGTGCCTGGGGAATGAGTGTTTGATTCACTACAATTTATTCTAGTGTTTATTTTCTGTTCATTTGATAATGAGTTCAAATGAGATCAGCTCAATTTTTTTATTTGTTCATTTGTTCGATATTAATACTATCCAAATCATGATGTTTGATTTCCATCATTGATATTCTTGAGATATTCTGATTCATCATTGAGAAGGTATGTTGCCTAATAGAAGGAGAAAATCTCTGTTGCTTTCATTATCCGTGTTGTCTTCTATATAGTAGTCCCTCACATAAATTCCAATTACTTTCTTGGATTATATCTGTTTCTTAGATTTGTACATAATTGTTCATCAACAGAATATGTTACGGCTAGGTTTATCGATAAGCAGAAATACTAGGTACTTTATCTAGAAAATGGTACTTTTTCATTTACGTTCCACTCAAAAATTATATGTTTCGCTAAAGAATATGAAAAATTTTTTTGTTGAAAAATTTTTTTACAAAAATGTTACTTTACAAAAAATATATGTATTTAGTTACCATAACCCAAACATAACTAAGATTCAATATACTGCCTAAATTCATAATTAGTTAATAATTTCATAAAAATTAATAATAAGATATTTATTCTCATAACTATATAAAAATTATTAATTATATCTACAATTTTATAATCATTCCTTTATTGTTTAATTTTTTTCAAATAATAACTGTCTAATATTTTTCCACTTAATGACTCTAAAACGTTTTTAATTTCCTTCATCGTACCTGCTATTTAATACATAATATAAGTATAGCGAAAAGAAGTTCGTTCCAACTGGGTTTCCTACGACACCTCTCGACTTTTTTCTAACATTAATAGCTAATTTATGCCTTATCCGTGAAATTTTCCACTAGCCAGTACTTATTATGGACTTGAAAAAATTTCTAACATATTGACCAGTTGGTTGGTCCTTCTAATCAATCAAACTCGAAATAAATATTCATCGTTTTGATCGACGAACACACAAGGACGAATATTTCTGTTGTAGCCTTCGCATCTCACCAAAGAGAAAAACAATGACAACAACCAACTGAAAAATGTTCGAACTTCGAAAGGCCATCAAGAAAACACGTTTGGGATCGACTTTAAATTTCAATTAATCACATCCAGTTGTCAACGCCAAAAGAATTGGGTTGTTGGCAGCAGAAATTTAAATGGATACTCGGGTAGTTGTCGCGGTTTTGCGTTTGGAGGATCGAAAAAAGCGTCCTGTGAATGCGACGAATTAGGTTTTTTACAAATTTATAATAATGATCTTGGTGATTTCGTTCAGGTAAAATTTGTATTTGAATTTTGGGGTCGAATTTCAATTACCAATAAATCAGATCAACGTTTGCATAATACAATGAAATAATTTGTAATAAATTGTTCGTATTAATAACGGTTATCTAGTTTTTTAGATTTTGTTAGTTAATGAGATACAATACCTAGTCTTGATTTTTGTGAAATATTTTCTTGTAATTTCAATGTTCAGGATTTCTTTTATGTCTATATTGACTACAGAAACTTGTTCGAAAAGAAATGTGTTTGATACTTCAGAAAACTTTTCTCTGAAATTATGAGACATTTGCGAGATATCAAAGGGAGTATTCTATTTAGACAATTTCCAGTATCTGTCAGCTTTTTATTTTGCAACCTATTTTGTGAAGAAATTAGAAAAAACGCAGTGCAGCAGACCTTTGTCACTAAGGTCATATTTGATGCCATTCATTTTCTTATACACAAATTCTCAACCCGCTAAATCAACTTGGAAGGGATGCACCAATGCGCAACGCTTGCAAATACACAAAAACTGCTCGATATTTCAAAACAAAAATTGCGGTGGTATGAGAAGTCATCTGAATCCAGGCACTTTCCTAATATCAGCTCAATCCACGTATTAAATTTCAACTCTTATCTCAATCAGCAAAAGCTTTGGAGGTGCTCAAAATCTCAACAAACAGAAAATATTAGAAATTCCTGCATAAAAATGACAGTTCTGCAGTATCAGTTCAATCTGCGTGTATATATATATATATATATATATATATATATATATATATATATATATATATATATATATATATATATATATATATATATATATATATATATACAGGGTGTTTCTGAATTGATGCGAAAGATTTCAATGAGTGATTCTTCAGCAAAAATTAAGGGGGGTCTTTCATATAACTTTTTGTTCAACACCCTTTTTCCTCCAAGTTACAGCTCTTTGAAATAAGGTGAAAAAAAATTGTTTTTTCCGTCGACCTCTAAATAAAAGCTTACGTTAACGTACATGAAATTGATCATTAATGACCCATTTTAATGTGCAATTTCTCCTATTTTAATGTATGATTGTCATGGGCAACCAAACACAGAAGTATTCAGCACGGAATAGTTGAATTATTCTGTGTCTGTACTATTATTCCACAGATAAAAGGAATTCATCATTCAAATCGAAAAATAACACTTCAGCTTCCACCAGTTCCACATATTCCTTGTCGGATATTGTTGGTAATGTTAACTATTCAGAATGTCACATATCTAATATTCCATCTATGAATTTCTCAAATTGTTCCATTGGGAGCATAAATATAAATATATCGAAATGAACATAGAAATTTATATTGTGTCAAGTGTATCTGTCATGCAAAATAAAAATTTATTTCAATCAAGAATTTATACTCAATTCATGATGAGGTCGACGGAAAAATCTTGTAATAAACTCGTTTATTAATGTAGCGATTAATGGTCTCGAACTATTAACGCGCTCGCTCCGCTCACGCGTTAAAATATCTCAACCATTAATCGCTGTCATTAATAAACTAGTTTATTAAATAACTATTATTCAATACATCCACTTAGGAAAAAACTAGAAGAATGCAATTTGGCAGATAACTGCTGCTAATAAAATGGCAGTTTTTGAGTGTTTTTGTTACACTGAAATGTTAGCACAAGGGGCTGAAAAAAGCAACCCCTATAATATTTGCATCAAAACTTTTTAATGCGCTTATACTTTCCTATTTAAAAAATATATTTCAAAAGACAGACTCAATCTGCAACTTTTTATGTCTTGACTTTTTATCATAAAGTTGTTAGTTTGATCACAAAAAAATAAAATAGTGCTCAGACTCTTCCCATAAATTCACAGAGTTTATCATTTATTCAAAAAAAAACAAGTAAGCAGCTGTCGAATGAAGTCATATGACAAATAGTTTTATTGTCCTGATTTTTTCTAATTTCTAGACAGTTTTATAATGACTTCAAACATTTTTCACAACTAAATAAAACTTTATTGAAAGAATGGCATTTTTTTATTTAGTTGAAGAATATTGCAAATTAGAGCGGATTGAACAATAATTGTACTACTAATAACAATTAACAAATTATTTGACATTTGACAGCAGCTTACTTGTTTTTTTTTTCATAAATGATAACCTCTGTGAATTTATAGGAAAATAGTCTGAGCACTATTTTATTTTTTTGTGATCAAACTAACAACTTTATGATTAAAAGTCAATATATAAAAAAGTTGCAAATCGAGTCTGTCTTTTCGAATATATTTTTTAAAAAGGAAAATATAGGCGCATTAAAAAGTTCTGATGCAAAATATTATAGAGGTTGTTTTTTTCAGCCCCTTGTGATTACATTTAAGGGTAACAAAAACACTCAAAAACTGCCAATTTATCAGCAGCAGTTATCTGCCAAATTTCATTCTTCCAAATTTTTTCAAAGTGGATGTATTGAATAAAAACAATTTTTTTCACCTAATTTCAAAGGGCTGTAACTTGGAGGGAAAAGGGTGTTGAACAAAAAGTTATATGAAAGACCCCCCTTAACTTTTGCTAAAGAATCACCCTTTGAAATCTTTCGCATCAATTTAGAAACACCCTGTATATATATATATATATATATATATATATATATATATATATATATATATATATATATATATATATATATATATATATATATATATATATATATATATATATATATATATATATATATATATATATATATATATATATATATATATATATATATATAATATATAAACCACTGGTACACTGTTGGCTGTCGATGCAATGCAGTAGGCTATTATTCTCGGGAATAATACGACTAATAATTCCTTTAAATATTTTGTCAGAATATAATCAGTAATAATACTATAAGTACTTCAAAATAATCAGGTTATACATCGATAACTTGTTGCATAATTACAAAGAGTGTCAGTTTGACAGTCTACGAAGCGGGAGGATTATTCTGTCAAACTGACACGATTCGTAATTATGCAGGAAGTTTGAGATGTATAACCGTATTTATTTTGAAGTACGAATTGTATTTGATGCCATTATTTGTTGAGTATATCAAGTAATCCGAATCGACTCATTTTTGAACAGTTATTGATAAACGTCAACATTTGACGGTCCTGTTAGTTTTCGATTGATAGAGCTACTCTATGTATAATCAGGTATTATCGAAATTATACAAGGTAACTTAACTGAATTGATCGTTCTGATTCGTTGAAAATTGTACGAAAAAAATAATCAGTTATAATATCACAAGAGCATCGAAAATAATCGATTATACTTCCGAGTCCCGAGATGTATTTTGCGACATCACGAGAGCTCGAGTGATATTTTAGGAAAATACGTCGAGTGACGAGGTCAGTATAGCGATTATTTTCGTTTGTTCGAGTTGGTATTCGTTACGATTATATAACAAATAAACAATACCGCTATAACCAACACGTTGCATTTTCAAAAATTAAACGAAACTTCACCTAACTTGAACCTAAAAATCGTCAATATGAAAACATTCACATTTGGACACGAGGTGAAACACCAAAACGATTATATCACGTCGTCAAGGGTATATTCATTTATCAATATGCTTAACTATGCAAAATTCACGGATTCAATTGGCTTATTCACATATGAGTTATAATATAATCCCTGAAATTTTTTGCAGTTTGCAAGAACAATAAAACGAAAATATAAAAAAGTTTCCGAAAGACCCATTTCACTCGGTATTTTATACTGTAGAATCATTATAATTATCAAAAATTCACTTTATGACTCCTTGAATAACTTTAATCCATCTAATTCATAGTATAATAAATCAACGAAAACACATGCTGCGTATTATTTATTGTCACCGTATGTAGAAAACTGTATGTCCTTTCAATAACTGACACCAAAGGATATTAATAAATCTTTTTGATTATCTCTTTGGCATCGTTATCTTAACTCTGAAACTTCTCAATTATGTTAATAAATATTGTTCTCGGTTCTTTTGGGAGTTGAAATAATCTTCTGATGTTGAGTTCCATCTTGAAAAAAAAAATTACGTGATTTATACAATTATATAATTTTTAACACCTATAATTTTGCTCTTTGATATACTTCTATATAATTTTTCGAATGAATTAAATTCATAGTACCTATTTGTATACCTCAACAGTCAATCAGTTAATTGTTGACGCATTTATTGTTTAATTCAATGCAGATAATTCATAAGAATTTTACTAGGTTATGAAATTTCTTTTCAACTATTTATTTACTAATCTCATTTAAAATATCATCCTTCTATGACAGTCGGCAATCGAAAATAATCGAAATGAATTGGTCAATTATATGAATCTATTCATTTAAATGATGACTATTACGAGTCAAATATGTCGGATATAAACATTTTCAGGGTTGTTGACATAAGTCTTTGTATTATGCAAATGTATTATTCAATAAAAATATTGTAATATATTCAAATTGATTCTGGAGGGTTTTCTTTATGGTATCCAAAGATATTTATTGTTGAAAGATGTAGTAGATGAGCTTTTAGTATAGAGTAGTGTATCTTATAATAGCGTATTAGAGGTCTTAATGTAGGAGATCTAATTATCTTTACAGTTATGAAACACTGATCAATGATCTATGGTTTCCTTCTGTTTCGCATATTCGTTATTCAGTAGTATTTTGTGCTAGAGCGTCATAAACTCGATAAATAGAAAAATTACTTGTATATACATATATATATATATATATATATATATATAAATATTTATATATATATATATATATATATACATCTATGTATGTATATATATATATATATATATATATATATATATATATATATATATATATATATATTATATATATATATATATATGTATATATATATATATATATATATATATATATATATATATACCGGGTGTCTACGGAAGGTGGCTCGCCCCTATAACTTTTTTGTTTTCGGAGATAATGAAATGAAATTGAAAAGAAACTCAACTTCATGCAACTTCCGGTTTCACCGGAAGTGACATAATCTTTCGATTTTTAAAAGGGACACCTGGTATATTTTCAGTTTTTTTGTCTCCATATGACATTTAGAATACAACCATGTATCATTTGCTACTTTTTGTAACCGTTGTTCAATTTTTTTTTCGAAATAAGTTTTTATTGTAGAGGGCTATAGATGCGTTCAAATAAATAATTTTGGTCCCAAAATGGCCCTGTTTGCCATCCAGGGACGTAGATTTGTGGGCGTGGCTTTGTTTCAGTTGTGTTGGTCGCAGGCTACTCGATGATTTCAAATGTTATTTTAATCTCGATAAGATTCTTCATTTAAAGAAAGTTCTAAGGTAATGGGATTTCAGATTTTTATCGAAAGTTTTCTTTCAACCTAATACCTAGAGTGCGGTATCAAATTGATCGTAATAAAATTATCTTTTTTTTTAACCCGACGAGCCACCATGTTGCCATTTGAAAAAAAATAGTAATAAAAGTTTTAAAATTAAACTTCACATAGCTGGAACATTTTGATCGAAAACAGTGAAGTTGAATTTTAACATACATTTTAGGACCGAAATTAGTTATTTGAACGCATCCATAGCCCTCTAGAATGAAAATTTATTTCGAAAAAAAAATTTAAAAGAAGGTAACAAAAAGTAACAAATGATATATGGTTGTATTCTAAATGTCATATGGAGACATAAAAACTGAAAATATACCCGGTGTCCCTTTTAAAAATCGAAAGTTTATGTCACTTCCGGTGAAACCGGAAGTTGCATGAAGTTGAGTTACTTGTCGAAAAATGCAGTTTTATGCATCAAACAGATCCTCTAAATTTTATTTCATTATCTCAGAAAACAAAAAAGTTATAGGGGCGAGCCACCTTCCGTGGACATCCGGTATATATATATATATATATATATATATATATATATATATATATATATATATATATATATATATGTATATATATATATATATATATATATATATATTATATATATATATATATTATATATATATATATATATATATATATATATATATATATATATATATATATATATATTATATATAAAATATATATACTTCCGGTTTCACCGGAAGTGACATAAACTTTCGATTTTTAAATGGGACACCGGGTATATTTTCAGTTTTTATGTCTCCATATGACATTTAGAATACAACCATATATCATTTGTTACTTTTTGTAACTTTTTTTAAAATTTTTTTTTCGAAATAAATTTTCATTCTAGAGGGCTATGGATGCGTTCAAATAACTAATTTATATATATATATATATATATATATATATATATATATATATATATATATATATATATATATATATATATATATATATATATATATATTATATAGGTATATATATATATATATAATATATATATATATATATATAATATATATATATCTATATACATACATACATATAATAGTTTTTTGAATAGCAATACCTTTTCAGTTAATAAAACTAGTAAGTTCAGCTCAATCGCCCATAATATTGATTCGAGAAAATAGAGACCCTCTTACAAACCCCGATTCGATTTACTATATGGTACGACCCCTGTTCGTGATACGATATCGTACAGGTTCGGCTAGCAGAATTCGCATTCAATTTTCTATTAATTAAAATGTCACGTGAATCCAAGCTCGCTTGGTGCAAATTTAATTCTTTCGTGCGAAATCTTGTAACCTTCTCGCGAATCTGCAGAATTTCGTTGAATTATCAATCAATTATCACTATCCGCTTTGCGGATCGGAGCCTAAGTACTTCATACTTATTTCAGTTTCATGAGCCGTTTTTGAGGTTGTTTTCCGAAACAATTTTCCTATTAAGAACCATCTTTATCAATATTTATAATTTAAATGAACCAGCAACCATAGGTGATAACTGGCTCTTTTTCAAAAATTATACTATTATTATCTGTTTACTGTTTTTTTTATGTTTGAAGAAAATGACATTCATTTAAGTTTACATTATATCAGTATTTCTAGTGAGTAATTATAAGTGCCGCAATCGGCGTACAATGGTTAAGTGGATCAGGATCTAGAAGCGGTTCAAACCTGGACTTCGCCATTTTTTCACAGTGTTGGACTTGTATAATCATAACAGGATGAATCGAAATTGTACATTGTGAAAAATAAAGTCATTATTATTATTATTATTATTTTCAAAAGCTATTTTATTGAAACTTTTCAATTCAACCAGACGCTTTCTAAATTGGTTATTTATATTGTGTTATAAGTTTCTTGCTGATCTTCAGAGTTTTCGAATGGAATTGATTTGTTGCTTTCAAGCAGGAGGCGTTTGGTGAATAAAGAAGATAATAATCTATATATATATATATATATATATATATATATATATATATATATATATATATATATATATATATATATATATTTATATATCTATATTTATATATATATATATATATATTTATATATTTATCTATATATATATATATATATATATATATATATATATATGTATATATATATATGAGAGGACAAATGTTTTCGCTCTATGGTAGTTTTGCTAGCTTTCAAAAGGCATATCATAATGAAAAGTTGAGAATACCAATACAATACTGAAGATTTTCTCTATCGATTTAAATACTAAAATCTAAATGTTCTTAAAAACCATATTCCTTTTTTGTTTGAGGCGTTGAACACAACGATCACTTCTTGCTCGATAACCATAGAATTGAATGTAATGTAGCGGTAAAGGTTACGCCTTAGAATTTTAGCAGGCAATATTCTCAAGATAATGGCAGGCTCTTAATGTCCATTCGGCATTTCTCTGAATTGTCAATAGACATTAATGTGCATTATTTGGACCCCTTCAAAATAAAACTAATATCCTGGGGTTGAACAATTCACAAAATTGTTTCTGGAAGATAAAACAGCATGATAACTAATTCGATACTCCAAATGTAATTACTTGAACAATTTGTGCCGTTGTGGTAGGTAGATTTTAGTACCACTCAATATAATGAAGAATAGTTTCCATTGCCTAAATAATTTTTACTATCATACAATTGAGATGAGCTATGTGAATGCGCGGGCTCGCAAGAAAAAAAAGACAGTGTCTGTCGTACTTGCAGAAAAAATTTCGTTATACGTAGTATCGAGTATCACAGAAAGGTAGGAAACATTCAGCTACTAAGTATATATATATATATATATATATATATATATATATATATATATATATATATATATTTATATATATAAATATATATATATACATATATATATATATATATATATCTATATATATTATATATATATATATATATATATATATATATATATATATATATATATATATATATATATATATATATATATATATATATATAGGATGTTCCAGAATAACGTCAGAAAATTTCGAGAGGTTATTCTTAAAGATATTTTAAGTAAAAAAGTTCCCATGAGTGTAGGTCCGCAAATGCTTCCTCACCGAAATACAGGGTGTTGAAGTTTGAAAAAAATGAGTTTTTTAAAAATATCTTATAACATTGTTATAGCTCCTTAAACTCTATAAACTACTGCTGGAAGTTTTTCCAAAACTGTTAAGGAACGGAGAATAGGGGGTACCGAGGGTTTCATTCAACCATATTTTTGAGGCAGGTCATTATTGGTGAATAAAAATGAAATAATCAATAAATCTGGAATTGTTTGAATCAATTTTGTCTCTTCCTTCAATTCAATATTCTCAATCGTTTTCAAGATAATTATGCATAATTCCTTTTGAACATTTTCCTGGAAAAAATATTTGATAATTAAAAATGTGGTTACCATGACTACTCGCAATCGCAATGCCGAACATATACCAGAATTAGGTTTAGTATTTTGAAAGGTTTTCGCTTTGTTCTATTTCGTGAAAAAGAAAACGCTTGAGAATATCAAATTGAAGCAAGAAACAAAATTCATTCAATAGACTTCAAATTCATTACTTTTCTATTTATTAATGATGGCCTCCCTCAAAAATACGGGTTAATGAAACTCACGGTACCACTGTATTCTCCGCCCCTGAACAGTTTTGGAAAAAATGACAGCACTAGTGTATGGAGCTTGGAAAACTATAACAATGTTCTTAAGTAGCTTTCGTGGTTTCGAAGATGTTTAAAAAAAATGATATATTTTTTTTCAAACTTCAACATCCTTTATTTCGGCGAGGAAGCATTTAAGGACCTATACTCATAGAAAGCTTTTTTCTTAAAATGTCTTCTGGAATAACTTCTTCAACTTTTCTGACGTTATTCTGGAATACCCTATATATATATATATATATATATATATATATATATTTATATATATATATATATATATATATATATATATATATATATATATATATATATATATATATATATATATATATATATATATATATATATATATATATATATATATATATATATATATATATATATATATATATATAGGTATATATATATATATATATATATATATATATGTATATATATATATATGTATATATATATATATATATATATATATATATATATATTATTTATATATATATATATATATATATATATATATATATATATATATATATATATATATATATATATATAAATGCTCAACAATCCATTCATTCTGTAGATAGAAATTTTTTTTTCTGTAATGCAATTATGTTTTTTCGAACTAACGATGTTTTCATTTCATTCGTTTTTATCGAATATCATAGCGATTTTGCTATGATTTTCCAATTTCGAATGATATTCTATGTACACAAGTTACATTGAAATCCAATTAATACCATTCAAAGAACCTGATCAAAAATCGGTTCAAAAATGTTTATCCTGTAGTAAATGTGATTAACGATATACACCTGTGTGAATATCAGTACATTCCACTGAAATGACCTCATAATTTATCCAGCAATTGCCATCAAACAATACTTCATTCTTGATTGATTTACTGTGTTCCCCCGCATGTAGAACGAGAACAAGTTTGCACGTTGTTCACTGCTTTTCCATTGAATAGAAAATGAGAGATATTATGAGTAAAGTTTTTCAGTGAAGATACGCTGGTTTTCTAGAGTACTTTTTCAAATCGATCATTGTAGCATGATTTGTATGTTAAGTTAATCGTAAATACGATTCTCATTCAAGTTCGAATGAATTGAAAACTCTGTTAAAGATATAGATTGAAGTATTTCCTGTAATTATTATTTGAAAACATATATTTTATATTATAATCCACTATTAACAGACAGATGCTTATAAAAATATTTTTGGATATTTATTCAAATTTCTATTTATAAATTTCCTCAGTATTAATAACTCTCTATATTCTTATGGTTCTCACAAGATTCTCCAAAAATTTCAAGAATCTTGAAAGCTAGACAACATAAGTCCCAATTATAGTTAATCTATTAACTAGAAAAGTAATACTTAAGAAAGTTTTTGCTCAGAAGCCTTTTTTATCAATAATTGTGTATTTCTTTTTTTGATTCTCATTTAAATCAGAAAATCAAGCGGTTACCATGTTTGATAGTATCATTGGTTTCTTAATCAATATAATTATGTTATATTTTGATTTCTTCTCAGTATAACTACACTATGACACTATGACCAATTACATACTCATAATTTTCCATACATTGATTCTCTAGTTAATGAAGAAGACGAAACTATTCTCACAATTTCTGTTCGCTTGATTTCTAACTCATTCCATAATTTTAATCGGATATTCTTCAGATAATCATAAATAGATTGAAAGTCTCTAGTCTTTGAGCCCTTTATCTGAATCAAATATTCATCAAAGTACTGCCAATACTTCTTCAGTTGTATGTTCTTGGTTATAGTTTTTCTTCTTCTTCTTCCGGTGCCGTACCCGGTTTCGGGCATAGGCGACCTCTCTACAACTATTCGTGTTGTGCGTGATCCAGTGATACACGAATAGAAGGGACCTACAGTTTTATGACGGTTCCGAAAGTCTTTATAGAGAGGCTTTACTAGGCAGAATACTTCTCGGTGGTTTGCCATTGCCTTCCGAGAGGTGGCTCTGCATTAATTTGTTGTTTCAGCCGGTATTAGATACACCGACCTTCTGTTCAGTATTCCAACGCACTGACCACACAGCTACGGAGAAACATATAGTTTTTACTAATTAATATTATTCAAAATCACATATTTTCTTCAGAAGCCATAAATATTATTTCAATAATCACTTATTCATAAACGAAATTCATAATTACTTTTTATATTACCCCCTATGTTTGTTGAATATTTCTGTTCTCCTACTGTCAAAAGATTCTGTTAATCTAGTATTATTAAATTCCTAATATTTTTATGTTATATGCGGAAAACGTGTATTTTTTGGCGAAGGCGCTGGTATTTTTTCAAGCAGTTAATTTATAAGTAAAATTTTTTGTAAATTCTTTCTGTGATATTTGTTACAGTGACAATTAAGTACTTAAATTTATCTGAATTACACATAGTTTCTACATTTATTAATTGGAAATTGTGTTTAAGTGCTTATTACGATATTGTGATAATTATGTAATCGGATTTTCTTTCGAACTGGAACAAAAATATAAGAAAAATTACATTTAGAACTAGAAATTACTTCCATCAACTTCATGAAAATCATTCTTCATAGAAGAAATACGTATAATGTGATTTCTTTCTGCCCTTTTCTCAGGTGAATAAAAATTTCTAGATTTGTCAAAACTTAATAATAATTTTTGAAGTTTCAGTTTTACGAATACTTTGATTATTTTGAATAAATTGAATAAAAGTAACTATAGCTAAATAAGTCATATCAAACATTTGACTGATAGACAAATTGTAGTTTTTCGCAAGTAATAGAATATATTCAACGAATTACAAATGACATCATAGCACTCTTAGAATCTGTCCACTTTTAGAAAACAAATTACACGGGATATTTCACAGAAATGGCTTTTTTGTCATAAACTACTTTTCGATGCAGCTGACAGCTACGTATATACGAGTTTATTTCCTTCCCGTCCGAGTGACATGACATGTCCGAATCGGCCTGAAAGTGACAGATAGATGAATCTGCGGACTTCGTCAAGTGAAAGCGCTGTCATAGAATGGGACTCTGTCCCGTGTCATTTTCTTCTTCGTTTACAGAGCTGGGATGAATCCAACCACTCATACACTGACTTTTGACTAGCCAGCGAGTTGGAGGGGTGGTTTGTAGGAAATTTTCGAGCCGACAGGGGCGCTAGGCCTATTGTAAACAGTGTGCCAGTGCAAGCCGGCGGTGGAGGATGCACCCTCTTTGAATTCAGTCGATCGAAGTTCGCGCGAGTTAACATGGAGTGCGATCGTTTGTTCTATGATCATATGGTGGTTTTTGCGAAATATCTAAGTTTATTACAAAGAGGTGAGTTTTGCATATATAAATTTCTGACAGAAAATTCATTGAGAAATACAATTGAAATTGTCAATGCCGTTCGTTCGATTATTCCTTGAGTGATATATTCACTTCTTGTGTTCAAGAAAATTTCTGAAAATTGATATCTTTCAAATCTCTGAATTTTAATTTCAACCGGTAGATTCTTGCTATTATATAAAATTGTAATATATATATTTTTCAAGGTATATTCTTTTATTAACAGAATTTAAGGTGACTCAATCTTACTATGTGAATATTCAAATTTTAAATTCTTGGTTCTTTTCATGTATAATCTGCAGTTGCATATTTTTTACAGATTATAAATTTTACATTGATCTGCTTCATATTTCTAGTTTAGTTAGTATATCTGAAGTGTTGGGTTTTATATATTGTTCTTTTTATATTCCTACTTCGATATATCAATCTCATATTAATTAAAGTACAGCAGAAATAATTTTTAGTATAAAATATGTTATTTTCGCTTTAGAATATGATATACAATCTTACCGAATAGTAGTATAGAATGTCAATTCGAACATCATAGATAAATATTCATTTCAGCTGGATTAAAATCAATACCGCTGAAATAGTACTGTGCCTTTTTTAAATGAAATATTTCAGCAAAGTTATTTATTTAATTTATATACCTAACTCGGTGAAGTTGTATACATAGAATCGAGAATGTCATGCGGTCTTCATATATATATATATATATATATATATATATATATATATATATATTTTATACTTTACTTATTTCGAAACCAAATAATTTCTACTAATGGTCATTCAGTAGTCGGAATTGGACCGTAGGTCATTTAGTTAAAGTGTTGGGCAATGGAACGTATGTACTAGTATACAATGATTATATAAAATGGCAAAGGCTCCGGAGTAGAAACTAAATTTGTTACACTTTTTATATATGAATTTAAGCTTTCTACACTCCTTATCTATATAAACTTGAGTTTAAAAAATCTTCGCTCGCAGTATGCGTTAAAATGGGTACAACTTTTTCCCTCACGTATAAATATATAGATATATTGCTTTCATGTATTGTTATGAAATAACTACATTATCTTGCATTCATTCAAGTATGCGGAATAAATACTGAATATCTATGAAACGAAGAAACGTGATTTCCTATAATAATTATGAAGCAATAAGTAGCATATAGAGTGAAGACCTTTTATAACACCGTTTGAGTTTCGGTTCTTCTATAAGATAGAATAGAAAGCCAGTTTGTTTTGTTTATTTACCTCTTGTGAATCCTTTCCAGAATTTTTTTGAGACTGTTCTTAAATCTGAAATTTCATGTAATTTGAATTTCAGAGTAATAATACATACACAAAATAGAGTCTGATAGCAGTTTTTCTCCAATTTATTGCATTTAATATATTTTTTATAGCTCACTGACTTCAAAAGGGTTAAGATCGTCCTTATTCACTTGTGAACGCAAGTGGTTTATCACAAATAAGTTAGGTGTCGAAAAGTCGGCACGCGCAGCTTCTCTAACATTGCTTTAAACGGCAGCTGTCTCTGTTCTATTTCTAAATGATTTTGCGTCGAACTAAGTCTGTTACGACTATGATATTTTGGTATTGTGAATTACATAACACCCTCTTTATAAAGTTGCTCGCACTTCTTAAAAAAAAAAATTTTTTTTGTTGATTTCCTATCATTTATGAATTACTATTTTGCTTCATAAAGAAGGAATGCCCGGTAATCTTTATTTTGTAGATTCGACATAAATACTACAGTAATCAATTATCTGTAGTCCAGATGGTTGGGAAATTGTCTAGGGCACAGACTGTACCATGTTCGAATCCCGGATAAGATATGGATGTGATGGTCCAGAATTGCAAATTGAATTATATACATCTAAGTGTACTATGATCTGCTGAGTAACGTACTAGCTTACGAACCCATGAGGGTAGGGGGGTGGAAAAATTCATATTCTTGAAATTTGTTTATATACAGAGGCAAATCACACATTAATATATATAAAAGATTTGTTTTGCAATATGAGCTTTGATTCATTGATACTTCAGGCTAAATGATGTTATAAGAAACTAGTTTGGTATTTTGACCTTGCAGATGATAAGTTGTATTATGGTATTATATTTAGATATTTAATTTTCATAATATGTAATTTGATAACAATGAACTTGATAATAATTAGGATCAGGAATTACAAACTATAAAATATTTCTAAAATGAATGTTGTTAGCTTCACTGCTAGGCAAAACTTAAATTAATTCAGAAGAGAGTTACAGTAATAAGCGATAGTTACATCTTAAAAATACAGAACATTAAGTGACTGAAATCACAAAAGACAAATAATACATAAATGGTTTCATGGCTTTGAAAAACCTGACCCATAAAGCTTGTTTAGCGTTGGATTCCTCTTAAGCAGTTTTTATCCTCTAGTTTTCAACCTAGATAATTATTGTTTGAATATGCTAACAATACGGATTTAAATCTTTCCAACATATAATAAAATTCAGTGCGAAAGGAAATATTTAATGCTCTCTGACGTCTGCAAAACATTTCCTAAAGATTTATAGGGCTCAGTAATCACTGAGGAATTCAAAGTGGGGCCAAGCATACAGTTAATTTCGGTAACTGTTGAGTGACACATGGTGAATTTAAGATTTTATTATGTGGGCGAGACGACATGTTATTCAGTTCAATATCCCAGTCCCTTGTCCTTTTTCGGACGTAGGATATCAGAGGTTGATTTGAATGCTGAAATTTGCGAAATTCCAACTGACTAGAGGAAGTTTATATGTTTTTCTCACTGAAAAAGTCTGTAATCTTCTTGTTTTCCCAGTTACAACTCAAAACAGAAGCAAAGAATGGGCATATATTTAAATGTTAGAATGTTTTCTGGTTCATCTATTCATTTTCTTGAAATATATTCGAATAAACGCAATTTTGTGAATTTTGAGGCTCCTAGTCATTCTAATTCTGCTTCCAGTATTCCAAAAATTGATAACTATATAAAGATATTACATTATCATCTCACTACCTGTTAATTGAGTAGAATCATTTGAAAATACGTACATTTGAAATTCATAAAAGGGTGAGAAAAAAATTTCATTCACTATATAATTTTTTTGCTTCGATAAATATATTCAAAAACATATAACAAAACTTCCTACCTGATCCGAGATCATAATTTCATTTCGAAATGCACTTTCTTGCGAAATGGGGAATTTTTATTGTCACTTTTACGTAAACTATCGAGAGCCTTTATCAACCCCTGGGTGCTCTGATTTTTTCAAATACTCTTCATCTAACACTTGTCATTTATTCCATATCGTTGAACAGGTATGCTGACGAATATTGAAATTCTTTCACTCCAAGTTGTATTTTCTTAATCATTTCATAATTTCCTTCACGAGTAAAAGCGTGACGTTTTCCATTTCAAAACGCTTGGTTTACGCAATCCAATAGAAATATGATTACTTAAAATGCCGACAAGAAAAAAGTATATCAATAAGCATGAGCCCAGAAATGATAATATTCAATCAATTGAATATTGTTAATGAGGTCTGATACTTTGGGAAGTTTCAGACCATTAACAAACTCAAATCGAGAAAATTTCATATATTATTCATTTTAAATATATATATATATATATATATATATATATATATATATTATATATATATATATATATATATATATATATATATATTTATATATATATATATATATATATATATATATATATATATATATATTTATATATATATATATATATATATATATATATATATATATATATATATATATATATATTCATATGAATAGTACTAACAGAATATATTGCAACAGAAAATCTTTTGTTTAACGTACCTTGCTAACAATTGAAGGTTACTACCGAGCAGTTATATAAATATATAAATTTTCTTATGTAAACTGAAAAAAAAAGGTTATTCAAACTCACATGTTATGAAACAAAGGAATATCTAGCTAAAACAAAAAATAAAATAAATTAAATAAAGACTAAACCGTCATTAATTATCTCCAGATCCAGACAGCTATCCATTAGTTCTCCTCGCTATGACATGCAGGTGACATATTTCACTCTTCCGCTCACCCCTCAGTCTGTTTCTGCATTGATCTGACCATCCAGTTGTGAGGGGTGGAGGGAGATGGTTCGTCACCAGACTCTCGGACACGACTGTCACCCCCGTAAACGTCCAAAGCGACAGGTCTCTGAGTCTTTCGAAAAGAGAAGTTCTTGTTCAATCAATAATAGGGGACATAACTTTATGTACATGTCTATATCTTTCAAGATTTCAATTATGGAGTATGGAGGGAATTATAAAGAAATTTTTTTTTTCCTTGCGTAGAAGGCTTGATAAAATACTACTTTTTATAACACTTGTAAAAATTCAATACATCTAAACGCAAAGTTCATATTTCGATAATCGCACATCATCACTCATTTTGTACCACTTTTACTTTTCGATAGGATAGAGGCATTACGAGTAGAAATATTTGACTGCATTTTGTCACAATTCCAAATAGGTAGGTGAAATATTTATATATATATATATATATATATATATATATATAAATATATGTATATATATTTATATATATATATATATATATATATATATATATATATATATATATATATATATATATATATATGAATATATATATATATATATATATATATATGTATATATATATATATATATATATATATATATATATATATATATATATATATATATATATATGTATATATATATATATATATATATATATATATATATATATATATATATATATATATATATATATATATATATATATATATATATGTATATATATATATATATATATATATATATAAATATATATATATATATATATATATAGAGTAAAGTGGGGTAATATGGCAACATAAAATTTAAATGCTCACATTCTGATAACCAACGCGCCTAGATGAAAGACGATGGCTGCACGTTAGAGCTTACACAATATATGTATCCGTCCAGAGTCGTTCGTTGCCATATTCCCACAGAGTAAAAGATTGCAAGTAAAAATACACAAAGATAGCCTGTTGCCATTTTACCCCATATCATGGGTAATATGGCATCTTGCGATAGGTAATATGGCAACATGCTATTCTCTTAAGAAATGAACTATTCTATGAAATTCCAAAAAAACTTTATTTTCGCAACAAAACATACTTATATATATCATTGAATCTTATGTCTACAGAGCTAAAGGCACACTTGGTACATGCTCTGGAACACAATCTGCACAATATATGTTTGAAGGAGTACATATCTCGTGAACCCAATGCTTACATTTCACACATTGCAGCCAATCACATTTTGGACCTTTTTTATCAAAATAGTATCCACGGCATTGTGAACAATATTCTGATTCATCAAATTCCAATTCTGACTCACCGCTCTCCATTGTAGGCACTTCTAATTCGCTTTCTGATGAACTCGTATTAGGAATAGCACCACGTCTTTTCTTTCGAGTAAATGTGTTAGTTTTTCCTTTGTTCTCTTTATTGGCCTCATCTTTTTCCATCTTATCTTTTTTACGTTTTAGCTTTGCAGCTTCCTTTTTGCCTTTAATTTCTTTTTTGTTTCGTTTCTCTTTAATTGTTTTTGGGCATGTGAGTAATTGAGCATGCTGCTTTCTTTTCTGACACCCGCTTGGACCAGGTATAACTGGAATAGGTAAGATCGTTTCAAATGATACTTCATTGTTATCAATATTATTGTTCTTATCATTTGAATTATCTTCAGTGGCATTGTTGTCGGCATCATCAGAAATAACACCATCGGCATTATCAGAAATAACACCATCGGCTTTATCAGAAATCACACCATCGGCATTTTGATCTAAATTATTGTTCCTAGGAATTGTCACAGGATTTTGCTGGATGAAAGCATGATCGGGAATTATAGTTGCATCAAATGGATGGATTCCACAGGTTCTAAAACCCGAAACCCCATTTTGAACCGTAGCTGCTTTACACCATGCATTGTTTAAGAGTGCCGGAAATTGTAGCCTATTCAATTTTCGACCAGGATGATTATGTATCCAGTTATTACAGGCTTGTGACCAATACGTTTTTAAAGGTTTGAAAAACGATCTGTCTAGTGGCTGCAGCCAGTGTGTGGTATGGCTTGGTAGACACAACATGATGACATCGTTGCTTGCAGCTAAATTCAATAACTCTACATCCGAACAGTGCGACGAATGGCCATCTAGGATGAGCAAAACTTTACCTGGTTCTTTCCTTGCACTAAAGTGCTCTCGAAGCCATATTTTAAAAATATCTGCTGTTACATATGCCGATTTTTCATTCATTATAACTTTACCTCCAGGAGGCAAACCATCTTCGAACTCTTGTTTTTTCTTCTTGCCTTTGAAAATACAAACGGGAGGAAGGAAATGACCTTCTGCATTCACACATGCTATAACTGACACAGTCTCACCTTTCTCACCGCTGGTAATACAGTTTACGGTTTTGGTGCCTTTAGTGGCAATAACTTTTCCTGGGTTATTGTTTAGTTGTAGCCCTGATTCATCGATATTAAATATTTTCCTCGGAGTGTTCATTAAATCATTATCTATTAATATTTTCTGTAAAAGATCGAAGTATCGTTGGCATTCATCTTTCGACATACCTTGCGCTCGCGCTATAGACATACCCTGAGCTTGGCGAATTGACAATTCAGGATGTCTTTTCATAAACGATACAAACCAGTAATGCCCAGCTCGCTTTTTATCGACATTGAAGGTATTTGGAATATTATTTTGAACCGCAAAAGAAAATGCAATATTTTTCACATCAACTGATGTAAGTGCAAATCCATGCTTTTCCATAGTTTGAATATATTTTACCAAACTTGCTTCATGATCTGAAGATAGACAACTTTTGCGGCCTAATTTCTCCTTTCTGAGGTTTCCAGTACGGGCAGGAACGTTGTACGTACGGCTTATTTGGCGAACAGATCCTCTACCATGTCTAAGATCTTCGACAGCATTGCGAAGATTTTCTTCAGACCATAAAGCTCTTACATTTTTCCGAACAAAAATACGTGGCATCTGAAACAAAAAAACAGGGAAGGGTAATACGCCGCTGCACGGGGTATTACGCCGCAGTTAAAAAATGATGGCATAATACCCCATATTGCATCTTATGACGAATAAAATGAAAACACATATTTATTATACGTATAACGGAGTGTTCAGCCAAAGAAAAGTAAGGTTATGAATCAATCTTTGGCATACTCCTATTAAAATTAACGAAAACTACTTAGAACTTTCTTCACGACTATGTATACCTTAACATAAAAAAACATTTTACACGGTGCTTACCTTTAAATTGATGTTTTTCACTAAAAAACTGATATATCGTTTTGTGAATGGTTCAGGCGTGTTTCCTATGTAGCACTAATATGGCTGAACGGACACTGTTGCCAAATGTTGATTTGGAACTAAAATATCAAACTGCGGCGTATTACCTAGCGCGGCATATTCACCCAATTTACTCTATAAGTATATATATATAGAAAACAGAATTCTTCGTGTTATCGATACACGTTCGTGGCAATAAAATGAAGTGAACTAGGACATTTATTCGAAACTAATCAAACAAACCTCCTAGCGGAGCTGGTTATACGAGTTCACGAAACATCGAAATACCTCCACACACCTTGTATATATATATATATATATATATATATATATATATATATACATATATATATATATATATATATATATATATATATATATATATATATATATATATATATATATATATATATATATATATATATATATATATATATATATATATATATATATATATATATATATATATATATATATATATCTATATTTATATTTAAAGTAAAGATCTAGGTTACTTAGTAATTCGTGTACAAATTTTGGATGAAATGTTTCTTCTCAACAAACCCAGAGAGAAACTGTTCACTTTCAAGCTTATTCTCAAAGAATTCTACTTCAACATTAGCTAATGTGATTGATATGGACAGTTTGTTTAAAAATGTAGAAAATGAAAAATGTTGATGCTTCTTCTCCGATTGAAATCCGAATACTAATTTTTCAGACAGATATCAATCAGCGAAATGTAGATATTACTTTCCGTGCAACTAAGACACTTTGCTTCCTAGTCAGGAATAGTGATACTGTCATAAATAGCAAATAGTGGAAATTTTTTTAAGTTGAACATGTACAATAGGTACGTAATATTTTCAAACGAAAATTACTACAAACATCAAGTTGTTCTCAAAATTAATGACAGGATTGCTATACAGCATGTCTATAGAAGAGGTAGGTACCCAAGAGAAAAAACTTTTTTTTCTCAGTTTTAGCGAAGAATGTTATTTTTACAAAAAGTTTTGCTTGTTCAGAAACCCAATAAAATGAAATAAAATTCAAGTTTTTCAAAAACTGATTCATTTTATATTCAATTTCTTGTAAAGTAAAGTTCGTGTGACTTGTGGTGGTAAGTCTTGTGTTAAAGTTTTCTGGTCGCGCAATGGCCTCTAACATGACCTAACGACTACTAAGTAGCCGGGACCACCATCTTTACGTGTCTTCCGAAACACGGAGCGGCGATTAAATTCGTTGGAGTGGCCCGGGGATCGAACATGGTACCTTGCGGTTAGCAGTCCACCACTCTACCGCTGAGCCATCGCCGCTCATTTCTTGTGAAACCCTATGAATTTTTACACTAAGTTGGAAATATAATAATAATTTAGTGAGTGTCTAATTTCGTTTTTAATTTTTTGAATTCATTCCTCGTACATTCAGTAAATTTTCATTAAATAAATTAATTGCATACTTGTATGAAACAGCTCCAATATTATAGTACTTTACAAGATATATTCTTTATTGAAGAGTTATCTTAGTTGAAAAAGAATGACAATTTGAAAATTAATTACTGAAGTTAACAGTTATACCTAGAAAATCGAAAAACTCACTAGATTATTACTACGTTTCCGACCTTAATGCAAACATTTCATAGGGTTTTATAGATTGAATATAAAATAAAGCATGTTTTGAAAAACATGCATTTTATTTCATTTTATGGGGTTTTTGAACAAGCAACTATTTTCATCAAGAATAGCATTTAGCCCTAAAATTGAGAATAAAAAGTTTTTTCTCTTAGGCACATCATCCGTGGACACGCTGTATATATCGATATTTCTTTACGACACCCACAAAAAATTATTTTATTTATTGAACGGTGATTATTTTCTTAGTAGTCAACAAAGTCCTATGATTTCTTCCCAATTTTATCGAATGTTTCCTCCAAAGAAAAAAAAACCGTGTAAATTGTGAAAATTCGCAGAGTATATTCAAATAACTTATTAACAAGCACTTTAATTACCTCGGTTCAAGTTTTATGGCAGCCACACTTGTTAGGATATTCTAACGCAAATAACTGTTGCAGGACTGAACGTATCGTGACGTGTGGAGCTACCATTAGCCTAGCTAATCTCGGCTTTACTACCTTCGGCAGTCAATCGATCTACTACTTTGCTATACATAAAGTGAACAAGGAAAATTCTTTAATAATTTAAAAAATTATCAAACAACTTTCCAACGGTAAATTATAGAAATTGTCAAGTCACCCCGACTCAAAATCTGCATACAGCTGTTTCGATCTTATTAGATCTCATCAGTGCAGCTTATTTGACTCCGAGTGAATTAACAAATTTCTAATTGCTCCCCAATAGAAATCGTGGTCAGTAACATTGTCTGGATAACAACCCAGAGTGCCCTCCCACCAAAGATATTGGGCACCAACAATTCACCGCTTAGACCGTGAATCGATCGTGAATGCAGAATTTTCGTTGCGGAATACGTATAACCAGCTCCCTTGGAAAGCTGTTTGATAATTTTTTAAATTATTAAATAATTTTTCTTGTTGACTTTATGTAATGTATGAAAATGATCATGGTTAACAAGTATGTTTTTCATGATTTGATTACAACTTAGCTGCCTAATCAAACAAATAAATATTATTGTATCCTTGAGAAATTAAAAACGCATCATTTCCGACCAAAAATATGTATAATTTTTTACACTTTCATTTAGTTAGTCATACCAATTATATAATTAGGAGATTCCCTAAGTTTGAAAAAATAAAGATTGGAATTGAGATTTTCAAGTTTGATTTGATTACGTATACGAGTATTATTATATTTACTTAGTTGGTTCACATATGAAAAATATCATAGTCGAAATGAAGTTGGAGCCGAATCAATCTAAATCAGATTCTTATACATCTTTGGCAGATTATTGGTTCCCGAATCGAGGAAATGAGGTATATCCCAGAATATCAGAATCTATTTTCAACTGTGTAAAAAATGAAGAACGAAATAGCAGTGTCTCTGAAACCAACTTTGAAAAGTGGCTATCTCATTAATCAGTGACCCAAAGCATGATTTATATGAGACACTAAATTACGAGGACGAGAGATGGAGATCCGCCTCGTGAAAAGACATATGACCCCATTCCCAATTTAATATCAACTTTTGACAAATGCGAAACATTCAAACGTATCATCTCTTCGCCGTAGTTGATGTTTTATCGCCAGAAAGCAGAGCGTTCCTTAGTAGTTGGGTACATGAAGTTGTAAGCAAGAACGTTTTATAATCTACATATTCCCTTATGTATTTATGTATATGTATGTATATATATATATATATATATATATATATATATATATATATATATATATATATATATATATATATCCACTTTAGATCACAGTCTTATTTTTACTATATGAATGTTACGAGACATCGACTGATATATAGGTTTATTTGTATTTACTCTTTATTCCATACAATATTGTAGCACGTAGCAGATGATTGACAAGTTTTCATTTATATCCTTAGTAAAATGCAGCATGAATTGATAATATAATAATATCGTTTTAGGAAGATAACCTCACATTCTGTAAGTGATTGTTCTTATATCTTTTTGTTTCTTGATGTATGTAACTGTTAAAATTTATACCAACCCTGAGGAAGGAGCAAAGGAGCTCCGAAAGATCGGTAAGGAATAAAGAGTAATTACAAATAAACCTATATATCAGTCGAGGTCCCTTAACATTCATATATATATATATATATATATATATATATATATATATATATATATATATATATATATATATATGTATATATATATATATATATATATATATATATATATTATATATATATTATATATATATATATATATATATATATATATATATATATATATATATATATATATATATATATATATATATATATATATATAGGGTGTGCCAATCTTACGACAAACTTCGGTATATGGGTTATTTTAAGAGATATCAAAAAATGATATCAACAAAAATGGTAGATGTCTTTAAGGTCCATATTTTGAAATTATCTCGAACTATACAGAGTGTTGCATAACTCCGTTACAAACTAAACATATGGTTTTTCAAATGAGTACCCCTGTATATTATACCGAATTCGGACTACTCACATTTTTTTGAAGCTTTTGATTCCAGGTTTTGCTATCTTATACAGAGTACTTCAGAAGATATGGACACGTTTATATGAAAATCGTAGGTAAATCAACGCTCTGTAGCTTATTGTGCGTTGGAGAAAAAATTTTATTTTGCCTAACAGAGTTTCGTAATATGCAATATCTCCGTATTATATTAAATTTGAATTATTTTTCATTTTGTATACAGGGTGGACAGAAACTCGAACCTTTAATTTTCTCTCTCATTTCAAATGGAACATCCTGTATTTTATAGCACGAATAGAATCTTCTATTATGTAACTTCAATTTTTGTGAAGCATTCCCTATACCCAAAAGTAATAAAACCAGAGGTATTTTGTAATATTTATTGTGAACCATAATTATAAACCTTAAATGTGAAAGCAATACACGTTGAATGTAACAAAAAATCCTAAATAATAATAAATCTTAATAAATAATTTATTCTTAACAAAACAAGTCACCAAAAGTATAACTCGAACCGTAATATTAAACTAAATGTTCAAAGTGTTCATCGTTAGCATCAATTTCAACGCTAACTGAGAAAATGTAATGGTTTCCAGCATTGCATTGATGTTAACGGGAACACTTTGAACATTTAGTTTAATATTACGGTTAGAATTATACTTTTGGTGACTTGTTTTGTTAAGAATAAATTGTTTATCAAAATGTATTATTATATAGGATTTTTGTTACATTCAACGTTTATTGCTTTCACATATAAGGTTAATAATTATGGTTCACAATAAATATTACAAAATAACTCTGTTTTTATTAACTTTGGGTATAGGGGATGCTTAACAAAAAATAAAGTTATATAATAGAAGGTTCTATTTGTGCTATCAAATACAGGGTGTTCCATTTGAAATAAGAGAGAAAATGAAAGGTTCGAGTTTCCGTCCACCCTGTATACAAAATGAGAAATAATTCAAATTTAATATGAAACGGAGATATTGCATCATATTACGAAACACTGTTAGGCACAATAAAAATTTTTTCTTCAACGCGCAATAAGCTACAGAGCGTTGTTTTACCTACGATTTTCATATAAACGTGTCCATATCTTTTGAAGTACTCTGTATAATATAGCAAAATCTTATATCAAAAGCTTCAAAAAAATGTGAGTAATCCGAATTCGGTATAATATGTAGGGGTTCTCAACTAAAAAACCATATGTTTAGTTTGTAACGGAGTTATGCAATACTCTGTATAGTTCGAAATAATTTCAAAATATGGACCTTAAAGACATATACCATTTTTGTTGAAAACATTTTTTGATATCTCTTAAAATATCCCAAATACCGAAGTTTGTCGTAAGATTGGTACACCCTGTATATAAATATATATATATATATATATATATATATATATATATATATATATATATATATATATATATATATATATATATGTGGTATTCATCTTCAGTTACTAATTTCAATCGCAGCCGCAAAAAATTAATGAAACATAGTTGCATTTTTTGACTCTTCTAAAACTGATAAAAACTAAGTTATTTTAATATTTCAAAAGCTTTGAGAAAGTCACGCATTTCGTCAACTTCTAAATGAAATCAGTTTGCATTTTGATGTGTGCGAATGTGTAATAAAATTGAATATTTTAACAAGATATTTTTCCAAACAGCGGACGGAATTTCAGCTGGTATGATCAAATTCTCGAGTCTCTGATATATCCTACGGTGCATCTCTTAGTTTTAGTAAAATATGTTTCTGTAAAAGTTTGTTGATTATTGTCTATTTATTGTAAACAACGAAAAAACGAACGATTTTGTTACTCATAGAACACTTGAGGAATGAAAAGCAGTCGCTTTCGATAATGCCGAAGTTCATGACAGTTTTCAACAAAGAAAACTCTTTGATGGATTGACGTTACATAGACTTCCTAAAAAGAATTCATATATTTCGATCAATCACGTCACAGTTGAGAGAAGATACTCTCATGTCTTCACTACTGTTCTGACCATATCAATTTTTTATTGTTTCGCTTAATTTCTTTACAAGAGTAAATAGATCACTTTATGAAAGATTATTTGCCACATTTTATAGTTGCAAACTTTAGAATTCTCAAATTTATCCATAGACTAAAAACAAAAACAAAATTGTTGAAGAATTCTATCAAGAAAGTTCTTCAAATTGTAACTTTCAGACGAATTCAAGCAGAGATCACTAGAAGAAGTGAAATCTCTTAATTGAAGCTGCTGCGATTCAGAAAAATAGTTGAAACAGTGCACTCAAAGAACATGAGCTCAATACACTTTAAAAATTGAACTTTCTAACTCAATTGGTATGAGCCGTGGACGTGCAAAAATCCTCAAACACCACGAAAAAACTACATTAAAAACAACAATATTAAAATGGTGGCGATCAAAGAAAAATGTTTTTACTACCAAAAAGATTTTCCTTAGCATCAACCCAATCTACGTACAAACTTTCAACCCTCTAACAAAATTTGGGGAGGGATTGAGGTTAGAAATACATGGTAGCAGTAAACGCTCTCCAAAAACGCCATAGAGACCGAATTTCAGATATGGTTTAGTTAATCAATTTCCTCATCTTTTGTCATCAGTTTTCGTTCGTGAATCACAAGCCTTGCCTAAAGTTTGAATATGCAAAAATTTTGACTGTTTTGTGATGCATCAAAAAACACCCCAATTCAGCTCAATCGGTCTGATGATGGAAATACAGATATGAACCGAAAAGAAATATTTACTCCTGTATATCCAGAATTTCAATAAACGTGGCCCAGGAGGTCTAAAATGGATATAAAAAGCACGTCTGACGATACAGTGCAATATTGTTCAAAATATCAAAGAAATCTAATGCTTGATATTGATTTTGGCATAAATGTACTATACAATATTCACTGGAGTAATTACAACATAAAAATTTCATTACTAGATGTATTTGGCAGACTTCCGAATACTAAATATATAAAATATTCATCGCATTCATCAAAAATTATGAAAAGATAAAATAAAGTCGTTAAGTAAATTTTCTAAAACGAAACATTTCCAAATCACATTTCGAAATACGTTACGAATTTTCAGTATATGTCGGAAACGTCTTCCACTTAGAATGATGTATTAAAGTTTCAATAACTGTCCAAAGGAAGTCTGCTGTATCAGTGGAACTTGTCCGAATTGTCCAATATACCTTACTTCACGAATATCGCCGTCTCCAAGATTGCAAAACAGATCTGAAAGGGACAAATACTTTTCAGTTTTACATTCAAAGTGTCAGCTAGAAAGACTGTTACATATGCAATGAAGTTCAGTTTCGGACACTGGCTTGTCAAGGTTTGAGAGAAGTTAAGCTTGGAAAACGTAAATAAGATTTGCTTCCTAGTGTTGCATGTGCAGAATTTATTGGAGATATCAGATAAAAGAAAATACGTGTTAACAGCATATATTGAAGTTCTTGGACCTAGAGATAACTAATGTGAATAATTCTCTCGGTTTTGATATTTATAGAAAACCTACACTTACAGATACCATAATACATAAAAATAGTGTTAATTCAAATAAAATAAAATAAAATAGGATGCCTCCGTAGCCCAAATTTATCGTTTTTATACAAGGATCGTGGATTCGAGTCTCATCTTGCTCTTGGGTGTTGTTTATATCCCATGAAATTTTGTGGTTCGAAAATGTATATATATATATATATATATATATATATATATATATATATATATATATATATATATGTTGGGTCATGATATAGATTTATGCCCATTGACCGTTCGGAACCGGTGTTAAAATCTAGATCCCTTGAGATGAAAAAAATTGACTGCCTTCCATTCAGTTATACATAGATTATCATCGTTACCATGATCCAGAGAAAAATTTGAAAAAGAAACCAAAATAGTTGAGCGAAAAATAATGGGTATAAAAAAAAGTCCGTAATTGATAAATTAATATTCAAAAAAAAGCAAACTGTTTGAACTACTCATCTCATTAAGCCACTGTGTTTGCTGAAACAATTTTTATGTTTAACAAAATGAAGTGAAAATCAAAAACCTACGTTCTATTATTTATTTATTTAGATCTACACCACTCAGCAGCGTCAGACAATTATAGAATGGAAAAAATACAATAAAAAAAATATACAAAATTATACATAAACAAAAATTTAAAAAAATATTACAGTAACATAGGGAACGATTCAACTCTCTGCAATTTATAATTCAATGTTTCCTCACAAGGGTTGATGTATCATCGATTAATAATAATAATAATAATAATAATAACAATCTTTATTTCGAATCATGTAAAGCACATCTATAATATCTAATGCTACACATACAGGTATGTCAAAAAAAGAAACTTTCCCACCCCTACTGAGCATGAAACAATCATCAATTCAGATACTCTAGCAGGGAGTAGGGTTATAATTTAGCGAGTATATCTTTTGTTTTCCGTTTGAATAAATTGAAGTTAGTAATTTTCTTGATTTCATCCGGTAAATTATTATACACTTTTATACACATTACAAAAAGGATTTTTTCAGTTAAGGTTAATTTATGCTTAGGATAATTAAATTTTAGAGTTCTTGTCTCATATTTGAGGTCTGTCATATGTATCGCAAAGCTAGGTTTGTTTTTAAAGATAAATATTAGGCATTCATACAGGTAAATACCATAGACTGTCAAGATACCATTTTTTTCAAACACTACATGAATCAAGAACTCTCAATTTAGATATTAATCTTAAAATTCTATTTTGTATGAAAAATACCTAATCTTTGCACCTTGAACTGGTAACTGGTTGGTGTATATAAATAAATTATATTTCCACAAGTTTCTCAGTATTTCCGTGTAATATTTTCCCTTAATCCAGTCCTGATTTTCCACTGAATTCTCTTATAAATCTACTAATCAAATCAACAAATCATTGGAATGAGTTCGTTTTCATCACGTCAGGTATGGCCATAAAATATGGCCTCCACGGATGAGCGCGCCATCTATTACATAGCTCTAGGAGGCTGTGAGAATCTTATGACAGCATCACCTGAACGTGGACCTCCTGCAGATGATTAACCATACATCTATTTCACGGCCCACGCAAAAATCGCTGATAATTAAAATCCATTCGCTTTGAAAACTCGATGAAAGTACTGATAAATTCGTTTCATAGATGATAAGATATTGAATTCAAATTGACTCAAGATTCATGACTGCTTTGATTGTAATGACTTGAAATAACTTGGTTTACTTTAGAGTGAAAATATTTTTTTCGTTAGTTATATCACCTCTAAGAAAACGATTCCATGTTTTTGGGCGATAGGTTCTTCAAAAAAATTCATATTGGTTATCAAGCATTATAAAATGACATAAACGTACAATATGTGGTTTATGTTTAAGTAAACAGACCTGCATATTTGGATTTCAAATTAATTCAAGAAATATTAAATTGAGTATGGTTATATTTTAATTATGTTACTCTAGTAAAGTATAATATAACTATAAAATCATTTCAGGTTAATGGCCAGTTCTCTAAGATGATACTGTACTATTGAAGTTTGATTGTAAAAGTTGATATTTATTATTATAAGTAGTCAATAATATTTCATGAAAATATTGAAAATTATTTTTCACATATACTGAGGTTCATTAACTGCAAATATTAAATATGCTTGAGTAGTAACAGTCTATTTTTTTCTTGTCAATATTCAAATATACCGTTTAATATTGACTTGTTCATTACATTTTTGCCATCAATAAGAACGCTTGAGTCTTCAACAACTTAAATTAACCAACATCACCAATTTCATCGAAACATTTATCCACACTAGTAACTCAATAATTCAAATTACTCTCAAAATTGTGACCGAAATTGAATAAAAACACTTTCAGTTTTTTTGAAGAGTATTTTTCTTGCATAAGTACCTAAACATTATTATAAATCAACAAAAAAATATTTTCTTACGTTTGGGTTTTAATTATATTTGCATCAGATATTTACCTTGAGTAAAAACGATTTTGTTAATTCTAATTTACCCCGGCTCGAACATGACTCCACCATTGCTAAGTCAGCTGCACAAAACCTTAGTTATCTTTTTCTTGCTAAAAATCTGTTTACGCCTTAGCAACTATTGTTGTTTCATAAAGCTCCATTAATCCAGAATTGGAGTTTAGCACCTCAGCACTCCTTGCATCTGCTCGACTCAATTCAGAAGAGAGCATTGATTCTAATAGACGTCCCGTCATTGACTGCTCAGCTTCATTTACTTTATGGGTAAAGATAAGAATGACCATCTTATGTGGAGAAACAGTCGCAAAAATGTCCAGTTGAAAGCTGCAAATAGTAGTTCCAAAACCCTCCAGAGTGGCCCTAGAAGAGTATGAAATAGTAAGGGATGCAGACAGCATTTCGTGCCACGCTATTGCCAAATATGATTGTGTGATTGGAATTTTGAAGTTTGAAAGCTAGGTTATGTAGTTCATTTTAAAATGAGTCCTATTAATATTCATTATTAGTTTATTTTTGAGTCACCGAATTCTCTTTCTATAGAACTCAATTCGTCTTCCTAAATTTTTATTAAGGTACCTACCAGTTTGAAAATGCTGATCTTCTGTTTCAAATAGGAATAAATATATTTCACTCTGTCTGCTTTAAATCGTCATATAAGAAATGTGCATAAGAATGAACCTAAATCCATAGAGTACGACGAATCTATAGGTCTTTAAATGTTGTGAAGGCTGTAAACTTTCATTTAAGTGTAGCAATGAATTGCTCCTTCATCTAACTAAATAACAAGAACAGTTTCAGTGGTTTCAGGGGTGAAAATAAGAACTTCAAATCATGTGAGAAAAAAAAGAAATTATTAAAAACGTGAATAAGTAAAAAAGACTTGAATATGACAACAGCGCGTCATTTGAAATGTACCCACTTGGTATTGTGGCGACACCAATTTCACGCTTTTTGACGGACACTTTTTCATACACAGAGATGGTTCTCCTTACCTTTACCTTCCATAATTTACTTGAACATCGTAGGAATATTTCCAAATTGTGCCCCTTGCACAAATTGTGTGTGAGATATTATCACGGCAGGTGTTCTGCAGCTACTGCCTCCATTATTCCACCAGAAGCACAAAGTCTGCAGATAATACACAACAATTTGCCATGCACAACTCAACAGTCAGAACATCGGTCTATCAGAGACTGTTTCTTAAACGAACCGCAAACCTATGGAACGCTCTACGTCGAGATTTTTTCTTATTGCTATGATTTGCAGCAGTTTAAATCTAACATAAAACGCCATTTGCTGAAATCATTTTAAGGCGTTTCAGAATCGTTAAAAGCATTTGATTTTCTTGAGAGTTGCTCACAAAAAAGATTAATTTCAATATGGAGAGATAATTTCAATTACGCCTATTTGTATTTACTTAATTAATTACAATAATTTATTTCCTCTCGTACGCTAGCTTTGAAGATCATGAATTTGCGTCTCAAGCTTTCACCAAGCAAATTCTCCAATGAATATCTATAAATTTCCATTCATCATGTTGTACTATTGTATCATTGTATTCTAATATCTACTTTTTTTTACAGGTAAGTACTTTCGAATGGACTCAACGACTTGGAACGAAATGAATTCCCAGCTAAGAGATATCGAAGTAATAAAATAAAATGAAGAGAGAGCTGATGAGAGATTTGTGAAGGTTTGAACATTGTGAATATTATCGAAATCTGGCTTATAAAATTTATTTTTATGAACAATTTGAAACTTACGTTATGAGTCATTGGTAACATTCTGCGTAATTCTTACTATCGATGGATAATTTTTCATTATTTGGAAGAAGAACGTTTTGCATGACAACATAATCTATTTATTTGCATTTGTGGGAGCTCAAACCTGTTAAAGATGATTGTTAACAATGATATGTATGAAACCTCTTGAGATGACTCTTTTGATGTCAAATATAAAGATCTTTCAGATTAACAAATATTGATTTTTGAAGATGAATTATTTGATAGGACTTAATTCTTATCGAAATAAGATTGTATTAGAGCTTGCTATTTTTCACCTTTCTCAGCTTTTTTCAGTCGTATTTTCGCCAAAAATAAAAGACTATTGCTATATATGGAAAGTCTACAGTGGGGTGCAAGAGTGGTTTTATATATCTATGTTTTAGATCCTCGGACCACGATTATCGAGTTTTTTTGGATATATGTACATACATATAGTAATTCAAAAATTTTACATCAAATTAATGATTGAAATTTTCTCATATTGGATTTGTTTGAAGAACTGGAAATTTCCAAAGTGCGTTTCAATAATTAACACTGCTTGAATTCGCAGGTAAACTAAGACAGAGATTACCTTCCTCTCCATAAAATTATTCTTCAGATTGTTTTCATATTTCCTTTTCATTAACTTTCTTAATTTATCATGTTGTTACTTTTTCATGTTCAATATTTATTTTTTTTTTCTACCCTAGGTTGGTATCAACAAATTTTATTCATTGACTCTGAGAGGTATGTTATTTTTCGGACTTTTTTTGAATTAAGCCTAAAAAAGTTTTGTTAATACATCAACTGTGATGTATTCTCTAATTGTAATGTCTCCCTGTTACCTGACTTTGTAAGTACTCAAAAAAAATTTTTTCAAATGTCTTAACCAATTTATTAATATCCTTTTGAGTTCATGATCTCTTGATTCAATTGGAGTATTTACTTTGCAGGAAGCACTGAAGATGACGAAAGTCGAAAGCGCTTTGCTCCTTCAAATGATTAATACCCTTTTTAACAAGAATTCCCCTTCAATTATTATACACAAGTGTATTCAGCTTCCTACATTAATTACATTAATATGTATATATATATATATATATATATATATATATATATATATTATATATATATATATATATATATATATATAATATATATATATATATATTTATATATATATATATATATATATATATATATATATATAATATATATATATATATATACAGGGTGTCCCACGACGATTAAGACAAGTAATATATCAGAATTGGGCAGTAGTAGATAATTATAATTTTGGGGGTGTAAATAAGAGCAAATGTTGCATCTTTTCTTGTTATTGTGTTACCCAATCAGGTATTTGTTTTTGGTCACGTGACGTCGCATTCAAAATTATGAATGGGACAACCTGTATATTTGTGCCTTTCTGTGTTCTTCCCGATGAAGCAATTCCAACTAACTAGCACACTTGGAGTCTAGAGTGATTAATTCAAGAGTTACAGGTACTTAAAGGATTGTAAGTTGAAAAATTCATAATTGAATCCCCTGTAATTTTCGTTTTTTTGGGCGTTTGATTGGCCCGTACTTTTATGATGGTATACTAACGGGAGAGAGATACCTAAATGTTTCACAAAATACACTTCCAGACCTACTTGATGACATTCCATTGAATGAAAGAAATAAAATGTGGTGGCCAGACCTGACACCGTTAGATTTCTTCCTTTGGGTATATCTTAAAGGTATCGTTTATGCAACTCCGTCTACAGATTTAGACGATTTGAAAAGAAAAATACGCGATGCTTGTAGAACTGTGACACCGGAATTGATTAGGGCAGCATGTAGCCGAAATCTATTATCAAGATTTGAGAAATGCATTTACGAAGATGGGCATCTATTTGAACATCTCTTTTAAGATTGTAAGTTTTTTCTGTGACAGTTGATTTCAATTATTATTAAAAATTATAATATTCGTTTGTCTTAATCATCACGTACGAATGTAAGATTGCTGAAAATTACAGGGGATTCAATTATGAATTTTTCAACTTACAATCCTTTAAGTACCTGTATCTCTTGAATTAATCACTTAAGACCCCAAGTGTGCTAGTTAGTTGAAATTGTTTTATCGGGAGGAACACAGAAAGGCACAAATATACTGGTTGTCCCTTTAATAATTTTGAATGCGACGTCACGTGACCAAAAACAAATACCTCATTGGGTAACACAATAACAAGAAAAGATGCAACATTTGCTCTTATTTACACCCCCAAAATTATAATTGTCTACTACTGCCCAATTCTGATATATTACTTGTCTTAATCGTCGTGGGACACCCTGTATATACATATATATATATATATATATATATATATATATATATATATATATATATATATATATATATATATATATATATATATATATATATATATATATATATATATAAAGGATTTTCCTTAAAAACCGGCATTTTAATGTAGACATTTCTTTTTCTCTGGTTGTTTTTAAGGTTTTGCTTACCTCTACAGCTCCTCCACTCAGGGTTAAATGGAAGAAACTTCGTACTTTGATTGGGTTTATGTAAGGGAAGTACATTTAGGCAGTTCCAATTATTTGTCTTGACTACCATTATTTTGATCTTGACAATTCGTGTATTTTCGTAGGTTCAAAGGTTTTGCTCAACTCCACAGCCCATCCAAATTCACTTAGTGGTAAGGATTTCTATGTAAAAAAAAACAAAAATTAGTGGAAATTCGACTTTAGTGACGGAGCTCTCTTGTTCTAGCGTTTTATATAATCGAAGGTAGCAATATATTGAAATCAAAAATATGAGAAGAAATATACTGAAGTGAACGCTTGGTTTATTGAGTCGTTGATTATTGCAGATATATATACACACACACATATATATATATATATATATATATATATATATAATATATATATATATATATATATATATATATATATATATATATTATATATATATATATATATATATATATATATATATATATATATATATATATATATATATATATATATATATATATATATATATATATATATATATATATATATATATATATATATTGTTGATATATTTAAACGGACATATTCCACAATTCAAACAAAATTTTGCACAATTTCCAATTTACTTTGTTCAACAATGAAGTAACAAACATTCATAAATGTCAAAAATTATGAGGTACAGTCGGAGCAGTCAGATATATAAAAGTGAAGTATGTATTGATTTTTGTGAACTTTATTCTATTCAATAAACATATGAACCTTCATGATTGTTCTATTTAGGTCTTCAATTCCCAGTTCTAAGCGACCTCATAAATAATAAATGTTCTTGTATAACGCTCAATACTCATTTCCAGTTAAAAACACACTAATTACAAAAATTACTTGGTAATTCAGTAAGTCGTGATGAATCATACACGTGGGAAATCCAATTCCCCAGTAAAATGTCAGCCGTTTGACCGATAGAATGTTTTAATAAACGGGTTTGTCACATTAAGTATTCCAGCAGTTAGAGCAACTAATTTACTTTCCTTTCAGAAGAAATAATTCTTTTTATCTAGAGTCTAGAGAAAATCCGGTTGGGAAATTTGGTGTCTCATTTCATTGAAGCTCAAGGGTTAAAACATTAGAAGTGAGTGTAATGCAGGTCAAAACCTAATATAACCTTGTTATAGTGATTACCTTGGAGTGGGAGAAAATTGATTTTTTCTCATAGTGACCTTAACATCAAAAGTTCATCACGTGATGATGACAAGTATCTATTATGATAGCATTTCCTATGAATATCTATATTAATTTATAGACTTTCAACCTGTAGAAATATTTTCAATGTTTTAATAATGGTTGATAGGGTAAAACGCTTGAGCATAGCAGAGCTCCGTCACTAAGATTGTATTTTCTCATAATTTTTTCTTTTTACATACTTTAAGAAGAGTGCTTTTCTAATATAAACTCAATGAACATACAAAATTCCAACCCTCAAAATCAATCTGCAGAAACTGTATGGAGTTGCGGAACATCTCAAAATATACAGTACAAAAATTTCTACATAAAAGTGATGGTGATGACAAAAGTAATTTTGTTTCACAAAAAAGGATATCCCCTACATTAGGTCCATTCACATACACCCCTCAAAAACCAGGATACAAAATCAGAAACCTCTTCATAGAAATAGCAGCGGTTTGAGAAAATGATGTTTATAACGCGAACAAGCACTTACCTAACATCAACTTAATGAACGTACAAATTTTCAATCTCCCCTCTTGGAGGGGGTTCAGAAGAGCAATAATCTTTCAAAAGCTGTTTTGTTGAGCTCCATACAACCCCCAAAAAGCCTTAGAAGGCTGAATTTAATTAATTGGCATGTATTTTGCCGCTGGTCGAAACATTTCTGCTTATGCACATTCGATACAGTACAATAGTGTATTATTTCTGGGAAAAATTAGACAGACTGAAAAAAATCGTTTTACCAACATTTATTCACAATAAGTATTTCGTATCATCTACTCCATTGGGTCTGTAATCTCTTAATATTACCCTGTGATGAATAGAAATTTATCAATTAAAACCATTAAAGCTTATGACATTCATGGCATGTATATCACACCCGGAATTCAAATCCGGATGAGGTTACGTATATGAAATAGTCCTTGGAGTCATTCTGGAGTTGTTTATCATAAAATAGAGGCACATTAATAATTACAATGTTAAACTAAACTTCTGGTTGAAAACTACATATCTATGTTTTCGTTCAATATATAGACAGCTAAAAATATCAGTGCTCGCAAATAATAATAGACTCTTGTGTATTTAAGATTGATTTTTCGAGGCTAAGATCAATCAGTGCAGATTAATCCCCATGCTATAAGGTTGATAATTCGTTTTTCACCTAAAATGGAACATAAGTAATGATTGAAAAGTTTTTTTTGAGGTGATTAATATTTCCATGCGACTCAATTGGCGTCTGAAATTAAGATCGTAGCGCCGGAACGGCTAATATCGGTACTACTCTATGGGCCATTAACGGTTTGTTTACATTGTTTGGTAATGGTATTTACGTTCATTTCATTTTGAGTTTTCGAACGTTAAGCTTCGTAATTAGTGTTTTTTTGGACTTCGTATTCTCCAGTGGTTCATTGTGTTTCGATTGAGGACAATATAATCTCTGTTCAACAGTAGATAATGTACCTACTTCAGGTTGAAATTTACACTGAGTTTTAATCATTGAACATGAAAATCAATAGTTAAATAAAGGAGAGGACGAATAAATTAATTGGTTAGATGAACTATGTATACCTACATCATGAAAAGGCTGTATGATAGAACACCTGTTTATTTAAAAAGTAAAAAAAACTTTCAAAATTTTCAAGAAAATATCTCTGATATATCTACTTTCATTACCAACTGAAGAGGTTTTAAGTATAATGGACAAAACTAAGTATATACCAGCAAAACTGAAAGAACCAACATGAAATAAATGAAGAATTAACTCTGCTTGAATAGTTTGAACGTAATGAGTAATTTATATTTTTTGAATTTTCCTGACGTATAACCTGAAAGTACGGTGGATTTCTGCGAGTCTGGTTTTTTTATAGAATCTCTGTTTTCCTGGTTATATAATTGAATATCTCAGTTTTTACCTAGCTATAGAGTCAAGTTTTATTTCATATTTTTGATGTTATGATAAACTGTTATTTTGGTTGTGCAAATAAAGATTATTTATAGAAAATACAATTATCTAGAATCTCTGGATGATGGCCCAGGTTCAGATTTCGATAAAAGTGGAACATTTTTCGTTGGAATAGCATTGGACTTCAAAAACCCTACGTTTTTGGTTAGCTGAAAATTGCACATTATCAGTTGGTATAATTCTATGTGGAAAAATTCACAAACTCATTGCAGGAAAAATAATTGTTCTCAGTAAACTGTAAAGAACAACTCTCTTATGTTCAGACACTTTTTTTCAATCTTCAAGTTATGAATCCACACCTTTCTTCTGTCCATCATTTCCTTGTTTCTTAACTTTGTTTGGAATACAACTTTGAATTGTCCAGCTTTCAGAAAGGCATGGAAGCTATATTCGGTTTTATTTTGACCAAGATGAACAATAGGTACACAACAATAGTGATTCATCTCTTCTGAACGTTTGTAAATGATCCCAAACAAAATTAAACACAATTAAAACTCAACAACTTCTCATGTAAAATACACGTAAACAGATGTAAACAAAGCAATCTATGGCCCATACGTTAGTAATATTCGACACCGGTAGGGGGCGTATCGCTTATCTACGTTCGCCAATAGGTTAGCATGAAGTATCAATCGAATATTAAAATGGATATCGATATATTGCATCTATAAAGTGGTCCATAAGTAGACAGTGACACGAGTAGATGACCTTAGCATTGAATCTCAATATTACGAAAATATGATTTTTTAATAGCATTTTCCAAGGTTGTCATAAAATTTACTTCACTTTTCACTTTAGGACAGTTGATTCAGTGGCAATGAACTCACGGTTTTCCTTTATTCTCCATTTCGCGCAAACTCTGTATATATCGTTGTGATCTCAGACATATCCGTTATGCTCCTGACGAACCTTCCCAATATGATTTAGAGGCGCACAATAAACATTCTGCTGCGCCATCAGGAGGGAGCTCTGTGGTCCCCTTTTACTGACTCACCTTTGCTCTGTGTGCATGAATGTCCGCAGCGCCCCCTGCACGATTTATAGACGTAGTCGGAGTGACATCGCGGGTTCTATGCGCGTTTAATTATAATACTTTATTGCCCAATAAATCTAGTGACTCCTGACCCCTCCTCTATGCCAAGCTTTGAAGGATAGCGTTCAATTCTCTGGACCCTGACATATTTTATGACCAAATTATGCGTTATACTGCCGGGCGGCTCCCTTTCTTTATGCGTTCCTATGTGATATAAACCTTCTGTGCATTTTCGTGGAATGTTTTGTGTTGATGATACATACGAAAATTCGAAGTAATTTAAGGAAGAGCTACAAATTCCCTCAAAGCGTTATGGAGAACTTATTTCAATGCTAACTCACTAATGAAAACGTGAATGTTATATTTTCTAATATTGAGGAATTTAAAGAATGATACTAATTCCTTTTCGTAATAGGTAAGCATATATCAAAACTAAAACTATAGAATCGAATTTATTATAGTCATTTTACATAACAGATAACAAGTGTTGTGAATTTTCTGAAAACATTCTTTATCAGAAGGTGAAGGTTAGGGGCTTGGCGGTTGTATTTAAACAGAATCGTTTGGGTTATCTTTGTTCGTGGGTTCGATTCCCATCGTGCTCTCAGGTGCTCTCATAGTTGACGAAGCCAATATTATACGGAGGTCGTTCGTGGGAAAGGGCACACACACGACACCTTAAAAAAAAACATGAATTTAAATGAATCGAAATAGCCCATATTTTCGTGACAAAACATAGTACCTATCTTTGTTATTGTGAATGAGCGATATTGTTTTTCGTACTAATTTACAGTATACAGTCATTTAACCTTCACCAGTCTTTCAGAGATCTAGAGCAAATAATTCTTTTGCTCGCAAGTAGGTAAGTATTTTCAATTTCCTCATAAGATTTTTCAATATTTTGACTTCAACTATCTGTCATAATATTCATAAAGTATTGCATAAAACAAGCGTAAATAGGACAATCAGGAGTACGGCTTGTTGAGACATCGTTCCAACAGTTATTGCTCTGCTTAAATTCCCGCTGTTTCAAATGAATGCCAAGATATAAATTTAGTTCATAGGCCCATGAAAAATGATCTTCTTATTTAAAGCATGATTAATTTATTCACTAGTGCAAGCAAATTATACTACCAACAGATTAGCTGTTTTTGTAGTCTGGTGGACAATTCTGACCGAGTACCTAATTTGCAGATATTTACGCGGCTTGTTGATCACTTCTGAATGATAATCCATTGCTTAATTACAAATTCGCTCGAAACTATATATTATTTAGTATTTCATATGCTTCATACGCATGCAAACATATGCATGAGAAGAGTTCATCACATAACGGATAATTTGTAATGCTTACAATTAGATTTGCTTAGACACCACTGAATTATGACTGACTCTGCACTTGTCGAGCTATAAATTCTTACTATGCTCTTGTCTACGCATAAAGGATGCGTCGAAGTATAAAATACTCAAAGTGATGGTTACTTTAACGCGCCTCTCATTGCTTTTATTAATCGTTAGATTATGTTCGCAACGGTGTTAAAATTTATTTACTCCTTCTATTTCCTGTTACAGAATGGCATGTATGCATAGAAAAATATTGTTGTCACATTGATAAATTCGCCAACTATGTACTCAATAAAGGCTAAAGGGTTCTGACTTCGGTATCACATATTATCATGTATACTTATGATGAAACAAAACAAGGTGCTCTCTTTTCATTGACAAGAATAGTAACTTTGATGTGCGATATAATATTACAAGAGTACTTTCAGATACTTAGAAATACTATGTAGATTACATTATATCATTATAAATGCATAAAACAAGGAATATTACTCGGTTCATGAAACTTTGTTCGTATATTTTGACACATTTGAGAAAAAAATCCATAATAATACGTATCTTCAGTTCGATTTGTTTGAATTCAAATGAGCAAAGAATTTGATTTATGTAATTATTAATCGCTTTGTTTCCTCCTTGAAACATTGGACGTCCTATGTGTTTCTATTAATAATTGAAGACCTGAATGGAACTTCTATTATAGTATGAATCTAAATTTGGTTGAAATGAAATATCTGTGTATTTCACTCTGTTTTCATATTTGTATGCCAAATCGCAAGAATAAATGAACATGTCTTCTTAACTGATTAACGTAGTTAATGTTCAGTACCTACCAGGGCGACCAAGCTTCGCATTGTTTAACCAATGTTATAAAACACCATCTCACAAACTTTTTAGGTAACAGTTGATTATCATCGATCGAAAATAATACAAGTACCACAAAAATATACGAGATGGCGTTATATGAATTTTTTTTTTTTGTGAAATTGCAATTTTACAAAAAATACAACTATATAGGTAAACTTGAAAAGCAAAACGCCATCTAAATACAAAATTTCATCCAAATCTTTAGAGCCGGTATATATATATATATATATATATATATATATATATATATATATATATATTTATATATATATATATATATATATATATATATATATATATATATATATATATATATATATATATATATATATAATATATATGGACAGCAGACAACTATTCGTTAAAAACCAACTCGAGTAAATCAAGATAGGCAACTGAAAATATGTTTTTCTTGAAAAGTGAAATAATGTCCCATTAAAATTATTCTGAATAATCCCCGAAAACAAAAGTGTTATAGGTAATCCACGTCCCACATCGACCAGAACTCACTTATATAAAACTCTGAAAGAGTATTGTTCTCAATTTTTACCGGTGACAGCTGTAGTAATGGGTTGGCAACACTGTTCCTCTTAGATCGCATTCTGTAATTGATCTGTGAGCCGACATTTAGTGCCAACATGATCTACTACTGGCAGGTGTACGCTGAACATCTGACGAGACCGATCACCGTGTAGATTTTATTTGAACCGACGACTTAGTAGTCGGGAACAAATGCATGGAATTATCGCATTGTTTCGCATCTTTTTATAATGAAACTTGTTCCGTATGAGACTTCGTATTGTTTAGTTGGCAAACGCTTTCTCACGTACAGGCTGATTTATACACATATAATCACATTAATTCCACAACAAATGATAAACTGCCAATTCCTTGAATATTGAGACGAGACTAGTACAATATTGAATTTACTTGTTCGGATTTCAAGGATATCAACAACCCAGCCTATATTCGTTCCTCTTAAGAAATTCCCTGTCATAATTCACTTCATGATACAATAACCGACAGAATACCAACACACACACACACACACACACACAAAAGCGGGCGCATGTACCAAAGATGTACTGTTTTTTTCCGGTGGCACATGCTCTCTGACCTTTCCAGCCGTATCGAAGCATCCAGCTACCTCGGCATGTTAATGGTGACGTTAAAATGGCTCAGACTGTAAATCTAAATGTGTAATTGCGTCGTGATATCAGCCTATCACACTCAGTGGTTGGCTTTTGTGTCGACGCTCGCATCTTCTATGGTTGTCTTGTCGGTAATTGGACCCAAGAGCTTAAAGAGCTGATTTAAGATTCTTTTATTCGAGTAGGCCCTTGTTTCTAGATGAAGTTGAATGATACTTAGTTCCTATAATGTTCAGCCATAGAATTTATTTTATGTAAAATGCTCAAAGCACTATAGAAGGGTTGAGAAAATCATAGAATATATTATTAGGAAGTTATCTTTATATGCCTACGGCAACAATAATTGAGAATGTCTATACTTTGTCTTAACTGACTATTTGAAAGGGAATTTGATGCTTTAGTGATTCGTTTTTACGTTATTGATTGAAACAATATTATATCTAATGTGCTTAATTCTCAATTGCTGTCAACTAAACTGAAAGAAGTTATATTGATAAGTTTATTGAGCTGTAAATCGTATCTTCTAAGAAGCCATCTGAAACTAGAAAATATATCAGTGAAAAATTTATTCCGCTTATGTTGCTAATCTTGAATTTACATGGTCACCGAGGCTAAGATTAAATTTGTGTTCAGATAAGATTTCAAACTTATAAATACAGAAAATGAAATTGGATGTTCAAATTCTCAGCTTCTAGATTTGATATTTGATTAAAAACTTTGGATTCTCAAGCGCGTGTTCAGTACTCGAACATCTAAATTTCATAGAAATTAACAATTGCCGAGTATTTCAGAAATAATTTCAAATTTATAATTTTTCAGATATTTTTTCAGATATTTAAGAACGAATATGAAACAAAAAACTGCAAAATAACAAGTTTGTTTAGTTGTTCACAAGTTTTTGAGTGAACACTGAAAACATTTAATATTAATGACAACAGAAAATAATTATAACTCACATTTGGTTTCCGTTTCGCATTGTTCTGAGTAGTATACCTATATGTATATATATATATATATATATATATATATATATATATATATATTATATATATATATATATTAATATATATATATATATAAATATATATAAATATATATATATATATATATATATATATATATATATATATATATATATATATATATATCTATATATATAACTGAACGAGTATTAATTGCCGAAAAATTTAAATGAAAATTTATAAAGGTTAATGGAAACTCAGCAATAGCATTAAAAGTGGGATATTTTTAGCCATTCCAATATGTTTCGAGTAACATTGCTGTCTTATTCAGGGTAGCTAGTGATCCGCCAGTAAACTACTCAACACACAAAATATTAGAAAGTTGTCACAC